>CM034302.1:4187787-4687986 GCA_019925795.1 Dendrobium chrysotoxum | reverse complement strand
AAAATTTTCCTTTCCAAAAATCTTGAGAATAAGAGGGAAATTGTGATTCTAATGCATACCTTAGTCTCCCCTTATCCTCCTCTACGTTTTCCCCACAAATTTCCTTGCCGAAAATTGCCGCCGAAGCCTTGCCCGTGCGCCTCCCTTCTGCCTCCGCCTCCTTCGTCTCTTGGCCGAACAGATGAAATGGGGACCGATTCATTTGGTCCCCTTAAGAGGAATGGGAGTTAGGGATTTACCTAATTACTTAATTGCCCTCACTTAAGCCATCTTGGTTTTAGAAATAATTAGGGGTAGTTTGGGTATATTTAAATTTCCATTAATTTTAATTTCAAAATTAAGCGAAATTAGCTATAGGTTCTATATACCAAATCGTTCAGAATTTTGCGTAGAATTTTATAAACTTATTTCCGTCGAAATCCGTTAACTTGAAATTTCACACTTAAATTTCGTCGCAGATCATCGAAATGCGTGCAACGCCTATGATCGTCGGTTTCAGGTTTTACATGATGCCCTCTTAAGAAGTCTAAATTTGTGAGTAGTTTTTAATCATATGTTGAATTTAATATTATGAAAAGTTTGATCTAGAATCACTTGAATATAATTGGGTGAGAGTTTTCAAAAACCATAACAATTAAATGAAATGGGAAAAGTGACTAAGAATATAATGGAACTTTTTCTTCATAAGCACAATTTGTAACAAGCTAGCGAATGCTTTCATTTTGGAAAGGAAACTTAATATTTCATTGTAAGCATTATTACATATAACCAAGGAGCTACAAAAAAAATTACAAGAGAAAAACTTTGAAATCAAAAAGCCATACTTAAATACAAATTGATTATAAAGATTAAAGTTGATGCAGCATGTCAAGAAAAAAAATATTAAAATGTGTGGAAAGTTGAAAAGATATTCCACTTAGGTGAAAAAAACCTATACGGGCCTTACCAAGAATGATGCCACCACCGAAAGCTAAGCTAGAGAAAGATGACTTTCCATTTTTTTCTTTTAAATCATTTGAAGTAAGAACTGTTGATACTTGTATAGGTGGCATGCTGTGGTAGATTCATTGATGTGAAACAATCATGATGCTATAAAGATTAATAAGGATTTTGCATGCTTTATTCATTGAAAACAATATTAAGAATTAACTTAGGTGATTCAAACGACGAAATAAAACAAGGGAGGGGTGATGTCAGTTTAGGCCAAGTTACACACATAAGGTGAAGAATCAATAATCAATAGTTTACAATAATAATGCGTGGAGGTTTTCAACACAATCCATAGTCTAATAATGAGAAAGGTCACCATGAGGCAAGTCCCTCATTCATTTCTTAAGATACTAGACTTTAGCGGAGAGGATGACGATGAACTCAATGAATTAATTAGTTCTACAATTGAGAATGACTAGGAAAATAAGAAATAAGGGAAGAGTTCACCCAAATTTTGGTCTTGGAACTTTGTGACTGCACTTGGAGAGGTCTCCCGGGTAGGATAGTCACTTTCTTTGACTGAATCTTCTCTGGACAGTGGTCTGGATCCTGTTTGGAGGGTGGGGACAACAACTAGAGGTCTCTTGAACAGCAGGACAGCAGTTTTTGCTGATGAAAACTTTCTGGACAGCGACCAGAGGGCTTATGGCAGCAATACGGTTGATCTCCCCTAGCTGGAATGGATGGACAGCAGGCTGTCCTTCTTTGAACAGCAGTTCTGATTATGAAGGGTCACACAAGTGGCGGTTTGGGGAAGGAGAAGGTAGTTGTGGGGGAGAGGGAAGGAGGGGGGGTGGCGGCTAGGGTTAGGAAAAAAATAGAAATTTGAAACTAATTCAGATTTAAGTGAATTTGGAGGGAACCAATTTGAAATTTCAAACTCATCCATTAATGGCTAGGGGAGGGGCGGTTAAGGAGGGGATTGGGGAGCTTTAATTGTGATTTAATTTGAATTGGAGAGAGAAAAGGCAAGGGTAGAGGGGGCCGGCCATATAGAGAGGGGTGAGAGAGATCTTGCTTTAATTAGGTGGGCTCCAAAGGAATTAATTAGAATGAAATCAAATCTGAATTTAAATTCAGATTTGGTTTAAATTAGGATAGTTTCCTACTTGGGGTTTAGCTAATAGGCAAGTATTTGAAATTCAAAAGGTAATTAAACAATTTGAATTTGAAATTCAAATTTGGAGGGCTTGAAGAGTGGGGGCCGGCAGGTTGGGCAAGGATATGTGGAGTGGCGGGCGGAAGGGTAGAGGCCGGCAGCTAGGTGGCTGGTGTTCGGCGGTTGGGGCGGCCAAAGGAGGCTGGTGGTGAGGAAGGGGGCTGGTTTTAGGAGGGGTGGCTGTAAGGAGGCCGACGCTTGGAGATGGGGTACAAGGCCGGCGGCTGGGTGGGAGGGAGGTGGTGGTCGGGTGTAGGGGAAGGAGGGGATGACCGGTGGAGGGGAAAAGGAAGAAAGAAGAGCCGCGAACCTTGGAATCCACCAAAGGTTGACGGGTATTGCAATCACCCACCTAGGGTTTCTCCTCTCAAGAACTCACAAAGAGATCTAGAAGCAAAAGAACTCACAAAGAGATCTAGAAGCAAAAATCTGAAATTTTCATTCAATGATCATCATCCTCTCATGTGAAGCCTAAGGCCTCTATATATAGGCCTCCATAAAGAAGAAAACTCAAAGACTAACATGCCCTCCAGGCTACATGATGAGGACATCCATACTTGGAAAGTTTATCGTAGACGTGGCCGTCGATCTACGGCCACGATTGAGTCTTTATATTTCTAAGTTTATTATGTTGTTTATTTCTTTTATTTCAGTTGACTGTTCTACCCTTACTTAAGGGAGTTGTTTGTAAGCCCTAAGGGCAATGTCGTCTTTTCTTTCTTGAGTCTTTGTGTGAGGCTTATATATAGGCCATTTAGTCTCTTTTGTTGATGATGAATGATTATTATTAAAATTTCTGCATATTGCATCCTTGTGTGAGTTTGAGAGCCTTGGAGAGATCCCTTGGAGAAGGAAGCGCATCACCCACCAACTTCGACGTGTCGGGTTCGTGGCTCTAAATTTTAGTTCTTCATTCCTCTTCTCTTCTCCTCCCCTCTCCCTCCAACCTACGGCCCAACCCCTTTTCCCCCTCCCTTCCCCAACCGAGCCCCTCCACCTTCCCTACACCCACGGCCCACCCCCACCTCCACAAGCCGCCGGCCTCCATCCGCCCCACCCCTTCCTCCCTCTCTAATTGAAGTTTCCTAAAATATGATGGAGTATATTTGGAAGGCATTGGAGATTTGAATTTAATTTAAATTCAAATTAGAATACTTTCCTAAATTACCAAAACTATTTTAGGAAAGTTTCCTATTTGATTTCTTTTGAAATTTTAATTAATAGGGAGAGAATTAAATCTTTCCTATTTCCTAATTCTAAATTAAGTAACTCCAATCACCTCCCCTAATCCCTCCCAATCCCCTCTAGTGCCGCCGGCCCCCTATCCCTATGCCGCCCCCTCTCTCTCTCCAATTCCCCTCTTTTCTCTCTCCAATCCCCTCTCTCACATTAAACCCTCTCTTTTGAAAATCAACCTAGTTTCCTTACTTCCCTCCAATTTTAAAATCTGAAAATAACTTCAGATTTTTGATCCAAAACCCTAACCCTAAGTCCTCAATTCCACCTCTCTTGGCCGGCCACCCTTTCCACCCCTCTTTCCTCCTTGGATTCTCAAGTAAACCACCATTCTCTTGGGACAAGACATCAAGGGCAGCAAAGCTTCATCGTCCATTACTTGTCATCCTTCAAACAACATGAATGGAAGTGCCCGCATCGGATTACGGGTTGGTACTTGACGAAGACGATAACATCGACATCCTCCGGTCCCCGTTCTTCGACGTCGGATTTGACTTCGACAACACCGTCGAAGATACTTCGACCGGATCCACATCACTTTGGTGGATACGATTGACGATCAACGTACAAAAGGACGGTGGACCATCCTTGGCCGACTCACGACTGCTTCCCTTCCGGACACTCCTCCGCTCAGAGGATATTTCACTCACCTCCTACGTTTCCTCTCCTATACCATCGGCCAGCAAGTGGCGGCGATCCGACAACGATTCTCTCCGGTTAAGGTGAACTTTCTTACTTCGTCAATTACACCGTCCTTCTCCTAACCTTGTAGGTGATGATGGAATCGTACAAGATCTAAGCCGCTTCTCTTGCTAAAAGCTTAGTAAACGTAGGATTATTTGAGTGTTCTTTATGTTTACTTGTCTTATTGTTAATCGAGGAATTATGCATGAACAACTACTATATTAGCTTTACTTTGATTCTCTAAAATATTTGTTTGTTCTAGCATTGTTATATGTGGTTTAGCCTAAACGCAAGCATCCCTCCTTTGTTTTACTTTATCGTTCGAAGTTGTTAGTAATTTATCAACCAATTGCTCTTTAAATAAACCGTGCAAAATCCAATTTTCATTCAAAACATATTAGTCCCGCATCACTACAACTCACTAAATTTTCCCTCATAAGGGTACAATGGGAAAAGCAAAAAAATAAATAAAAGTAAACTAGTACATAAGACACATAAAAATAAAATAGACTCTAGATCGTAGCCGTAGATCTTTCCGATGTCCTCATCATTCATATATGCCATTTCTTATCCAAATCATGCTGTGTTAGATTCATAGAAGCTATTTCTTATGTGACCGTTGTTTTGATGTCTTTTTTCCTTTGAGAGGGTTCTGGTCTTCATAAGTTGCAACTATGTGAACCATATATTGGGTTACTCAGCCTTATTGTATGTTAGATGTCATATATCAAGATGCAGATTTAACAAAAAGATTTATTGTTATATGTTGCTATGTTGTGGCGTACTCAGTCCACCTTCTAGACTAATAATTATTCCTGGGTTAGCTTTACATTCATGAAAAATAATTATCCAACCCATTGGTGCTTGGATAACTAAATTCCATATTTGCGCTTATGACTAAGAAATAATTTTGATGGTTTCAGCTGTTTATTGTTGTTAGAAGATCGTTTGGTAGTATATATTTTAGTTTATTATTGAAATGTTTAGTTTGAGTATTGTCGTGAGTGAAGCTGTACATCTTTTTTTTTTTTTTTGCTCGATTATGTTTAAATGCAGGTGAGAAAGGAGTTGGACTTATGTAAAGACCAATGTAATGGTTTCAGAGAAAAGTTACGTGTTTCAGAAGAAGATATAAAAAGAGAGAAAGACTCCAGGTTTTGCTCAATTCTTTTCTTTCATCAGTGATGCATGGTTTTATTTTATTTTTCATTATGGATGCATAGAAATAACATATTGTTTGATCAAGTGTTCTTATTTTTATTATGATCTTTATGGAATCATCACTAAGGCATGCCAATAGCAACTCTCCTTGAAGTACCTAGACAGTGGACAACTTCTGCAAGGGAAAACCTTGATAGGGTTAAATAAAAAATGTATAGCTTTTAAGGGTAACTGCGTTGTAGTTTGATCCCTATTCTAAGTATGTAGGCGTCAACTATGTTTTTAAACTCAAAACAGAAATGAAATTCTTTCTATCTCATCTCTCGACTTCATCCCCAACTGACGTCTTGTCAAATTGTTTGGGTTCTTTGATCTCTTCAGCATTTTTGTCAGTTAATCGCTTCATAGCTAAATTTTTACACTTTTCTGATGCTCTTGTTGAGATGTTGGGATCTCAATGAAAAGAAGAGTGAGTTAGCAGAATGAGGCTGAGAGCCCTCAATCTAGAAGGAATAGCGTCTATAGTTAGGAGCGATTGATTGGATGTAGTTGGCTTTGAAAATTTGTTCTCAGCTCTCCTGAGAGAGTTTATTTTGGATTAAATTTTAAGAATACAAATAAGGCACTACTGTTGACCTATGCGTATGTCTCACAAAGCAATGCGAATCAAATCTGATCAGAATCAATGTTCGTATTGAAAATTTAACTCGGAATCAAACTATCTCAACTTTTCACATTTCATGTTATGTTTACTTTTTAGTACTTTCAGCAAATCATATGATGACTATAGACTTTTGCACACTTACAACTCTCTCCTTCAAGTTCTGTTCGAATTCTCAACTTTTAGAAGTGAGAGCTCTCTCATTCAAGGTTGGGTTTGAATTCCCAACTTTTAAGTGAGAGAGCCGGGTACCTCATGTACGGTCCCTAAGGCTTATCTCGTCAGGTCTTTCGCCTTTACTTGTGCGGGCCTATTCTCCATAACATGATTTTTCTCATTTTCCTTTTTCATGAACATTCATATGTTCATAACAATATATGTAGTGTCATTGATGTAGAACGTACATGCATGGATGAATAGATTAAGGAATTTTCATGCTTAGTATTTAGAGAACAAAATAATTATATCCTTCAAGTGAGTTTGAACGACGAAGTAAAACATAATGAGTGGTAAAATAAGTTTAGGCCAATTACATGCATAGAAATTAAGATCGTAAAACAATCAATTTAACCTAACGTTGCATGCATGAATGGTTTCAACAATAAATTTCAATGCTAACAATAAGATTAGTCACTAAGCAAGGGTCCACTCACTCAACTCTCTACGATTACTAGGTTTTAGCGGGAAAGAATTAGCATGATCGTTGTGAATCAAAATATAACCACAAGTGATAAGTGAACTAGGAAGATAGGAGAGTTTGAGGAAGAGTTTACCCAAAGAAAGGAGTTCTATGAAGCTCCGGTGGTAGGTTGAAGGTTAGAGAGAAAGTAGACAGCTATTGGCCGTTTCTTGGGCGGCTGGACAGCAACAGATCCCTTCTGACATCCTTGGACAGCAAACATGCAACCTGGGACAGATTCTGGATAGCACCTTATAAGGTCAAAAAGCTTTGGGTTGCAAATCGTGGCCCTCCAGGGTGCTGGACAGCAGTTTCCTGATTCTGAAATTCAGGACAGCAACTAGACCTAGTACAGAATTCTGGAATTATTTCTTGACAGCAGCTTCAACAGTAGGGACAGTAGTTTGGCAACTTCAGGGTGGTGGACAGCACGTGGACTTGATCCTGGGATCCTGGGACTGCAGCTTTCTGTGTTCAGGATTTCATGGCAGCACTTAGAGCCTGTCCAGAATTCCGGACAGTACACTGGAGAGGAAAAGTTCCGTGTTCTCCACCTTTTGGATGCGCCAGAACTAGAGGAACATGGTGGGGAATTGTGTGGACAGCCAAGGGAAAAATTATTGGAACTAAATACTTGCCCAGGTGGCACGTAATTAAATCCTTAATTCAAATAGGAGAGAGTTATTGCTCAAATCCCTTTTAATTTAAATTCAAGATTGACTCTATTTTAAGAACTTTCCCAATATAATGTGGCTAATTTAGGAAAGATTTAATAAGGAGGTTTCAACTAAGAGAGAGAGGGGAGGAAAAGTGTCTAGGTTCAATAGAACCTAGAGCTTTAATTCTTCAATTAACTCAGATTTAAACAATTGATTTGATTTAGGTTTCTTTCCAAAAATAGGTTAAGCTATTAGGAAAGAATTTGGGATTTAAATTCTTTTGAATTTAAATTCAAATCCTTTCCAAATTGGGTTGGCTCAATTAGGAAAGTGGGGTGATGGGGGAGGAGAGAGGAGGCCGGTGGCTATGGGAGGGTGAGGGGGCGGTTGGTGGCCGTGGGAGTGGTTGTGGGGGCTCTCGGCCACATGGGGAGGGAGGTGGTGGGGTTAGGGCCGACGGTAAGGGGGGCAAGGGAGGTTTGGGTTGGCGGCAAGAGAAGAAGGGGGAAGGGCTGGTAGGCCAGCGGCAAGAATAAGAGAAGAAGGGGAAAACTAAAAGAAAATTGATAGAACCACGAACCGGGGACGCTTCCACCGATTGATGGGTATTGCTTTGCCCTTCACTAAGGGATTTTCTCCGAGTTCTCTTCAAGAACTCTCAGGCTCTCACTCCAAACACATGGAAGTAGCATATTTTTTTTATCATAATCATTCATTAACCCTCACATGAAGAGGGAAGGCTGTAAATAGCCAAAGGAATAAAGAAAATACAAATACACAATTGTCTCTAAGGCAAACACATGACGAGGCCCTTAAGCTAGGGCATAAACGGAAAGAAATACAATAAACTCATAAAACATAAAACAAAATACATCAAATATAATAATAATCAAAAGTAGATCGTGGCTGTAGATCGTGGATATCTCCTCGCGCTAGAAATTCCTGTAGATGTCCTCATCAGTCATTCTGTAGCATCACATTTCAGCTTGTAGTTTTTATCAAATAATTCAAATAACAAGTAATTATCTCAAGTGAATCAGTAATAAACAACATGCTTAATATAAAATTTTTGCTTCCACAATTACATTAAGTATATAAAAATGCTATCATTTTCTACACTACAGGTTGGGTATCTCACCTCGTTATAAATTAGTTCTCCTAGAATACCCTGCCTTTGTTTCCTTCTGTAAACAACCTCCACCAAACTTCTCCTCATTCAACCATACTCCTTCCCTTACCTTTCTTCCTTTCCTTACCAAATTCAACAACCCACCACAGCCCTTTTTCCTCGTTCAATTCAGCAATACTGTTTTCAGCAATTACCGAATTCAGCAAACACTAGAGCCTTTAATTGATTCCTTACCTTCTCTTTTTTTTTTTTTAACCTTAATGATTTTCTTTTCCCTTGCATTTCCCCGCAGCAAGCAGCAACCTCCGCTCCAGCACGCAGCAGCCCTCCGTCTCCCTGCTTCTTCTTGCACACGGCCTGCTCTCTATTTGACTCCAGAGAACGGGTGGGTGGAAAGAATTGGAATGGGAAGTGCTTTAGTGCTAAGATAACTTCATATAATATTATTGTAGCCTAATATAATAAAATGCTCTAACTCCATTAATTCCTATTGCTAGCCGTGTGATCCAACTCGCAATCATCAGTTCATTGCATGTTGATTTTAGTGGAACTGCTGCAGTAATTACAGCAATTAACAATTGCTTCAATTAATCATCTGTTAACAGTAAATCATCTCTTACAGTAAACTGTTATTAAGCTATTAAATGAATACCTATATATAATTATATATCAAAATGCTCAGAATTTAAAATAGAATTTAATGAAATGAAATTTGGCATTTTTCATGTGGGAGAAAATAGGATAAAATTTTGGGGCAAATTGTATGCTTACTTTTTGACAAAAATTTTGGGTGTTATAAAAGGATACCTTATTTGGACTTTTCAAGTGAGCTCATTCGTAACAGCTAATTTCCTCGTTGAACTAATAGATTACTAAATCATGAGCTTAATCTCTTCTGCATGAGAGCTATCTGAGATTCCTGGGAGCCTTGAACATATTGTGCCATCATTCACAGCAATTGAATGCCTAATTAGGTTTTCGGTCATCAAACAAATGAAAGCAGAATGTGGTAGATGGAACGAGAAAAGCCATTAAAGAGGTTGTTAAATTTTTGGGAGTAAGATTCATTTTGGAGGTCTAGTCCCCTAATTGGATCACTCATTTAGTTATAGTCAAAAAAAGCACCAACAAGTAGAGTATGTGTCGAATTCAAACTTATTTTAGAAATGTCCAAAGGATAACCAAACTTTCATTTTTTCATTAACACTTCTATCAACTTAGCTGTTGGGTATCCATTCGTGAGCTACCTCAATGTTTTCTCCGGTAATCATCAAATCAAAATGTGATGGGTTGTTGATGAAAAAAACTACCTTCATTACAGTCTGTAACACGTTTTAGCACTTGACATGAAATTTATAGTTTGTCACACGTCATGCTGTGTTGTCTGGCTCTGCTAGGCAAACCATGTTTAAGTTCTGCACGGAGAGTTTTCAAATCAATGCGCATTGTGACTAAGGGCTACTCCAGGTAAACAGTAATGTTTTATTGGTCTGTATTTTCAGAGTGGCTGTGAGGCCGCTTTCATGTCGTTGATTTCTCATCCTGTCTGTTTGTTTCTACAGTTTGTTACTATTTCCTTGATATGCCATATAAAATATATAATATCTGGTTTGCTTAGTTTGTCAATTTGGCACCCATTTATTGATATTTTATCATTTTCTCGGTTCTTTCTTGTATTTTTTATCTCTTGTGCAGCATGCTAAGGCTATCCGAGATTGGCAAACTAAGAGACGAGCTTAACAAGTTTAAAACTGATACCGATGGAAATGAAGATGTAAAATTTTCCTTTTCTTAGTTTGAGTTAGCATACTTCAGAAAAAAATATATCTGCTTTTTGTTAACGTTTCTACAAATTGTAGGCAATGTGTTATTTGGGATTGGTTTCATCCCAATTCCATACTAGATCTGCGGAAGTGCACAGTCTGAGGAGTACCCTTCTTAGAGTAACCGGGGAGAGGGACAGCTTGCTTTCTAAAGTTGAACAGCTGAGAGAACTCGGGGATAAAATAGAAATTTTTGAGGGAAAATATGATGACCTGGTAACTTTGTTTCCATTTCTTTGAATAGTAGACATTTTACCAATGGCTTTGCATGATGCTAGTTCCAATTTTGCAGCAATCAAATGCTGAATTCTGTTTACAAGAAATGAATCATAGGATCTCGCGCTTTGAAGTTGAGATAAAGGAGGTAGTTGTCTGATTTAAAAATAGAACTTTTTTCTTTACTTCTGTTAACCAAATCGCTTCAAACATTGATGTACCTTGTTCTAGAGAAACTGTTGCATTCATGAAAACTCCATGCATTATTTTGGTAGTTGCGAAATTGCTGAAACTTTTCTAAAAATCAAAGCTGTCTTTCCTATAATATTACCAATGTACCTTATTGGACTGCTTCCAGTTTCAGCTTTTTGCTCCTGAAACAAATTAGAATGACGGTTCAATTGGTTAATTACCAATGAATCTAAAATATTTTCAGGGGCACATTGCTCAATTATGCATCGCTATATCATTATTTTTTTTTTGATATTTCTTATTGGAAAATTTCTTATTTCTTTTTTACTAGACATTTGCAAGAGGATGCATCTCGGTGTATGCTTTTTGCTGATGATACCTTGTTGATAAGACTAGAGGAATTTGATGAAAAACGTGAATTATGGAGGTCAATCTTAGAGTCTAAGCATTTTCATTCGAGTAGATCTAATACCACATACATGGAGTATAGTTTTAGCAGAGATAGATCTGGTGGTGAGATTGTGACATTGAATGATCAAGTCATTAAAAAGAGTACACGCTTTAGATATCTTGGATATATTGTTGAAAGCAATGTTGAAATAGATGGAGATATTATGGTAGAATTCAAGTTCGATGGTTGAAGTAGAGGAATGGATCATGCATGATGTGTGACAGAAAAGTAACCCTCAAAGTTGAAGAAAAAATTTATAAGTTAGTGGTGAGACCTAAAGTGCTTTATGGCACAGAATTGTTGACCACTAACCACCTCTAGACCCGACCCGCCCAAACCCGACCGCTTGAGCCTTCATCCCGACTAGCCCGTCCGACCAATCCCACCACACGGCTCCACCTCACGCATGTTCGCTCCCAAACGGCACAACCATTCATTCCCTCAAGTAACTCCCCTCACAGTAATAAAACTCTTAGACGAATCGCTTGCCCTCTCATTCGACACACAGACATAGGGAATGGAATTCTCGGCTCTCTTGTTTTCCCTTAATCGGACGCAGGACACCGCTCTCTCCCTCTCATCTCCCTCGGTCGCATGCCCGACTTGATCCCATTGCTAGCCCATCGTTACGACGTCCAACCAGACCACCTTATTCGCACGCAGGGACTCCTGCCGCAACTCTATTCCGCACGTCAAACCCACAGAGACACGCTGATCCATCCCAATCCGCCTGTCTCTGCAGATTCGCACGCTGATCCGACGGGCGCACGCTTCAGCATCTTGTTGACCAATACACTAGCAAATGCAAATATGATTGAAATTGATAATGGGGGCAATGCAACGTGCCACTTAACTGCTCAAACAACCTTTGATTGCCAAACGAATTGTGTCGATGATATAGAAACATCAAATTAATTGAGAGGGAGCCCCTCGCAGTCGAATCGAGCGAAGATGATCAAAATCGATGATCAACGCACAAGATGTTGCTTGACACTACCCAGACAATGGCCGTTCGCAAAACAGATTTTGTCGTTGCTTCCGGAATGTCAAAAGTACCAAAGAATAACTATAATATTGCTTGGATTCTTTGCACAAGCAAGAGCACGAAATTGGCATGAATTTTGAGATGACGACACACAAAACGAGGCGCACAAAATACGAGAAAATCTTGGTGTTCAGTTTATCAAATTAAAAACTCTATTCCGGTTCTCCTGCCCAAATTTTTGCTCAAATCCCGCACATTCAGCTGCCCCATCCCTGTAATTTGGCGCCAAACTGTCTCTTCTAACGCCTCTACAAGCCGCAAATCCCTTTATTCCCTCATTCCTCTCCATTCACTTCACATGAACTGCTCTCCCGCTCTCGCCCTCTTCGTTTCTCTATTCGACCCCTTCAACAACCGACCCCGACCCCTTCAACAACCGACCCCAACTCCTTCCATCTCTCCCGCTCCCTCTCCCTCTCGTTCCCAGAGACCGAGAGCAGCAACCGCAGTCCACCCGAGCACTCAGAACCGAACTCCACCCGCTCCAAGCTCGCATTCCAAACTCCAGCAACGGTCGGCGGGCGTAATGAGTCACTTAAATGATCAAACAAAGTTCGATCGCCAAAAGTGTTGCACCGTTGTGATTGGAGCGTCGAATTTGCCTAAGAGGGAGCCCTTCGTGATCGAATAGGGCGAAAGCAGTCAAAATCGGCGACTGACACCCGAAATTGTATTACGATGCTGCCTAAACGACGTCTAATCGCGAAAGAGACTTCGCCTTTGCATTTAGAACATCGACAATACTCAAAATTCACTTTAATTTCGCTCAACAAAAATCGCGCGAGGAAATCGTTGGCATGCTTGGGCAAAATGCGCGGATTTCAAGGCGACAGCCTGTAAATTGAAAGAACATCACATAAATCAAGACAAAATTGCTATTTAAATTTTTTTATTTAATTATAATAATAATATTGTTATTGTTATTTTATTATTAATTAAAATACCAGAATTTAAATTAAAATAAAAAATCATCATACATGTATCCTGCTCGAATCCTGTAGTCCGTCGTCCCTTATCCTGATCAGATTGGCGCCGAATGGTCTTGTTTCCCTGCTCTACCAGACGCAAATTAGTCGCCTCGATCGCAGCCTCCTCCCACTAATAAATTGAAGATGAACGAGGCCTTCATCTATTTTTCTACTTCCTCCCTATTCAAATGCCCAAGCGATCCAGCCTTCCCTTCTGATTCCCTCTACTCTTCACTGACACCAGCTATCCTGAACGAATGAGCTTCCTTAGACACTCTCGTCACTGCTTCCAATTCCTCAACCTAATCCCAACACCTGCTCACCTCCAAATCCTGGCAGAACCCAAACTCAGCTCTGATCCGGCCTTCAACCCGTTCGATCCAGCTCCTCCCGTTCACAATCCACTCCTTATAGCCGACTAAATCCCATGCATGACCGTAGAATCCCAGCCCCTCACTCTGCTCTAGCACCTTCGTCCGGCCCACTTCAGAGCAAGACACCGACCAATCCCTCAACTGATCAATCTCGATCCGCCGTGACTGCCGATTGGTTCCTTCGCATCACTGTGCCGCACATGCCCTTCCGATTCTGGTCTGCCTCCCTCAGCCCAGATGCATGAGACCGTTCGATCCTTTTTCGCTCCCTACTTGACCCCAAACTGCAATTAGCCCCTCTGCTCAAATCCCTATACTTACCTACTTCTTCCCGAGTTGAGAAGACCGACGTCTCCAATAGCACTGTGCCGACCCGATCCCTCTTCTTGCCGCAAGCATTCGATTCTAGCAACGATCTCGCCTCCTTACAGCCTCTGCCGACCCAACCGATCTATACAAGAACCTTCAGTCGAGCTGTCGATTAGATCCTCTTCTCCGACCTGCAGCCTCACAACCTACCACAACTCAAACTCTCTCTTCCAACCAACTGAACATCACTCCATCCACTACAGCTGCCTTCTAATTCCTTCACAATCGCAGCCCATTCAAATAGCCTTCATATCCTCTCAACCAAACCCAAACGACTTCCCCAATCTAACTTAAAACAGTCATTACCAGCCCCTCATACTCCAAACTCCACAACAATGCATTTTCCTTATGTTATTATTATTATTATTATTATTATTATTATTATTATTATTATTATTATTATTATTATTAGTTTACAAAAAAAGAGAACCAAAAGAAGAAAAAAGAAAGACAAAAAAAAAGAAGAATGAGGGATTTTAAAAAAAGAGAGAGAGAAAAGAGAAAAGAGTTTTTGTGCATTCGTTGTCGTTGTCCCGACACCGCCGCCATCGACCCCTTACTAAGGTATAATGTTTTCAAAACTCAAATCTCAAATCCTGTTTTCGCACCAGAAATTCACATATGCACGCTTTTCTTAGCTTGGTGGGAGAGAACTAGGTGCGGTGTTTGCGATGAGGCGGGTGAGCCTTTTTCACGCTTTTTTTGCATGGCAGGGTAAAACTTAAGTACCTGTGTACGAGCTTCAGTGCCTGCGGGGAAAACTGCATTTTAAACAGGTGCCCCTAAAGACCCATGCACGCCTTTCTTAGCGTGGTGGGATTGAAGACTACGGCCCGGTGTCGTTCAACACCGACCATCCACGTCTTTCTTGACTGGTGGGAATACTAAGACTCCCTAAATTTTTCCTAAATTGGGGAGACGCTGGGAATATGTCGAAATTCAAACTAAAAATGCACAGGACTTAAACAAATACAACGGACCAAACTTGCAAATTGAATGTAGGGAACAAAACTTAAAAAATGTGTAGGAAACAGAACTGGCATATTGAACCACAAGGAACTAGACATTAAACTGAAAAATGCGTAATCATAATGAAAATATAAATGTTAAATAACAATTCAAGTCACCCAAACGAACATAAATACATAAGCAGGGAACTTGTAACAAATGAAATTCCAAACACTGCTTGCTTGCAAGCGAAGATCAAAATAATCAATATGCAACTCTCACATGTGATACCCTGCAAGCAGGAGGGATAGATGCGCATTGAATAACAACTTGCCAGCCAACATGTATAAAATGAATTTTGCGATGAATGCAGCTCATCATCAGCCAACAGTAACACGCAAATGAGCATACTAAATTTGCTTGCAGATGATAATACTCCCTACAGACATATGCATGTAATGAGCAATAAATGTCACGACGTTCGCGCAATCAACAATCTCTCGGTTTTAACATTCGCATATTTGGAATATCATTCATACATTTTGTACGCTACTGCATTAAGCTGTTGTGCAACATGTAAAATATCATGCAAGCATGGCTAAGCGGCATGTAAATGTAAAATATATCATACATGCACATCATGCAAAGAGACCATACACTTTGTTCGCTCATTAAACCACTACATTGCATACTAACGCATCATGCAAGATGCAAATACATATGCAAACATACATGCATACATGCAATCATCGCACAAACATATCATGCAAAATACACGTAAAGGCATATACCCGCACGGGCCCCAACAAGCGTGTTATAAATACACACGTGACGTCTGAGGATGCTGCACGGTTAAAAAAGGAACTTAATTTTGAGTCCGATCCTTCTATGTGAATCGATAGTAGTCGACATGGCTTATATTATCAAACAAGACCAGGGTATTTGTTTTATACGTTTATATTAAACCTTCAAGGTCTATAATGATGAAAATTTACTAATAAAGGTATAAAGCATACAACAAACTCGATCCTCTTCTGCAAGTTGATAGAGTCGACAAGGTTCAATCAATAAAATGAAATTGCCCATAAAAACTCTGATGATGGTTGCGCTGACAAAAAAAATCTCAACTGGAGGGAATCACAAACATTTAAAATGCCTTCAAATTTTCATGAAAATTTAATATTCAAAAAGAATCATCAAAATCGAAGATATAAAGCACCTAAACACTTAAAGTAAAAATACACATCCACCCTCTGCAACAGTTTGCCGAGGTGGACAAATCTAAAAATCACTTCAGCTCACAAAGAGTAAATGTCTGGTCGAGAATATCACTAGGATTCATTCTTACATTGTCTCTTACCAGTATGGATATGGCACGTGTCATCTAACTGGTGGTTTGACCGCCAAATAGCACCACCGGTAAATGGTTATGACCGGGACCCTTTGACCGAGTGGTTTTGCTACTAAATGGCACTATTATATTATGGTCATGGTCAAAGTATGTATGTTCCCCGACGATGCTAAATCACTGAGCAATAAATCAATAGGATATGACCGATAGGGCACAAAGCCCTCTGTTAGCTAAGGTGGATTCAAATTTGCTCCCTTAGACAAACATTTATCCCAGGTCTATAAGGTACCCTTGGACGAAGCGACCCATGGCTGCTGATAAGGATCCTTCTATCAGGTTGGGTCGACTACATCCTCTGACTAAGTAGAGTAGGGATCATGATGATCCGGGATGACGGAACAATGGGATTTTGATCAGGTTCATCATCAAGTGGTGAATTTCTAATTTTAAATATTAAATTTTCAAATACCAAATTATGCTGCTACTATACGCTTGATACAATGTATATGTTTGATGACTAGCCTTAATTGAATGTTCTCTCTCGCTATCGGGAGGGGTAATTAACTATAGGGGCTTGCGCCTATAGGAAACCTGAACTCATATCATAAAGTCCTCGAAAAATGAGGGCGAAATCTCTGGGTAATGTCTTATTCAAAACCCAATCTACCTTTTAGAAAATTGTCTAAGAACTTGTTAAAACTCTCCTCGATGACCCGATAAAAATAAAGGGGCCGCGGAGAGGTCGGGGCGTGAATTTTTGGAGCCCACAGGCCCCTCTCGGTTCACTCAGCCGCACGACCCGAGAGGACAGCAGCCAATCTCCCCTGCTGACTCTTCCTCTTACAGCCCCAACCCGACCTCCCTCTACCATCTCCCTCGTCCAAGCCTCCAACCGAATTCCTCACC
The DNA here is from genome assembly GCA_019925795.1 of Dendrobium chrysotoxum. Lineage (NCBI taxonomy): Eukaryota > Viridiplantae > Streptophyta > Magnoliopsida > Asparagales > Orchidaceae > Dendrobium > Dendrobium chrysotoxum. Next base: position 4,670,985 of record CM034302.1, on the reverse strand, counting down.
AACAATAGATAGGGCTGATCTCCCCCTCACATGAATACCCCAGCGACTTTGTCCTCTCTCAAACTCAATAACCCAACAAACCACATCCTGAATCTCCCCTACCCTCCAAGAGCTGCACCCAACATTCCTCTCTTCTATCCCTACAACCACTCCACTTCACAGCAGCTTTCAGCCCATTCCCACAACCCAAACTCACAACCCAAACTCCACTCACGACCCTACTCTTACCATAGAACCGCAGCTCCTATAACCTTCCACCTATTATAGTTGCTAACCAACCCATCTGTCTTTCCACTTGTTTCTCTGTAATAGAGAAAGCTATTACTTCCCCTCGATTATTCTTATTAGTATTAGTATTAGTGTCAGCTAAAAAAAAGGAGAGAGCTAAAAAAAGGAGAGAAAATTTGAGTGTGTTCTAACCTTTGTGCTCTCGACTTCGTCACTGTCATCTCGCTCGTGCAAGGTATAATGCCCCCTAAACTCAAAAATTCTCAAAGCCCGATTTTTGGCTCTTGTAGCACAATGAGCTGACCCCCTATGCTCTCCTTTCTGAGCACGGTGGGGGGGGGGGGGGGGTAAGCTTGGTGCAGTACTTATGGCGAGGCGGGTAAGCCTCGTGCGTGCTATTCTTAGCATGGCGAGGTAAAATTTAAATTCCCGTATGCGCTTTTAGGTTGGTGAAAAAATTTGTAAATGCTTCGTGAAGTTGCCCTTGCAACACATGCACTCTCTTCTTAACGTGGTGGGGTAAAAGACCATGGTCGCGGTGCTGCCCGACACCGGCTATACACATCTTTTTTGGCTTGGTGGGTTGGCCTAGACTCCCCAAATTTTCTCTAAACAGGAGAGACACAGGGAGATTGCCGAAATTTCGTTTGAATAATGAATGGAGTTAGAAACTTTAAGAAACTAACATGTACATCAAAGCAATGTAACGAAATTCAAACTTAAATGAAGTCCTCTACGAGCTATGTTAGATGACATGATAACTCAATGAAGCAACATGAACTAAACAATACATGCAACTGAAAACTAATACGCTTTCAAGCCACCGGATCCACAACACTCATACAAGGGGACAAGACGTTTGCAAATTCTCAAATAGAATCTTGTGCACATTAAAATGACAATCACTTGCACAACTGATTAATTTCAAATATTTTAAAATTCCTCCCTCATGCATTGAAATATGATTTCCTAAACTTAGATGCGACATATCGAGAATTGTCGTTGTTTTGAAGAATGTGTGATATTTCAATAGTGTGCATTAAAATATGTACCAATGCATCGAGAATATACATATGCATCACGCAAATACTTTAGAAGGCATGCAAGCGCACAGCACAAATACATCATAAGTGCATGTAGTAGGTTATGATTAGATATGTTATGGGGTATTCCCACCTAGCCTACAAATGCACTGAGCACATATACATTACTGCATGCAGAACACATTATGTAAGCATATCATTCAACATGTAAAGTACGTTATGCCGAGACGGCTTGTTACATTAACATGCAAGCACACTATGCACATATACATTGCAACATGCAAAAACATGCTATGTGGGCATATCATCCAACATGCAAAATATATTGTGTCGTGGTAGCATATAGTACCAACACACAAATCTGTTAAACCTTACACGAAGGCACTGAATCATTTCAAATGTGTTATGCGAACATACAGATAATACATGAATACATTGTGCATACACACCATGCAAGATGCAAATGTGTTATGCAAACATGTTACAAAATACAAATGCATCACGAGCATAGGTTAATCAACATATGGATGTCTCACACGAATGCATGATATATAGCGTGCAAATATATTACATCATTCGTGTAATTTCATTATGCTAACCAGTAAATATACTATGACGGTTATGCAAATCCACGACATTCATGTAAGCATGATAATCTTATAATACATCATGTCAGTCCTATTGATGCATCATACCAATCAAATAGATGTAGCATGTCAATCATACGAATGCTTTATGAAATAAGCATGATATAATAAGCATGATGTATATCATGCACACTATACCAAATACACCAATCGTTCTGCAAATATGAATACCCGCATGTGCTACGACCACCATATTGAACTCTTAATATTAAGGTTCGAGAATACTATGCGGGTCAGATATTCAAGCTCCATCCTCCTCCTCAAAGGACCGGAGTCGACATTACTTGAATTAACAAGCGAATGTTTAAACATAAATCCACTGGGATATTTAATATTAAAGTTCATATTAGGCCTTCAAAGGCTCTTTAAATGAATCTCGTCATAAAATACAATCTCTCGGTTTTAACATTCGCATAATCATTGATTTTTGAACCTGATCTTGTGTTAGCGAGTGAACATAGTTGATAAGATTCAAATAACTTTTTTTTTAAGATTCAAATAACTAAAACTTTAAACATCAATGATGATCGTGTTGAATGTTTATCTCAACCAGAGGGGACTCTATCCTTTCAAATGCTGTCAAATTTCTATAAATGCAAGCACTTTCAAATGACTATAACGTTATCCTTGATGATGGCCGGGTCGATAGAAAATTTCAACCGAAGGGGACCTTACATTTCAAAATACTCATGAACCCTAATGAAAATACAAATCTTTTAAAGTGATTGCAAAATTACTTCAATGATGGCCGTGTTGAATGTTAATCTCAACTGGAGGGGATCATACTTTTTTTAAACGCCCCAAAATCTTAAAATCAACCATTAAGGAGCTTTAATTTAATGAAAGTTCAAAACTCAAAAATCACAAAAAAAATTTAAGATATTCAAGTTGAAATAAAACACCTAAATACTTAACTTAAAAATTCATTCATCCCCTGCAACAGTTTGTCGAGGTGGATAAATTTGAAAATCACTTCAGCTCACAAAGAGCGAATGTCCAGTCGAGAATATCACTAAGTTTCATTCTCAAACTATCTTCTCTCCGTAAGGACATGGCATGTGTCCTCTAATCGGTAGTTTCACCATCAAATTGGACCATATGTAAACAGTTATGACCAAGACTCTCTGACCGGGCGGTTTTAACTCCAAATGGTACCACTAAATTATGGTCACTACCAGAGCCCGTATGTTCCCCAAAGGCTCTAAATTCTTGAGTAATGAATCAATAGGATATTATTGATAGAGCATAAAGTCCTTTGTTAGCTAAGGTGAACTCCAATCTGTTCCTTTAGGCAAACATGCACCCCAAGTCTACAAGATACCCTTGGACAACACAACCAATGGCTGCTTATAAGGATCCTTTGATCAGGTTGGGTCAACTACCTCCTCTGACTAAGTAGATTAGGGACCATAATGACCCGGGACGACAGAACCATGGGATCTTCATCGGGTTCATCGTCATTCCCCCCGCTATCCGCTTTAAGTGCGCGGTGATAAATTTCAATTTTTAATTTCTAATTCTGCTGCTACTATATGCTGGATACGAACGACTAGCCTAAATCAAAAATTCTGTCTCGTTATCGAGAGAGGTAGTTAACTATAGGGGCTTGCGCCTATAGGAAACCTAAACTCAGATCATAAAGTTCTCGCAAAATGAGGGCGGAATCTCTGGGCTAGTCTTATTTTAAACCTAATCTATCTTTCAAAAATTTACCCTGGAATCTAAACTCGTTAAAACTCTCCTCACCGACATAAAAAGGAAAGGGTCGCGGAGGGGTTGGGGCGCGAATTTTTGGAGCCCACACATCCCTTGGCTCGACCTGCCGCAAGCAGCCCTTTTTCGTCCTACATGCGGCCTCTCCATCGCACGCTGGACTTGATTCGCCCGTCTTGCAATTCCTCCTGCATCTATTCAACTTGACTCCAAATCCGGCGTGGCCGTCCGACCAACCACAACAGTAGTATATAATAGTTACCCGCAAATTTGAAGATCTGCGTCGTTGTATCTTTTCATCCAAGCAGGAATATTTGTTTTGAAGCCCTCACGTTATCGTATCTTTGATTCGGGCGGGAAGAACAACGACAAGTATCTTCCCAACCTTCCTTTGTGTGGAGGGGACGACGGGAGGCTACCAAATTTTTGATAAAATGTTCGATAAAAAAAACAGATGCCGCTAACTTGAAGACTTGCGTTGTTGTATCTTTGATCCAGGCAGGAATATTTGATTTTAAGCCCTCGTGCCATTGTATCTTTGATCTGAGCGAGAAGAATAACAACAAGTGCTGCCCCAACTTTTCTTTGCGGGGAAGGGATGCCTGGAGGCTCCTGAATTTTCGAAAAACAAAAGAATGAAAAGATTGAGGGATGGACTATTTAAAAATTATGGGAGAGCTACTTTATTAGTTCCATATTGTGTTAAATTAAACAAGAGCTGGCTAAATTAGAAAATGAGCATTTTTTACAAAAAGCTAATTAAATGTGACTAATTTAAAACTTAAATTTTTTTAGTTAATTAATTAATTAATAGTAAAAAATACTTTAATTTTCAATTATTAATTAAATCCTTAATTAATTAATTAATTTGAAAACAAATAAACTAAAATTAGATAGAAAAAGAGAAAATGTTTACAATAATCATCCCCAGTACAATAGTCCAATCTTAAACTCAAACTCCAAACAAACTCAAACTTAACTAAAACTGCAATCGGTGTGGGCTCCAACACTTGCAAGCAAATAAACAGTTGCAAATTAACATCGGAACTAAAACAACAATACAACAACAACATTAAGCCTTTGTTCCACTACGTGGGGTCGGCTACATAAATCATTTTTCTCCATTGTGTCATGTTAAAAGTCTTGCAAAAATAAAGGTATTTTAGAATACCTCTTTCCTTTTTAATCCCTCTCCTTCCGCATGCCATTCCTCACTCGCGACCTATTTAGTATAAGAAACATCCTTTACCAACTGGACGGGAGAGGATTGGCAAAAAACAATAATGCTGACGCAAAAAAGAAAACTACTAAAGCATGAGGAAAGCGAAAACTAATGCAACCATTCCTAAGTTCATATGTAACTTCTAATTGAAGCAGTAAGACCTACGTTAACCAATTTGTTAGGAAAACTTTTACTTGAAGTAATAAACCCTTAGTTGAACTAATAGTCTACTTCTAAATGAAGCGATAAGACCTATTTTTAATCAATGCATTAGAGAAACCTCTAATTAAAGTAATTGACCATAAATCAAGTTCAAACTAAATCTAATCAATAGCGACTTCTAAGTGAAGCAGAAATCAATATCTCAAACTAAATCTAACCGACAAGCAACTTCTAAGTGTAGCCATAAGTCCTACCATCAACTAAAAACTATTGGCAATTTCTATGTGGAGCCATAAGCCCCATCCTAAACAAAACTACTTGGCAACTCCTAAGTAGAGCTGTAAGCCCGATCTTAAATAAAGTTATCGGTCAACTCCTAAATTGAGCAATAGCTCCATCCTAACTAAATCTATCGGACAAAATTAATAATAGTGATTGCACAGGCTAAGTAAATCATATGCACCATCAAACAAATTTCAAATTTGAACATTACACTCAGCATATTACAATTATAAGATACATCATAAGTATATTGTAAATATATTGCAATTTTAAAATGCATCATGTGATTAAAATATAAATGCATTTGCAAATTCGAATATATTATGCAAGAATAATGTTCAAAGGTTTACTTATCCAGGAGTAGTGAGAAAATGTAAAAGCCACTATGCCTAATCACTTGAAAATATATTCCGCATGTTCTCTGATCTTTACGTCAAGCTTGTAAATGCGAGATTTGAGAATGCTACATGAATTTGTTGAAAGTGCTCAAACACTCCGATGATGGTTGTATTGATGGAGGGGACCCTGCATTTCAAAATATTCAAACCCCAATGCAAAATACAAATATATTTACAGTGACAATAAAGTCACCCCGATGATGGTCGTATTCAAAGTGAATCTCAACCAAATGGGACTCCATATTTTTAAATGCTTTCCAATTTCTTACAAAAATACAAATATATTGAAAGTTATGTATAATTTCCCCCCGATGATGATCGTATTGAATGTAAATCTCAACCGGAAGGGTCAATTCTCAAAGCCTATTAAAATTTCAAAATCTAATATATATCAAATTTTAAACATTTAAATGAAAATTTAATCACCAAAAGCTTAAAATTAAAATTCATTCACACTTCGCAACGGTTTGGCGAGGATGATGAATTTGAGAATTATTTTAGCTCACAAAAAGTAGATATCTTGTGAAATATATTACTATAATTCATTCTTAGTTGATTCATTATCAATAGAGATGTGGCACGTGCTCTCTGACTGGGTGATTTTGCTGCAAATGACATCATTATATTACAGTCACGCCCAAAGCCCTTATGTTCCCTAATGGATAAAAGTTCCTTAAGTAATGAATTATAGGGTGAATGCTATGAGATTTAAAACCCTCTGTTAGCTAAGGTTGACTTAAATTCACCATCTTAGGCAAACATTCACCCCATATTTATAATGTATTTTTGGACGGGAATGCCGACAAGGTTCTTTTTGTCTGGTTGGGTCAACTATCTTCTCTGATTAAATAGACCAAGGATTATGTGATGAGGACATCCACTCTAGTTTTGTTTTTATATTTTTATTTGATGTATTAGATCTATTTTAATGTTTATTGTCTTTTCCAATTTTGCCCTTACTTAAGGGGTTTAGACATATGTAAGCCCAAGGGGCATTTTAGTACTTTTGATTGTCTTTTTGTTTTGGACTATTTAAAGCCCTCCCCTCCTCCTTTGTGAGGGGATGATGATAATGAAAAGAAATTCCTGCATAGTGTTCTCTTTGTGAGTTCTAGTTGTGCTTTAATCTCTTTGTGAGATCATGAGAGGAGAGAGCCTAGGAGAGGCCAAACGCAATACCCATCAATCGGTGGAAGCGTCCCCGGTTCGTGGTTCACTCTTCCCTTATCTCTTCTTCCCCTCCCTCCCCTTCCTTGCCGATCCCTCCATCTGCAAACCACTGGCCCCTCCCTCCTTCCCCCCACGCTATCAACTCAAAGAACCCTTCCCACCGAAATTGCCACCTCCTCACAACCTAGCCGGCCACCTCCCTCTCCCCTTTCCAAGCAACTGCCGGCCTCCCCTAGCTTGGCCGCCCCACCCGCCGGCCACCACCCTTCCAGCCGCCGGCCTCCAGAGCCCCACCCGCCCCACTCCACAAATCCATAACGCCGGCCCTCCCATGGCTTCCCAAATTTGAATTTCAAACTTTATTTGTCATTATTCACTTTCCTAATTTAAACCCTAGTCAATTAGGAAAGTTTCCTATTGAGAATTCAAATAGTTTCCTATTGTCTAAACCTAAGTTAGGAAACTTTCCAATTTAATTAAATCTGAGATCAATTTCAGATTTCTTCTTTGGTTATTTAATTGTTTGGGGGCCCACACTCCTAATTAAATAAATCCTCCAAATCCCCCTCTAAAGGGCCGACCACCTCTCTCTCTCATATCCCATTAATTGGAATCCAATTAAAGAGCCAATTAGTTAAATCTCAAGCCTCAATCAACCCATTAATGCTCCCTTATTCAGCTAGCCCCTCCTCCCTTAATCAAGCCTTAAACAACCTAGCCGCCCCTCCCTAATACCCCTTCACGGTATTTTCAAAATTCCTGATATCTTGCTTACCGTATCTCTACTCCAGCAAATGTACATTGCTGTTTTGTACTCAGTGCATTCCCACAATGAAGTCCAAAGCTTCCAACGTCAAACAGCAGCCAGTCCAAGCCCCTCCTCTCAGATTTCTCTCTTTCTTGAAGTTCTCAGGTGCTGTCCAGATTTCTGGACATCACATAGGGCCTGTCCAAGAGTTTTAGCAAACCCCACTGCTGTCCAAAAGAAAATCTGTTGCTGTCTAGATTAATTCCAGAGCTCGGGACAGGTTTGGCTGCTATCCTGTGAAGACCAAAGGCTATCCAGAGCCTACAAGTTGCTGCCCACAAATTTCTGTAGTTACCCGGCACCATATTTATCATCCGGGAGGTTCCGTTGCCTGTCCAGAATCTGTCCAAATTCTAAACTATTGTTGTTCTGAAGTTCTACACTTCCTCCCAACTGTTCCTTGGTGCGAGAAGACTCCCGGTTGCTGCCCACGTCATTCCCACATTCAAACGAACTTGCCAAAGCGTGTATCTCTCTTGTCTTTGGGTAAACTCAACACTTGACTCTTTATCTCTCTTATCCTTAATTGTGGTTATTATTGTCATGAAGATCATGTTCATGCTTCACCGCTAAGCTTAGAGAGCTAGAGATTTGAGTGAGGGACTCCTTCATAGTGCTCATCTTATTGTTAGTTTAGGGATTTATTGTTGAAAACATTCATGTATGCGACGTTAGATTACATTGACTATTGCGATCTTAATTTCTATGAATGTAATTTAGCCTAAACTTGTCTTACCGCTCTTTGTGTTTTCTTTTGTCGTTTAAAATCAATATAAAGAAATAATTATTTTGTTCTCTAAATACTAAGCGTGCAAATTCATTAAGTATTTCATCCATTCATGTATTGTTCTACATCACTATGTTAGCTGGGGATGACAAAACCGTGGGATCTTGATCGGGCTCATCTTCATTCCCCCATCACCCATTTTAAGTATATGGTGATAAATTTCAAATCTTAAACTCCAAAATTCAAAACCAAATTCAAACCCTAAAGTTACTATTATTGTATGTTATGTAATTATTACGACCTTAAAAAAAAAGGTAATTATTGCGACCTATTTAATGACTAGCCCTATGATGCACAGACACGGACACGGCGACACGGATACGACACGACACGGACACGGGACACGTCAATTATTAAAAATATAGGACACGGACACGGGTTGGACACGGTATTATAGTTTTTATATTTTAAAAATAAGTATAAAAATTAAATAAGTATAATTTTAAAAATAATTTAGAAATAATAAGTTATTTAATTAGATTTTGTGCTTAAAATGATTAATATTAGGATGTCGAGAGTCAGGCGTCGATGCCGTTTATCAGTCATCGAAAGAGGAGATGATAATACTGTCGAGAGTCGGGCATTGATGTTATGCAATAAATATTGGGCGTCAATATTGAGAGGGTGTTGGTCGTCGATATTGAGAAGGTGTTCGACAAAGATAAGATGTCAAGTTGTGGGCGTAGAAATTGCTAGCATCGAGCATCAATATAAAGATAGCGTCAGACTTTGCTATGAAGATCGTTTTGAAATGTTGATGTTGTAACGACGCTAGACGTCGATGTTGAGATGACATCGGGCATTGTTATGAAATCAAAGTTGTAACCTACCAAAGAGAAATGAAAATGAGAATATTTGATGAATGGGGTATTAAGTGCGGTATTAAATTTTGTCGACCCTACGTAGTGGGACAAAGGCTTGATATTGTTGTTGTTGTTGTGGCGTATTAAGTGCGGGTGATTGATTTGATGTTGTGGATAGGAAGTAAGAAATTTAGTTTTTATATTTTAAATAAGTAAAAAATTTAAATACAAAAAGTTATATTTAAAAAAAATTCATAAAATATTTAAGATACGCGTGTCAAACACGCGTGTCCAACTTGTATTTAATATTTTTTTAATTGGACACATTTTCGACGTGTCCGACACGTGTCGGAGGAGTGTCGGACGCGTGTCGTGTCGGACACTGCACGCCTCTTTGAGAAGAAGTGTCGGTGCATCATAGGACTAGCCTTAATCGAAAGTTTTCTCTCATTATCGGGAGAGGTAATTAACCATAGGGGTTTGCGCCTATTAGAAATCAAATCTCAGATCATAAAGTCCTTGCCAAATGAGGGTGAAATCTCTGGGTAGCGTCTTATCTAAAAACTTAATATGCCTTTTAAAATTTTTTCCCAAAACCTAAACTGCTTAAAACTCTCACCGTCAACAAAAAGAGGCGTGGAGAGGCCGGGGTGCGATTTTTCGGAGCCCACAAGAATATTGGCCATTAAAAGAGAATCATAAAATTAAGTTAAGTGTTGTAGAGATAAGGATGCTTAGATGGATGAGTGACTTTACACTTAGAGATAGAATGTGAAATGAGTATGTGCATGAAAAGGTTGGAGTAGCTTCATTGGCAGATAAGATTAGAGAGAGCTGCCTTAGATTGTTTGGTTACATAAAACGTCGGCCTTCCAATGATCTGTTAAGAGGATAGATGCATTAGATCCAGCATTTTTTAAGAAAGGTAGAGGTAGACCTAAAAAGGCTGGGTTAGAAAGTGTTAAAAATAACATTTTATTGGATTTAAATTAGAATGACTCTTATTAGAGCATAATATAGAAAAAAGATTCATATAGCTGACCCCACGTAATGGGATAAAGGCTTGTTGTTATTATTGTTGTGGAAATTTTCATATTTTTAGGATTATGCTCTGTGTATTTGGCTGACAAATATTTTTTAAAAATAAACACTTTCTCCATTAGATGAAAGTAGTAGTTTCAATTTTTGACAAAAAATAATTTGTAATGATTGTATATAACTTTATATATAATAAATTGTGCAATCGGGTTTAGAGTCATTTTTCGTCTTAAGACATTTTGAGGCGTAAGCCTCAAAATTCAAAAATTACATAAAGTCAAAATGAAGATTTTTTTTAAATAAAAACCACACAATATATTAAAAGAGGTACATAAAAAATAAATTGTCATATATGTGAAATATAAAAATGCACAAAATATAAAATGGCAAGTAATAAATTACGTTAAATAATTGAAATCCAAACATCACAATAAGAAAACCACAAAATGTAATTCAACTCAAAATTCTATGTTTCCCAATATGATTTAATTCAACTCATAAATCATCTGCATTGTCATCACTGAGGGGGTTTTCATTTGAATCATCGTCCTAATGAATTCTCTCTCACCTGCTTCATCACCTGTGGAGTTTAATGCCTCTCAATCTTCTTCTTCTATATCAGTTATTTTTCTCTTTGCTAAATACTTTTCATCAATATAAATATGAGTTAAGACTTTAAAATAAATAAGCTTTAACAAATAATTTTTTATCCCTTTTTTTTATTTATTCTTTTTGTGATTGGGTTGAGATGGATATAGATGTTCTATTTCCTTCACCATCAAAGAAATCAATATTTAAATCTTCCTCTCGTAATTTAGATGGTGTTACCTCCGCTTTATAATCTACGAACCACTCATCATCTGTTGCAATATCATCACAAATCAAACAATCTTCGTCATCTTTCAACTTGTTTTTTTCTTTAAGCTCCCGTATTCAAGTCTCTTATTATATTATGATGTTTACTAAGAAATTCATCCTTAAGATTGTCAGGCGATTTTTCCTTTTTGTGTGCACTTAGTTGTACGTGCTCCAATTACATTCACATTCAGATAAAAAACACATTAATCCCAAAATCTTCACAGCAAAATGCTATAATTCTGGAGTGCTATCATTAAATTGAATCCACCACTCAACTAAGATTTATATAAATAGTATAATAAGTACTAAGTAGACGCAATTTTAAATAAATGAGTATACAATACATTCAAGCATCAAATAAACTTACCTTAAGATCGCTTGCAAATAGTATCATTGGTCTGTTGCTATCCAAAAAAATTATTTTTATTTCTAAATGGTACCAATTGCATGCCAACATTTGATGTTTCAGTTGAATCAGTTACGAGTCTATTCATACAATGATATAATACTAATTTTATCTCAGGATTTGTTGACATATTTTCTTCATATTGATATTGATGTTCAAATAGTAACATGCTGCATGTAAGTGCTGATGAAGCTGCAGCTTTCATATGTCATCAATGATATTCCAAATTTTTCTATAATTGTCCTCTTCTCCTTCTAAGTTGTAAACAATCATATCCATAACATTGTATATGAAGCTTATAGTAAGTTTCTTCTCGGCATCCACCGTCCTCAGAACCTGCACTAGTGGCCTAGTGAGTGTGATAACATACATGACATTGCCAAAATCTATCATTTAGAATAATTTTTTTAACCTCTTTTCGTTTAGATTTTCTTGTCCAAGCATAACTCAACTATTATATAGAGGTGAACATAGACTCCAAAGGTTGTCTTGACTCTAGCATACTCTACAAAGTCAAATAAACGATGGTAAATCTGATTGTTACAAGCCTAAGTATTTCTTTCTTTGAAAAGTTTCTCATAAGTACCAAAACCTAAGAATGATTATAAATAAATTTATTTATCTTTTTAGCTTTTGTATGTGCTGCAGGCCCCAAGCTTCTTTAGGATGAGATCAATACAATGTGCAACACATGGAGTCTAATATAAATGTTTAGTCTTATCCATAAGTTTTGTTCCTGCAGCCATAAGCACTGACATTATCTATTATCACTTGAACAGCCAAGTTCTCTCCAACCTCCTCAACAATATTGTCAAGTAATCCAAAAAGAAACTCAATATCGTTCACTTGATCAGATGTCTCAATTGACTTCAAAAATATAGTGCCATAAGTGTTTTGATTAATATGTTTATCAAACTTTTGCTCTTCACATATAGCTATCCATCAGACATGATTGTAACACCTGTTTAGGCCCAATCCTCTTAATTTCCTTAATAGTTCTCTCAGTATTACCCAACTCCTTCAAAATCCATGTTCTCAAGTCATATATGGATAGAAGTTTCAACCTTCTCCTATACGCTCCAATTGAACGAATCATGTTGTAGTAAGGGAAGGTTGTAACGTTAAATGAGATAGCATTCTCATAAAAATAATCTGTCTATATCCATACATACACATATCAGTGCCTCCGTAGCATTCTCTGGGATTAGCTTCTGCGCAGTAAAAAGCTTGTCTTCCTGTTTATCCTCTTATGAGTTCGTCATGTACTGATCCATGGGTCCCCTTACACCCCTAGAGGACATGGGTTGCAATGACGAAAATGAATCTCGACCATTGCTCCTGTAGTAGGAGCCCACTCAACTGTCATTAAATTGTCTTTGTGCGAGGTGCTTTGACATTACTGACTTATTCATGTATGTTTTGATCTCTTCCTTTATGGTAGCAGGCACTTTGACACATGGTGTGACATTCTTGTATGATCCGAATTTTTGCATCTTCATCCTAGTAACACCACATTTTACCACTTTCTTAGAGTAATTATATTTCAAATATACGTACTGCTTGTCATTGCCTCCCACATCAACTTGAGTGTTATGTTTCCATGTCGGGTCCTTCCTATGAGCTGACATGGTTTTATCTTTGCTTCTGACCATCCTCTACAAAACCTTACAATAACAAGTTAAGAACATGAAATATTGAAACTCATTAAAAATTAATGCATGCATGCTTTGAATCAATAAAATCATTGTCTTTTAAAAAAATTTTAATCAAATCATTTTCTTACAAAAAAATCATTTTCAATCAAATCATTTTTCTATAATTCATTCAAAAAATATTCAATCAAATCATTTTCTTACAAATCTCAATAATTGTAACATGATTTGCTTATGTGATTAAGAATGCCATTATTTTCTATAATTGCAATATCAAATTGATGGTATTGGCATTAAGAGGGAGATATAAAACACACATTTCTTGCTACCTCCCCCTTTGCACAGTCTTATCAATCAAAGAATAGAATATTGGGTTATATTAAAGAATTGATTATGTTAAATTTCATCAGCCTATATGCTTATCAAGTTGTTAGGGAGCTTAAGATTAATAATAATGTAATTACCATGGTTTTGAAAATTTGATCAAACCGGCCGGTTCGATTGGTTCAACCATGAACCGGTCTTATGGACGGTTCTGTCCTCATGAAAAACTGGTATAACATCAAATCGGTGAGAACCAGTGAGAACCGCCGGTTCAACTGGCCAATCGTTGAACAAGTTCCGATTTTTAAAAACCGTCCGGTTCAATTTATAATATATTTAAATAATTTAATTTAAGATAAAATATTTTATTAAATGTTAAATTAATTTAAATATAACATATTTTATTTAATAATATATATCTAAAAATTTAAAGTGTTATGTATTAAGCACTAGTAAATCATACTCATATGGTTCCACCACCCATGTGGCCTCTTAACCTAGGGATACAAGAAAAGCTATATAAATAACACAATACAAATCTCCCAAGTGATTTGGGACTAAACAATTAATAAAAATTTCTATGATGTGTGCATAATGGATTGCTTCCATGAAGATTTTTTGAAAAAAATTTTGTATAGAATATTCAGATAAAAAATGATTATAATGATTTTTTAAGTTTTTAAATTTATAATTATTTGTGTATTTATAATTATTCAAATAAAAATGATTATTTATAATTTTAAAAGTTCTAAAATGTCTCTCTAAATATGAAATTAAATGATAATTGTGGGCTCCGAAAATTCCATTTGGTGCGCTCCCGGCCTCTCCTCCGTCATCGGTCTATTTTCCTTGTTTGATAGTGTTGACGGTGAAGAGTTTTAACGAGATTAGGTTCCGGGTGAATTTTCAGAAGGCAGATTGGGTTTTAGATAAGACACTACCCAGAGATTTCGCCCTCATTTTGTGAGGACTTTATGATCTGAGTTCTGGTTTCCTATAGGCGCAAGCCCCTATAGTTAATTACCCCTCCAGATAATAAGAGAGAACTTTCGATTAAGGCTAGTTATTAAAGAGATTGCATATGTTGTAAATACAACATATAATAGCAACATTTTAGGGTTCGAATTTGAGATTTGAATTTATCATCATGATTTAGAAATTATCACCATGAATTTAAAACTGGTGGTGGGGGGAATGAAGACGAGCCCGATCAAGATCCCATGGTTCCGTCATCCCGGGCTGTCATGATCCCTGGTCTACTTAGTCAGAGGAGGTAGTCGACCCAACCTGACAGAAGGCACCTTGTCGGCAGCCATGGGTTACTTCGTCCAAGAATACCTTGTAGACCTGGGTTGGTGTTTGTCTAAGGGGATATATCTGAATCCACCTTAGCTAACAGAGGGCTTTGTGCCTATCGACTATACCCTATGATTCATCACTCAAGGGTTTGACGCTTTTAGGGAACATACGGGCTTTGGCCGTGATCGTAATATAATGGTGCCATTTCGCGGCAAAACCACCCGATCAGAGGGCACGTGCCACGTCCCTATTGGCAAGAGACTGTTTGAGGATGAATCGTAGCGATACACCCGACACGCATTCGCTCTTTGTGAGCTGAGGTTAATTTCAAATTTATCACCCTCGACAAACGGTTGCGGGAGGTGGATGGGTTTTAGTTTTAAATTTTTAAGTGATAGATTTTATTTCAAGAATTTGGATATTTATTTGATTTTGAGATTTTAAACCCCTCCGGTTGAGATTTTCTGTCAACACGGCCATCATCGGGGTGACGTTAGAGTCACTAGCATTTTCGTAGGAATTTGGGAGGCATTTTGTGATTCAAGTCAGGTCGACTCCAGTCCTTCCATGGAGGAGGATGAAACTTGAATATTTGACCCACACAACATTCTCGAATCGTTGGATTTGGGACTTAGATGTGACGATTGGAGCATATGCGGGTTGTAACATTTGACCCTACGCAGCATTCTCGGACGTTTGTGTTTGTAACTTTAAAGTGTTGACCGGAGCACATGCAGGGGTTATGTTTCAATTCAGTGGGACCATGTTTAATAGATAAAAAGGGGGAAATTTTAAAGTATTTAAATATGATCTATTTGTGCAAGGGATTTCATTTAGAAAAGGCTGAGATTTCTTTTGAGAGCCTACGAACGCCTTCTGTCCGCTTGTATACGTGTTGCGGATCCGGTGGCGTTTGAGTGTATTAGATTTCACTTATTGCATTTAGTTTATTTTGACTCCTCTAAGCGTCACTTAGCACAGCTCGTAGAGGGTATTTGCTCAATCGATACTAGTAGATCGTGCTTATGCTCGTAGGAGAATTATCTTGCTTATTATAAGTTCCCCTATTCTCTCCCGTAGGTGGTTTAATTCGTTTGATACAAGCCTCATTGTCCTTGCTTGATGCTAGTTGTTGTGAGCACTACGAATTCCCTGTTCTTACTCACAGGTGAATTGTAGTATACTTGTAGTGGGCACTATAAATTCTCTACTCCCATTTATAGGTGAATTATAGTGTGTTGTAATTTTCCTTTGGGTTGAAGGAAATGGTTTGAAGCACCAACCACTATAGATCTTGACAAATTGAACCCTTTCTATCGAATGACATGCCTCCATTTCCCTTATAGTTGTTCAGTAGTTTGGAGAGCACTTGTGTTTGAGTTATCCGGTAGTTTGGTAGCTTTACAGCTTGAAAGCCACTTGGAGAGTTGTTAGAGAGCTTTAAAAGAACATGCACTTAGATTGGATTATTGGAAACATTGATTCTTGTATTTTATTTTTATGTGACTTAATTAATTAGATTAATGAATTTAATTAGAGTTAAAGATATTAAATTTTATTTTCAATCATTTTAAATTCATTAATAAATCAAATTTTAATTTGAATTATCCAATTTTGCAAGTCATGTGTTTCCAACTTTCCAAAAATTCACAAGTCCAATAATTTCAGAGAAAATTTCGGCAGCCTTCCGGCGTCCCCTCCCCGGCGCCGGGAGGTAAAGAGGGCATTTGCCCTTTCAAGTCCACCCGGCCGGAAAGATAGTTAAGGGCCGGGGCTTCAGGGCGTTGTCGGGCCCGGGAATCGGTCTTCAGAAGCTCTTATCGACGAAGATTGGTTGCAGACGATTGTCGATTGCCGGTGATTTGTTGTCGATCCCCCTTTTTTTCATTTAATTAATATTTGCAATTATTTTCAAATTAAATAATTATTTGAACATTTTCCAATTTCTCCAAAATTTTGGTTAAGTCCCGGATTTTTGAGGGAATTTCGGCAGCCTTCTGGCGTCCCCTCCCCGGCGCCGGGAGGTAAGGAGGGCATTTGCCCTTTCAAGTCCACCCAGCCGGAAAGATAGTCAATGGCCGGGGCTTCAGGGCGTTGTCGGGCCCGGGAATTTGTCTTCAGACGCTTTGATTGACGACGATTGGATGCAGATCGTAGTTGTTGCAGAAGATTGGATGCAGATGATTAATTGCTGAAATTTGTCGATCTCTGTTTAAGAGTACTCTCATTTCTCTCCCTCTCTGTCTCTCTTCTCTCTTTATCTCTCTCTCTCTTTTATTATTATTATTTTTTTTAATATATTATATTATAATAAAATATATATTATAATATGATATATAATATAATATAATATAATATATTTATTATAATATAATACAACATTATATTATAATATTATAGTATTATATTAATATAATACAATATAATATAACATTATATCCTACTGTCATATTATACTATTATATTAATATATTAATATGATATAACATATATATAATATAGTATATATGATATAATCTAATAATAAATAACAGAGAGGAAGAGGAGCCCGTCGGGCTAGGGCCGGAGACCAAAATCGGAGAAGGAGGCGGAGGCGGAGGCGTCGGGGTTGACGTCGGCGTGTCTTGTGCGAACGGAGACGGTGGTCGGAGGCAAAGGCAGCGGGTCCGGCGAGTTGGAGGATGAAGTCAGGCCGGCGGCAGGTCTAGGGCACGGGTTGGAGCTCACGGGTGTCGGGTCGGTCGGAGCAGGCTTCGTCGGCGTCGGAGGTGGCGGTCAGGCCGGAGAATGGCTAAGGCACGGGCAAGTTAGTTGATGAAGAGGCCGACGATTGGAGGTTGAGCTCGTTGTGTAGATGCGGCCGACGACTTGATTGCGAGAAGGAGGAGAAAGATCAGCGGTTGGTTGGAGTCCACTGGCGGGGTCGGCTTCGAATGCTTGGTCGGAGTCAGAGGCGGATGTCGGCTAAGGCAAAAAAGTTCGCAAGATCGGCGTCGGAGCAAGAGGTAAGTTTTCTCTAAATCCCCTTCTCTGTTTTCGTTTTTGAGAGCCTTTTTTTTTTCTGAGCGCGTGTGAGTGAATAAGGGATTTTCGTTATTTTGTGTTGTGAGGAGCGAACGTGAGGAGCGGTTGGAGATCGTGGGTGGTTTTGGTCCGATCGTGGGTGAGATGAGCGTGGGTGACTCGTTGCAGGTCAACAATAATAAGAAAAAAGAAAAATCTAAAATAAATATTGTAGTATGACTTTATAAATATAATTTTGTAATGTGAATTATATATATAATTTATAGGTACAAATTATACCTAAATTTATTACATAAATTAGCAATTATTTATGCTAAATTTATATATTTATATATAAACTAAATTGCTATTAAATATGAATTAAAATCGAAGATTAGAGATATTTACATTTAAATTTAAAATTAGTAATAATTTATATTTAAATATATAATATAAGTTAATAATTATTTATTCTTAACTTTAAAATTATGGATTATATTTATGATTATTTATTTTTTAGTCTAAAAAATTCTTAAAATTATGAAATTTTTAAGGATAAATTATAATATTATTTTATTAATTTTAATAATATTATTATTTATTACGTCATCTGGTTCATTGTTCAGTCCGATTTTTACAACCTTGATAATTACTATTATTATTATTTCTTATGGTTGATCAAAGAGCTTAACATATTTTGATAAAAAGGTTAATTCTATATTGTATAGATAACTTAATAACTGTAATCATTATTTAATAATAGAACATCGGTATATATATATATATATATATATATATATATATATATATATATATATATATATATATATAAAATAAGATTTAACATTGTCATGACAGTTTTCAAGTTTAATTTTTTCAAGCTTTATTAATGTAATCTAGGTTTGTAGGATTTAAATCCTACTTGTTGTGAAACAATCCGAGTCTTATAAGGGCATGTCGAGTCAATTGATGAACAAAAAATAGGCAATGTCAAGTCGAACAGCATCCAACGAGTCGAAGGAGGCGAAGGAGCCACCTCCTCGATTGACGAAGCACGTGAAAGGGGAGAAAAATGTCTAATGTCACAACGAGCAAAGCTTATGTCGTTACTTTCGATCTAACAGGAAGAACATCGTCAAACTGTCTTGACTTCCGATTCAATAGGGCATGTCGTCGAACTATTCTAACTTTCGATCGAACATGGAACGTCGGCGAAGAAAGCGAAGAAGCTTTTACCGAAGTGTTCAAAACTCTACCTTACATGCAGTAGACAAAGCCGAACAGCGAACAAAATGAGGTTTAGAACTATGCTCGACATTAGGTTTAGGTTTTAAAAAATATATATTTACTTGTTATTTTGAGGCGAACGCCTCACAGAAATGAGGCGAGGCGTGCCTCTGTAAATAGGAGGCGTTCGCCTCATGAAGCCTGTTCAAGGCCTCCACCTCGATGCGTTTCAAGCTAGAGTTGTGCTGAGGCGTGCCTCTAATTGTGCAATTTTAAACAGTGGGCGTGATGCATGAGTTCAAAATGATGCACACAATTTGTGCCATACAAGAGCAATAGTGCACAATGCAAAACCCACGTGGTGCGCATTCTTTTTTGGTTTTAAATTTAAAATTAAAATTAAATTTTATTTTTATTAATTTATCATTTACTTAATAATTTAATAGCACTGCTGTTACATATAAATATGCCTTAATTTTTAGAAAGAGGGTGTAAATTATTTATGAAATACTTTTTTACTTTCCATCGAATCAGTTGATATCACATTTGTCTTATTTATTATTCACCATTTCATTCATGCATTTAAAGGAGGGTAAAAACATTTGAATGTATGCTTACAACTATTCAAAAGAATGCCAAATATAGTTCAGAGATTAATTAAATCGAATTTTACTAAGGTTTTCAATCAAAAAGCGTTGAAAGGTTTTTTCACCCATCCTTCTTGATCGTATAGGTCAATGTACAAAAGAATCAAAGATTAAAGTAGTTGAAATAGCCAAATCATATAAGCTGGCAAAATGCTAGCAAAGTTGCCTCCAAATAAACAAGAAATTAGCAACTGTCAAGAGTCGGGCTATCAACCAATAAATTTTAAAAAAAACATCAATATTCAAAACTATAGATTATTAACAAAGAACCAAGATAATAGATATTTAATTAAGCACAAAGAGTCAACAAAGCCGAAGCAGAGTACGCAACAACCAAATCCTCAGTGAGTTGCCAAATGAAATAGGAGAAGGTAACAACAGAGAAATATAGGGCATAACAGCATAAAACCAAACAAATGAGATTGGGGAGAGCATATCAAGAACGAGATCAGTGGCTAGCCGAACAAACTGAATTAAATGGGAATAACAAGGAAAAGTTGATCTGCGCAAAAACATAAATCTTTCCATTTTGTAACAATTGAAAATGTGCGAGGAAGGTGAAGGAACCCATCCAAAAGGAAAGCATAAGGGATAATGCCGAAGTGCACGTAGAAGTTCCATTCACATGAAGAATAATGGAAAAACTAAAAATCGAGATATTCTTTATTGTCCAAGCGAACACTAATACCGACGATATTATCATTAAGAATGCCGGCCAACCTAAAGTAACCAAAAAGTCTTGATGAGGAGGCCTATGAAAAAAACCAGAAACCAAAAGAAGAAATAGTCGAATGCAGAAACAATAGAAACACGAGAAGCTATAGCATGGTAGGAATAAAGAAGAAATAGAACTCATGGGATATTCCGAGTGAAACCAACTTTTGATATTACAATTCAATTGAAACTTAATATTATGGATGTGTGTTTTTACCACATGAAAAAGTTATTGCATAACAATATGTAATATTGGCAAATGAAGCTGATGATAATTGTATGATGTATTTTTTTGTGGCAAATAAAGCACACAACATTTGGTGATCATTTGGTCCTTCAATTGATGTCTTGAAGGTTCTAAATATACTTTAAGTGCTTGATTTTGGCTCAATTGGGCTTATAGATTGGATCATTTGTGTCGATGGGTTTAAGAGATGTTCTATTTGACTATGAACTCGTTAAAATGCGAGTTTGGATGGTCCTGACTTCATAATTTTGGACGTTTCCAATTCAAATATTGCTTCGAGATTTGTACTGATCAAAGGAATTTTTTAGAGATTTATCAAGGTTGAATAAAAAATTGATGATCTTAAATTTACCGTTATATCATTTTATATTTATCTTATGCAGTCATGCAGGTGCATCTCTGTCATTGCTACTTGCGGGGTTTGGAAATCCCCAGTTCTTCTCAAGCCCGCTATGCTACTTTGGTTTGTGCATATAAGGAAGATCTTTAGTTAGGCCCATTTCGCGGCATGCGTAGGGTTTACCCTGAGAATTACTTTCATTATTTTTTAATTGTTAATATTAATACTTGGAAAATGACACTATTTGGAAGCATTCAAACAGTTTTTTGATCATTGGGAAGTGAACATATCAATGATAAGTGACTGAAAGTCTGAAACACTTTCCCTTTAGTCATTGCTTCGGCTATTTGGAAGGAGAGAAATAGCTCTTTGCTTCAAGAAAAGAAAAAAAAAAGGTGACGATAAAGTACGTTGATACAATATGACTTATTTTCTTACATCTCAATGGGCTTTGGAGGAGCTCTATTGATTCTCTCTTTAATTGCAGATTATTTTTTTGATCTTCTGGGAGCATTTTATTCCTTTTACATAAGAAATTTTTATTTAATTAGAAATCTCTTCCACCTATCTTCTCAACTTTTTATTTTTGGTTTACTAATGAACTACTTAAACTGCTAGAATTATTGCTAAAACTAAAATATTTCCAGTTGCAGGATGCTCATCACAACAACGAAGAGTGCAGTAAATTGAGGATGAAGCTTAACTCAACACAAGCGAAGCTGGATGCTTACCGTAGGAAGGCTAAAGGATCTTTGGATGAGATGAAAGTGATGGACACTAAATATGAGGAAGCTTCAACAAGGTTAAAAAATCAACTTCGGACTTATGGGCAGCATATTCTTTACTTGACGAAGCGGCTTGCTGAAAAAGAATAGAATCACATTGCTCAATGGGCCCCTTTTTTTTATTTTTACTCTCTAGTGGCTTTTTATTTAACACTAATCGTCCTGTAATTTGTAGCTTCCCTAATGTATGTTGTCCTGCACTGCACCTTTTTATTTTGTACCAAAATTTTCTATTCTAAATTTTCTTTTTGGCATAGTCTTTTTACTGCTTTCTAAAGTAGTTTTTTTAGTATAAAAGTATTTTTAGAATAGTAACAAGATAGGACCTAAAATATGGTACCTTGAAGAATTTCATTTATTGAAGTTGAACATGTTCATGGAATTCTGGTTGGTTTTTATAGCCATCAATCTTCAGTATATTGTGCAAACTCAAGAATAGGCTCAAACTTGTTTGATAAATGGATCGGATTGTGAACATTGGTTGATCATATTGGGTGTTTTTTTTTGGGGGGGGGGGGGCAAAAATAAGCATTGATTTGTTTATTATTAACAATCATCTAATTTAGTGGGTCATTTGGTTGGTTGGTTGAAACAAGAATATAAAATAAAATTGAATGCAGCGTAAAAGGAAGGAATGTAATCTATTTGAAATGTTTGGAGATATTTGAATAAGTATATAAGATGAATGTTGTGATTTATTTATTTAATTTTTTAATTTGAAGTAAAATGAAAGTGGTATAAAGTTTAAAGATGGTGATTGTTGGTGGGTGATGGCAATGATGATGGTGATGGATGGTGGGTGATGGCGACAAGATGGCTAGCAATAGTGGCGGCAGTAAATGTTAGCGAATATAGGTGATAATGAAAGAGAATTTCCATTCTAGTTTAAAATCGTCCAAAGCTAATAATTTTCAAAAACAGTAAAATTGGATTAGATTGTGCATTACAAATAAGTTTAAATTTTAGTTTATATTTCATTTACATTTAAAATATGCTTGCATTATTGTGATTAAGCCATATAATTGATCATATGTATAAGCTTGGTACTTATCGATGTACATTTTGAATGTTTTTAAAAGTTGTAAGAATATTTTATCATTTTTTTTCAATCATGACATGCCAGTTTTGAAAGTGGATCTAATTGATTCTCAAATAGAAGAACTGTTTTTTTTTTTTTTCATATATTTTGTATCCATTTGAAAGATTTGTTGGCTTTAAATCTTATATAATTCAGATATTTTTTTGAAGGAAAAAAAAGAACATATATAAAGCTACAAGTTGATAGGTTGTAGTTTTATTATGTTCTTAAAGATGCTTAAATCATTTTAACTGAATTTTCAGTAATCTTAAAACATAATTAAAAGAGAACATAATACTTTCCCTTTTACAGCACTGAACATTTAATTATTTCCGTTGAGAAATGCTCTTAATTTTTAGAACGTTAGAGTCCAGACAAAAAATGCCTTAGCCGTTATAATAAAAATCAACACGCTTCGAAAGCTTGTTCCCTTTCCCAACGGCTAGTTTTCCCTCTGCACACCAGTTTAAATTCCCCCTTCCACCTCTCGTGTTCCCATAACTTATCAAACCTCTCTCTCTCTCTCTCTCTCTCTCTCTCTCTCTCTCTCTCTCTCTCTCACCATGGCTTCTTCCCTTCTCTTTTGCATAGTCGTTCTCATAATGAGCAGCATAATGAGCATAGAAGCAAAGGAATTCGTTGTAGGTGGAGAGCCGAGCGCATGGAAAATTGCTTCTTCTAATTCAGATTCTCTCAACCAATGGGCTGAGGCCAACCGCTTCCAAGTCGGCGATTACCTCGGTAAATTCAGTAGTAACTTTCTCTTATTCCTCCCAAAATATGTTAATTTGTTCTTCTTCACTGAGCAGAACTAGCAAATTCTATTGCTTGTGACAGTATGGGATTATGACGCCAAGAAGGACTCAGTTCTCCAGGTGAGGAGGAAGGACTACCATAGCTGCAACACTTCCAGCCCCATTGCCGTGCACCAGGACGGCAACACACGAGTAAGGCTTCGCCGATCTGGAGCTCACTACTTCATCAGCGGTGTAGAAGGAGCCTGTGAGAAGGGGGAGAAGCTTGTTGTTGTGGTGATATCAGAGAATCACAGACTGGGTTTTCAGGGAAGCTTATCGCCGGCACCGGCTCCGGCAGAGTTTGATAGTGGTTCTCCGGCACTGGCTCCGGTGACTGGTGGTGCGTCTACAGCTGGAAGAGGGCTTGTGGGTGCTGTTCTGTCTTTGCTGATTGGTGGTAGTGTTGTTGGCCTAGTGCTGGTTTGAGGAGTTTCAATCTGTTGTCCTGTTGTGGTTTTTGAGGATATTTTTATTTTTATTCATTTGTTATATTGAAATTGTCATCTGTAATGGTTCAATTGCTCGACTGAAGCTTAATGAATTATTTGTTTAAATTTCCTGTGAAAAAAATTTGCACTTTTTGTTTCTCAAATTAATAAAACAGTAAACATTATTGCTCGGCTCACATTTACTTGATAAACCCATTCACCACTAGCGGGTCACACGAGCATCCTAGCCCTGCGCCACATGTCACCCGCCATTAACGGAGCTTCGACTTGTAAAAACTCATTTCCTCTTCTCCCCATAAGCTTCCTTCCCTCCCACTTCTCAAAGGGAGAAATAACAGGAAAATAGAAATATGAGCGACGCATCGAACGGGGTGAAGAAACCGCCTGGTTCGATACCGGGCCAAGTCCTCCACCAGCGGTGAAGCCTTGGCAGGAGTCCGGCAGCCATGGCCGCCGGTGGCCTTCTCATCATCGCCGCCATTGGCTACTTCACCCTTTACCCTAATAAGTCCAAGCCCTTCTTCTTTGGACAAGCTTGGAATTTCAATGAATTTGTTCTTTTTTTTTTAAAATAATTTTCATAATTGCCGATTCAAAATTGGCATGAATTATTTGTGTAGCTTTTTCATCATTTATGTTTGATTTATATTTTTCATGAAATTTTAGACTTTGTTTGGGATAACTTTCTTACTACTTTCTGGCGCAATTTTTTTCTTAAAATCACTAAAAAAAATAGTGATCAAAAGTGTCCCAAATAAAGCCTTATTCAGTGATGTTATGTTTAATCAATTAATTAATACATTAATTGGACTTTCTTGATAACTTAATCTTAGGGGATGTTTGGCTACAAGTACCCTAAAATGATCATTGTTATATAAATGTGTTATATTTGAAAATTGAGTAGCAATCAAGATGATATTGAACGAGAGTTCATTGGATTATATCAATCTTTCCTTGACCTCGATACAAGCTCAAAGAATCTAAAGGTTTCATCATTATGTGTTCAAGTAGTCATGAGGGGGAGCCTTACAAAAGATGTGCCAAGTTTATAGCTTCAAGATGATTTGACCATAGTAGTCAACTAATAGAGCTTCCATATGCTTCATGTGTTCATTCACTATGAGTAAGACGACAACAACATCAAGCCTTTGTCCCACTACGTGGGGTCGGCTACATGAATCCTTTTTCTCCATTGTGTACTATTAAAAGTCAAATTCTCGTTTAAATCTAATAAAGAAAGAGCATTTCTAATATTTTCTAACCAAATCTTTTTAGGTCTACCTTTACCTCTCTTAACGTAAGTCAAATCTAATACCTCTACTTTCCTAACCGGGTCATCGAAAGGCCGTCGTTTTATGTGACCAAACCATCTAGCGACTAATCTTATCTTCCACTGGAGCTACTCCAACCTTTTCATGTATATGCTCATTTCGTATCCTATCTCTAAGGGTAAAGCCACTCATCCGCTTGAGCATCCTCATCTCTACAACACTTAACTTAGTAATATGCTTCTCTTTTAATGGCCAACATTAGGCACCATAAAGCATTGCAGGTCTCACCACCATCTTATAGAATTTTCCCTTAAGTTTGAGGGGGACTTTTCTATCACACAACAAGCCCGATGCATTCCTCCACTTCAACCATCCAACTTGAAATTCTGCTGATAATATCCACATATATTTCCCCATCACTGTAAACAATAGATCCAAGATAACTAAAACGTGCACTCTTATTAATGACTTGATCGCCCAAAGTCACAATCCCCTCACTAGGTCTATTACTACTAAAATTACACTCCATATATTCCGTTTTAGATCTACTCAAGCGAAAACCTTTAGACTCTAAGGTTGACCTCCATAATTCAAGTTTACCTTCAACTCCCTCTCTAGTCTTATCAATAAGAAGAATATCATCAGCAAAAAGCATACACCAAGGTACATCCTCTTGCAAATGTCTAGTGAGAACATCCATGACTAAAGCAAAAAGATATGGGCTTAAGGCTGAGCCTTGATGTAATCTAACCGAAATAGGAAAATACTTGGTCAAACCACCTTGTGTTTGAACACAAGTAATAGCTCCTGCATACAAATGAGTTCAATGTAAGACATTCATCAAAATTTCTGGCACCGTTAATGCAAAACTGCACTTCACATATACAAGCTTCGAACTCAAAATCTCTTGGTTGAGAGCTATAAATCAAGGTGGGTTGCATGGTCAACTACTAGTTGATCGTAGGATTGTGCTAAGTGTGCAGCTTTGCATTAACGGCGCCATCAATAGGCCAATTTGTGTTGATCTATATGCAATTAGTGTTGATAATAAGCTATGTATAACCTGCCAAAGCACATTCAATTTATATGAATTGAATCTCATTTGTGTAGCAATTTTTTTTACTGCTGCTTTTCCAAAGCGGTCTAAATTCATCTGAAATGATCATCACATCACAACTTTAAGCTGTTATATAACATGTTCTGATCCAAAGTGTTTCAAGCAAAGAAATGAGCTATGCATACAAAATGTATGATCTTATGTGTGTGTATATATAATGTGAGTATTATGTTTGATGACTTCACAAAGTATGAGTTAGAGGATTGAGCCTGAAAGTCCTATGGCTAAAAATTCTGTCAATCACTTCTTGGGAAAGAAATAAGAAAAATAGCTGAAGTTTCAATATATTTTTCTACTTGCACAAATTAATTTATGCTTTGTTTGAGATGGCTTTCTTGCTACTTTTTCATAATCATAATTTTTTTTGGCAGCCACTTTTTAGTTGCTTTTAAAAAATTGTTGTACTATGAAGCAACTTTCTACAAAAGCTTTAAAAAGTTACTTTCTCTACAGCAGCTTACTCTACAGTAGCTTACAAAGCAGTAAGAAGAAGACCATCCCAAACAAAGCCTTAGCTTACTAACTATAGTGCAATCAACATCACTAGAATAGAGGAGAAAATAGCATAATGAAAACAATGCAACACTAGGCTTGCTTAATTCAATTAGAACATGACACAAGGATGCACTAACACCTAACCTTCACTCATGAGATAACTCATCAAAGCTTACTTCTTATAAGGTGCTAAATTATCAATCTTAGAATAAAATAGTCATCATCATATTATTATACAAGTAGAGACACATAATATAATTATATATATCAAATGTAATAAATAATAATAGATTTCAATATATTTTTTCTTCCATTATAAAAACAACAACAACAACAACAACAACAACAAGCCTTTGTCCCACTACGTGGGGTCGGCAACATGAATCCTTTTTCTCCATTGTGTCCGGTTCAAAGTCAAATTCTAGTTTAAATCTAATAAAGAAAGATCATTTCTAATATTTTCTAACCAAGTCTTTTTAGGTCTACCTCTACATTTCTTAACATAAGTCAAATCTAATACCTCTACTTTCCTAACTTGGTCATCGGAAGGCCGCCGTTTTATGTGACTAAACCATCTAAGGCGACTCTCTCTAATCTTATCCTCCACTGGAGCTACTCCAACCTTATAAAAACAAAGTTAAGAAAAATTTAAAGATAATGTTGATAATGCATACCTTATTGTGTTTATGGCGATGATCGATAATAGTAAGGGGCGACATTGGCTAGGTCACGAGATGAAGGGTTCCACGGTTTGTGAGAAGAATGGCTAACAACAGTGAAGGACGACAAGTGACAAGAAGAGCTGGCAACAACGATGAAGCATAGGCAAGGGATGAATTGTGGTTTTGCAACAATAGCAGGCACATGCATGGGGCAAAAGAACGCAAAGGCACGTGCACGATCATGATTAATTTTTGATGATATATCAATACAAACTTTTCCCCCTTATCTAAAATACGAAGTACATAATAAATTTAAAGGGGAAAAAAATATTTCTCATGTGTAATTGCATTAGCTAGTACTTTATACTTTGTAAGATTCTATCCCATATCCATGATTTGGAATTGATACTGAAGAACAGCTGAGGGGTGTCATATCTGTTTTAGATGGGGACTAGACAAGAAAACTATTAGAAGCCAAGATCAGTCAAATCTATATTATTCAAAAGCTAGGTAATTGAATATGAAGCTAAGTAAGAATTTATTAAAAAAAATTATGCCAGCATTTTCTTGATCTTAAATTGATAATTATATTTTAAAATGAGTATATATATAATCAAATTTAATATTATAATCATGTTAAAATAAATTCAATACTTTAAATATTTAACAAAATTTTTCATAAAAATGTACAAAAATCAGGATGAGTGATTCAAAACAGACTGATTTGATTCATTTATATGTGATTTCAAATAACAATCACATTAAACTTCAAAAGATTATTATTGAGTAATTGGCTATGAGTTGTTATGTTTAAATTCAAATTATGGTAGCTAATTATAATACCCATCTATTGCATAAAATAAATAAATAAAAATAAAAAATTGAAAAGCTAATGGATGACCATTTTTTATTAATTGAAAGATCAACTGAGTTTACGTGTCTGTTTGGGACAGTTACAAATTTTTGTTCATATAGATAATATAATTATAAAATTCTAATTTGTTAAAAATTATGATTAAAACCATACCACGGGAACGAATGATAACCAGCTTGATCATACAAAAGAACTCTTACACCTATAGATGCAATATAAGTTTAAATGAGATTCAGGCTTCGTTTTGAGATAGCTTTCTAGTATAAAATTTTTTAGTTCAAAAAATTTTTATGCTCGAAAGCTGCTTTAGAAAGCAATAAAAAAGTTGTCCCAAAAGAATGCCCTAAAGAGTTTAAAATTCATGCTAAATAGTCATCTAATTACATCTAAACAAATCATATAATGTAGCTTGTTCAATCATTTTTGTAAAACATATTATTTTATTTAAAGCTATCAAATCAACCATAACTTATTAAAAAGAGAAAAAAAAACACATTGCTCATTATAACATCACATAGTAGCTATCAATATAAAATGTAATGAGAATTGAAAACTATATGTGCTAAAGTTTGGGTAGCTATTCAAATAGCTACATAGGCAGCTGAGTTGTCCAAAGCATTGTTATCTTCAACTTCAATCATACACCAACTTTGTAGCCATCAACTACTTATCATTAGTTACAATTTTAGGGTTTTAGCATACCAACCCTACTTAGCAATTCAACTTAGAAAAATCAAAGCTTTATCTACTTTCTTCTTCTTTTCAAAATTGGTTGAATATGACATGCAATTATTACAATTTTGCCACTTGGTCCACATGAAAGAATCTTCCTATGCTTGGATAAAGGGAGGGAGAAATTGGTGGAAAATGACTTAGCCAAAGTATTTATGTCTCATCATGAGGAATGTGAAGAAAAAATGTGTGTGGTCCTCAAAGAATCATGATAGGAATCAAACATAATAAGTAAGAAGATGGCCCTTGTTGGTCTTTATATGATAATCACTTATGGATTTAATGGAACTATTCCCAAAAGAGCAAAATGATTGCTCATGATTTTAGCAATCTATTTGATTGTTGAATGCTTTGGAGAATGGCCAGGCAGTTCTATTGCTTTCCAGCTGCAACAAATAGGATTGCTTTCATGTTAAAATATATTATTTCCTATCATTTAACAAGTGAAAAGTAGAGCAATGCTTTATGTATTTGTATATTAGAGAAAAGTATTTTTCATATTAGTATTTGATTGCTTTACAAGACTAGGAACTTTAGAGTTCGAGCTCAATCGGTATGCATGTGTATGTGTACATGTTCTTTTATAAGAGATGAATGTCTTCTTCATCTTTTTGTTTTTTCGTCTAATCATTTTATCAGCAGCAACGACGTGTTCAAAGGATGTTTCAACAGTCGTCTGCTAATTATTTGACAGCATTTCTTTTCGGTTCTGGAAGATCCCGATCGATGTTAATCTCTTTGTAATATTTCAACTAGCGCTTATAAGAATTGGTCGAGATGTTATACAAATGTCCTTTCAAGAAGGTCCATGATGCTTTGACAACTTAAAAGCCATTTGTTGATTGGAGTCAAAGCAAGATATATAGTTCTGTATATCACTTAAATGTCTTCTGCTGTTCATTTAAATTTGATAATAGTATAAGGACAAGCTAATTATTTTATTTGAAGGAATCAATTGTCTTAGTCAATCTTGATTATAAAGTATTCAGCATGAACCCAATGAATCTCCAATCAAACGATCATGCATATTAAAAAAAAAAAATAGCACTAATCATCATTAAAACTTCAAGATGTAACTTAAGGTTTCGTTTGGGACAGCTTTCTTATTGCTTTCTAAAGCAGCTTTCTAGTACAAAAATTTTTACAGTAAAAAAGCCGTCTTAACCGAAGCTTTAATTTTAATATAACCAAAAGAGAGAGAGAATATTAAGTTGATATACTATGAGAGTGACCATTGTCCAAAAAATGGAGAAAGCACTATCATGTTTTGACACCTAAACCACCCAACCAAATGGATCACTGGACCACTGGAAGTGATGGAGGGCAAAGCTTCAAAGCCTCTAAATTGACTGCTATTCTGTCACCTAATGAGAATTAATAGCTTCAGGTTTCTACTTTGAACTTTGAACAGGTGACTGCACATATCCACATTTATTTTGGATGTTCATTCTTTCATAAAGGACAAAGTAGGGAGCATAGAAACCTAAAAGATGCTTTGTATTAGGCTACAGTTGCTTTAATTACTTGATGGAATGAAGCCACGTTAACCATTACAGCTCCACATTTATGTCTCTAATCAATGATATTCATAGATAGGTCTCAACCTTTTGTCTAACTTTATCTGTGATACTTAATTAATCCACAAATATTTCAGCTACAATGTAAGATGGTGGATGATTAGTGACATAAAGTGGGGCCATTCTATTCTATTTTAAATTTTGAATGCATCATCAATCATTTAAAATTGTATGAATAAAGAGTAAGAATTGTAAGTGTATATTGTGATATGTATATCTTAGTTCATGATCTTGATCAATAACATGCAAGTAAATTATTTATCTCCTATATATATTTCATTGATAATTGTTCTATATTAGAAAAAGGAAGCAATCTCTTAAGTTCTTTTCTTCGATTTATAATTTCATTCATTTACCAATATTCATATAACATAGTCAGAAGGTCAATCAATACATCATTCTATCATTTTAAACTCCTAACCATGAAAGAATAAATCAAAATACAAAATAAAAGAAAACCTCGGAAGCCTGATCTGCCTCACTCCACTGGATATTGACCCCTTCCTGAAAGTTATGTTTCTAGAAATCAGTCTTATATTATATATCATAAATCAAGTGTATTTCATATAAAAAGTCGTCACTTCCTGCCCATAAACGTATTATATCATATCAACCAGTCTCCTTACACCTTTTTTAAATCGCTTAGGATTACATCATGAACCTTATTTAAAGGAAAGCTCGTCGGCCCATCCTCCTAAGTAGGGTGACATGTTTCCAACCAACCTGAACCAATCAGCCATTTCCAACCATTCTTTTTTGCTTTTACACACATTTCATATCATATAAACAATAGTAGCTAACATCACATATAATTAATACATATTTTATATAATTATTAGTATTGTAGTATGTCAAAAATGTATGTTACACTAAATGAATAGTAAACATGTGTAAATGAATAGTAAACATGTGTATATCATATATTCCATATTTAAATGAAGTACATAGATTCATGATCATTTTATAATTAATATTATACTACACATTTTATTTAAAATGACATATAAGCAAAATTACCTAGTAAAATTTCAATATTAATCAGGTAAAATACTCAGGATGGTGATATCTATCACATATCAAAAACTACACTGCGAAAAATTACTAGAACGAGAGATATTGCATTTTAATCAAGTTTAGGACATAAGATTTGAGAAATCAAAATTACTAAAAATAAAAATAGGATTTGGGTTACCTACCACGATCATGACACTTGTCTCAACTGGAGTGACAGACGAGAATGACATGGAGCGAACTTTCTTTCTCATCTCTCTCCTCCTCTCTTTAGAGGTATATGTGAGTCAAGTCGACTCGTGAGTCGACCCAAGCTCAGCTCGATAAATGGCTGGTGATCCGAGCTCGATGAGCTAACAAGCCAAACTTCAGCCAGCCTAGCTCGACTTATTAGCTCGCGAGCCGGTTCGTTTAAAAAGTATTAACATAAAATATTACTTAAAAATATATTAGAATTCATGATTTTAAATATAAAGTTATTGAAAATTATATCTAGCTTGCTTGAATTAAAGAATTCTTTATTGTTTTCCTTATAATTTTTCATTCTTTTAACCATTATTATATTATAATAATTACTTAAATCATAATTATTTTCTCTTTTTCATAATAAATGAGTCAGCTCGTGAGCCAGCTAGAACTCATTGAATAAAGCTCGAGCTCGAGCTCAAACCCGCTTAATTAATTAAGCTCAACCTCAAGCCAAAGGTGACTCGAGCTCCATAATTGTTTAAGTAAATATTTTAAGAACCCTACAATTCTCTATATCATGACAATGATCATTATGTAAATACATACCTTAGAGCTCCATAATTCTCTATGCTATTTTTGTTATTACTATTTTTTTTCATCAATTGTACCTCTTTTTTACTCTAATGCACAGTTAACCTTTCCTACAAACAACAAGAATTATACAAACACAAACAATTAGCTTTCACTCTTGTTAAATTGTAATTATTGCACTAATCATAATAGATTTAGAAAATAATCAAGATTATTTTTAAGATAATAATGAGTAAATAATAAATCTCTATATGATATAGAGTCATTCAAAAATAAATTACTTGTAGGCTTACATAAATTAGAATCCAACTATCACAAAATAATACACCACATTAAAAAGAAAATTCTCAAGATAACAAACATTTCATTAATCATATGGAATGATCATATTTCACATAAAAGAAAGAAAATGATATATTTTTTTCCTCTTTATCCTTTGTGCCCTATTAAACATAATTAACCAAAAAAATACTATTATTTAATATAATAACAATAACGTCATCAAGTATTAGGTTTCATTTAGGACGGCTTTCTAACTGTTTCATAAAGCAGCTTTTTTGTACAAAAATTAAATTTTTTATATTAGAAAGCTGCTTTAAAAAGCTGAAAGGAAGTTGTCTCAAACGAAGCTTTAATCCCACTACATAGGGTCGACTACATGAATCATTTTTCTCCATTACATCGTATTAGGAGTACCTGCCCATTTAATAAAGGAAAAAATAAAATTGAAAATAAAAAATAATTTATAAAATATCTCAAAATATTATATTATATTGTATTTAAAATATAATTAAAATTTATAAAAAAATAAAATAAAAAATCATTATAATTTTGTCATTAACCATTTTATGCTATAATCATCAATATTATTTTATGTTAGTATTATATTGGTATAATGCTAAGTAAAAAAAAAAAATGAAGGGTGCGTTTGGCATATAACACTATTATTAAAAAAAAGAAAAAAAAAAGTAGCACTAAAGCCAAAGGCGACGCTTGTGGTGCTCCCCCTAAACATCATTGTACGATCCATTAAAAAATGTAAAAATATTTTAATTATTTTTTTATTAGAATAAATTTTAAATTATTAAATTTATTTAAAATTAATTAAAATTTAACTTTATGTTAAAATCATCTTAAAATAAATAAGTTTTTTTAATCAGAATATTCTGAGCAAAAAGCCGTCCAAAGTTTGGGAGAACGAAAATTTAAGAAAAAAATATTGTGATAATATTAAAAATATTAGATTTCTATAAGATAAATATAATATAAATTTATTTCATTTATTATATATTATATTACCTAAAATAAAATTAATAACTTCAGTTCTTTTTGCGACAATTATAGATTGAGTAAAAGCGATTATAAAAATGTTATGAGAAAAATAATTTTTTTGAAAGTTATAGCAGAAAAAATATTAAAAGCCAGATAGAAAATAATTATAGTCTGAAAAGCAAAACATTAATAAAATTATCCTAAACAGATCCTTTAAAATCTAATTTAATCAAAAATTTATGATATGTTTGAGACTAGGGGTGCAAAAGAGTCGAGCCGAGCTCGAGTCCTCTAGCTTGAGCTTGAGCTTGATTAATTAATCATATTCAAGCTTTAGATCAAGCCGGCTCATTTATTATGAAAGAAAAAATACTTAAAATCTTGAATCCTAATATATTTTATATTAAAATTTTTAAATGAGCCTCTCATGAGCTGATGAGTCGAGTCAGGGCTGGTTCAAGCTTGACTCGTTAGCTCATCGAGCTCGATACACAAGCCATTTATCTAATCGAGCATGAGCCAGCTCACAAGTCGACTTAATTCACTACACCCCTATTTGGAATAATTTTCTCGCTATTTTTTTTTTCGAGACATCAAACACAAATTCATTTTTCTACTACTTTATTATTATTTTCTCATTTAAAACTTTTTTAATAGAAACTTACGCTGCACGATTGGAATAGTTTAGTTTTTTTTCACAATAATTTTATAACTAATTTTATAAAATTAGTCATATATTTTGTTTGGAATAGCTTTCATATTGCTTTATAAAGTTGTTGTAAAAAAATAAATTTTTTATTGGCAAAAAATAATTATAGTTTATCGTGAGAAAAATAAATAAGAAAGAAAGCTGTAACAAAAGAGGCCTTAATTAGGATAATTTTAGGAATACGTCATCCAACGAGGGTGGATCAGAAAAAGCTGCGAGGAGAGCTAAAACTTTTTGCATATTCCTCCCTGGGCTTTGTCTTTTTGCAAATGTCTAGACTTGCTCCACAGTACAAAATGCAAGCCGCGAATATTCCGTTCATTTCTTTGAAGCTTTTGGTCAGCACTTTTGGCGACTGGATCATATTTTGGTCCCTGATGTGACTATGGCAAAGAAGTAATTTGTAAAGTTGTAGTTAGTTATATTCTTCAAATAAATTTTGATTTCACAAAATTTAAAGAAAAAGTTAAACTTTATAAATTATATAGGATGCATCACATTAATATTATTATATTTTTATTTCTTGTGATTTTATTTATGGTTGTAAATGAATCAATCGAGTCAAATTAGGACAAAATCGAGCTTAATTTGCTTATTCAATGGCACGTTCGCACACAAGCTCAAACTTGAGTTGGGGTCTTATAGCAAGTTCAAGATCAGCTTGTGCTCCTCAAGTTAACTAATGAGGTCAAGCCAAAGTCGCGATGGAAACTCACTGGAGAAGGATAAGAGCGTTATTAAGATGGAATCGATAGGGGATCACACACTAGTGGCTTTGTGGGAAGTCACGATCGAAGCTCTTTGGAGCAGGTAGAAATTATTGTCCCGGGGTGAGCTCAATGGAGAAGGCATCGTGGGACAAACCTTAAAGAAGTTGCGATGGGAGCTAAAGAAGCTAATGACAAGACCAGCAGCAATGAAGTTGTAGCAGGAGCTCGTTGAAGAAAGCATTGGCAATACCTGTAGCAGCAGTTCTTTGGAGAAGGCATCAACGTGTGGTCCAGTGGTGTTTAAAGAAGAAAATGATTTATGAGACTTGTAACTATTTTCAAATTAAGATAAGATTAACTAAAGCAGGACGAAATCAATGTTTAGGGTTTCTAATCGAGCCAGCTCGCAAGTAAACTAGTCGGACGTTGTTAAGCTCAAACTCAAGCTTGTTTAATATACAAGTAATAATCTAAGCTAGAACTTATCCTCTTGGCTTGATAAGCTCGAACAAGTCAAGTTTAAACTAGCTCAAGTCACTTACACCCTTTGATTTACTCAATACCATTATACTCAATTCTTACATCTTGAAGTTCACTTTCAAGCAAAAGTTCAATTTGATTTCTCTTATATATTGTAGCATAAAAACATTTTCAAAAATACTCTCTTAAACTCTAAAAAAATAAAATTTCTTTACATAGATAAAAATGATTATATATCAAACTATATTTGATTTCAAGATAATATTAACTTCTCATAATTTTTACACCATAATCAATATTGTTAACAATAATCCCCATAGCTTAAATTATTAGTGTAACAAATAAAAAAAATTATAAAAAAAGGGAAATAGCGAAAATTAATTTAGAGTGGTTCAGCCTAATGGCTTACATTCACTCTGCAAGCTCTCTACCCAAGAATTCTACTATCTCTCTCCTAGTCTTAGCAAGGCAGAGAAGCCTCTGGCCTTCACAAGTAATGGAGAAACATTTACACCGCTTTTCTTCTTGAAAAGTACACCAATCCCTAACCACGCCGACTAGATTCACAAAACACAAGAATAGCTCAAGATCTCTTCAATCTATACAATCAAATCTCAAGAAGCTCAAAACCTAAGAACTTCAGACTCACAAATCAGAGGAACGTAAGAATATAATTTGAGAATAAAAAATGGTGTAGCCTCATACAAAAATCTCTCAAAAAACTTTAAAAGCTCAAAAGAGAAGATATATATATATATATATATATATATATATATATATATAGAGAGAGAGAGAGAGAGAGAGAGAGAGAGATTGCAATGAATAATTTTTATCATAAGTATCTCAGATCTCTTGGCAACCTCTTTAAACCTCTAAGCTCCAATGGTGGTGATTTGGTTGTGGTCTGACAATGATGATCATGTGGTGGTCTAATGGAGCTCTAAAATTCATTAAACCTTTGAGCTCTATTAAATTTCAAGCCAAGGGTCCCCTTCATGTAGTAAAAGTAGGTTTATTTATAGTTTTTTTGAAGTGATATGCATCATAAAATAACCAAAATATGAAACACTCCATTAGACGTGTAACAACCTAAAGAAATGGAAAGCACTTTAGATGAAAAATATGGATTTTTGAATTGTTGATTGAACTAGAGAGCTTCGGCGATGTACATGTGAGCGCTGTGGTGCTAGGGTTGAGAGCACTGTAGCACTAAAAATAACCGTTGTGATACTAATGTCTCTGTTATGCAGTAAATCTTATTTCTGCATGCGGCGCTGAGACTGAGCATTATGCCGCTAGGCCGCTAAAAATATTTTTAATTACTTTTTTCCTTAAATCGTCTGCCTCTTCTCCCTCACTCCCCCACACGCGTGGCTTGGCTGGGAAGAAAATAAAAAGAAGGGGGAGAAGAAGAGAGAGAAGGGTCTTTGGGTGTTTTATCTGTCGTTTCTTTTATAGAAAGTGTTATGATCGTTGTAAGTAACTATCATCTTACTTCTATTTTTAATTATTTTAATTTCTATAGATTTATATATTTTATATCTAATAAAACTATATTTATCTCCTGATTTTCTATGCTTTCAAGCTTTTGATATATTCTAAATTTGATCATTTTGAATGATTTGATATAATTTTTTTATATTTTAACTGGTTAAATTTGAGTACAGTAATTTTTTTTATGAAATGTGTGTGAAAATGTATACTAAAATTAAAGTGAAAATGATGTATTATGATTGGTAAGATGTACGGAACTGTATGACGTGTTGAACTGATTGATAAGAACTGGAATATAACTTTGGTTTGATTGAGAAATGAAATGATGTACTATATTGATACTGATATTGATATGATATAAAAGGAGGTATTGATTGATATCAGATATATGGAATGATAATCATATAATGATATAATGATATAATTATTCCAGAGTAACGATTTCAGAGCAACAATTTCAGAGCAGCAATTGAGAGTCCTAAGAAGCTGAAGATTGATTGGGAGTCATAAGTACGGAGAAAGATACCCTCAAGATAAAAATCTGATAGAACAGTGATTATTAACTATAGAATATTGATTACTGAATGATTAATACTCGTTACTATTAATGATATTGTAGCCTACAATGCACTGATATTGTTTACTGTTAATAATGTTACTATTCCTAATAATACTGATCATTGTTACTGATACGAATAACTGTTACTGATACTATGGATTGCGATGTCATGTGTTATGAAATCAGAGATAGCGATTTATTAGTCTACCTTGAGCTATACAATTTCTTGAACTGGCCCAACGGACAAATCTTAGAATTTGGCCTCCAATTCTCTCTCCTTCTTTTCTCATTCCTCTTCTCCTCCTCCTTTCCCTTGTTTCTTCTACAACAAGCAGCTGGGGTAATTGGAATAGCTAATGATTTTAGATATTTTAATATTAAATTTTACTATTTTTAAAATAGCACCTTGATAATTTCTTACCCAGCATTACAACTAGAGAATATTCTAGATGCTCCTAGAATATGCTCACCTGAGACCTGATGTCACGGCGGTGCTTCCCCAGCGCCGTGGGGCACGATTAAGCCTATTTTTCTATCAAAAAATTCAAGAGCTCAAAGCTGGGGCGCCACCAACTCCAATCTCATGGCGCTCGCAGAGTAATTTTCAAAACCATGTATTTTCATTTTTTTCAACTCCAAGAATTTGTTACTCTTACCCCATTCAACATTATAAGACTCACAATTAATAAATAATTTAAAATTAATGATTATTAACAGAAAGTTAACTAGATTTGACAGCAGATATTACATTATCCCTTTCTTATCCTGTCCAGATTTTACAAACTTTCATTTTAAAATTACTTTCACAAATTTCAGGTCATTGCATGGCTTAATCGTCTTCCTTATAAAAAAGAGATAGGGTGATCGTGTAGGCTTTCATGGATATCAATAAATGATGAATCTCAAACATCATTCTTTGATAAATGAAGAGAGATAATCAACATCAAAGATTTAATGACCTTGAACAATCTGGCTCTATTGCTTTACTAATAAATGGGAGATCAATTGATCGGGAATATTGCTAGTATCAAACTTCATTCACTAACAAGTATTGAACGTTTATAATCAACCGACATAGGTGATCGCAATAATAAACATTGATGGTCGACAGATTATGTCTGGCGATGATGAAGATAGGTGTTAGCATTGGCCGATGAGTTAGGGTTGCAATGACCGATGTTGGTGTTGGTTAATAACCAACATTTGATAGTAGCAACACATTCATATAATTCCCAGAGTCATGACCTTCTCTCCATCAAAAGTCCTTCAATTTGTAGGAACATGCCTAGTTATAGATTTTTAGAAAAGCCATTATGATCATTACAACACTCTAAACCAATTAGAATATTAATTGCCCACTAATTAAGCTAACAATTACTGTAACCAACATACATTGTCGGAGGAATTTAATGAGCAACAGCCCACACCAATCCGACGAACAGGGGCAAATATGTAATTTAGTTCAAAGGTGGCGTGCTTCCACGAGTAATAATAAAAGCTTCTGCATTCCATGAGAAGGCCAAAGTCGTCGGGTAGTTATTGCCCTCTCTCTCTCTCTCTCTCTCTCTCTCTTTATGGTACCGCCCTCAGGACACGTGTTAATTAGATATATATATATATATATAATGGTAATAAGATGGCATATAAATATCTTATTAAAAATTTATTTATGATATATTTTGCAAATCAAAACTAACAATTGAACTATTTATATATTTAATTACAAATAAATAGTAATTCTCTATGATTCAAAAAATATAATATTTTTTATGAAAAATATATTTATGATATCTTAATGGAATTTTAAATTAGGTTGAGCTTGAAAATAATTAGATTTATTTTGAGATAAATGAATATAAATATTTAATTATAGTACTAATTTTAAAGAATATTTATTGATTGTTAAGAAAAATATTTTTAAAAGAAATTAATTTTGTTATTTTTTAATTATTTTATAGGCTAGAATTAGAAATTAATATGAATATTAAGTTTCACAATTTCTTTTAATTATATTTTACTTAAAAATAAATAAAACTAGATTATCCTCCTAAAAATTATAAATCCTAAAATAAAGTGCACTTCACAACATTAGTGAAAAAAAAAAGAATGTTATGAAAACTCAGCTCATCTTGGTCTATTAGTTGAGAGTTTTGACTATCAACTAAGAGGTTTTAGGTTCGAGTCTTGCGTATGTGATGCGTGTGAGAGTTTGCCTTAATTGACCTAAATATCTCAAAAAATAACATTAGTGAAAAAAAAGAATGGGTGTAAGTGAGTCAAGGCGATTTGTGATTCTAGAGCTCGACTCGATTAATGGCTTGTAAATTGAGCTCGATGAGCTAACAAACCAAGCTTGAGTCAGCCATGACTTGACTCGCTGGCTCTTCAGCCCACTCTTTTAAAGAATATGAATATAAAATACATTTAAACTACATTAGCATTCAAGATTTTAAGTGCAAAGTTTTTAAATATTTTTTTTTAAAATACATCTCACTTTCTTATATTAATGATGTAATTGATTAACAATTATTTTTCTTCTAGTTTTTCTTTTTCTTTATTTCATTATAATGATTATTTCAATCATAAGCATTTTCTCTATTTCATAGTAAAGAGCCAGTTCAAACTCGTAGAAAAAAACTAAAGCCCAAGCTCGAACTAGATTAATTAATCATGTCAAGCTTAAGTCAAGGGTGACTCGAGCTCCGTTATACTCGGTTACACCTCCATTTATGATTGTTTCCTACACTAGTGGGGTTGGTGCACTAATTATGAAATAAATATGTAGTTAAATGTAAAAAAACTTGTTAATGTCGTGGTAAAGTTTATATTAGAAGAGGAAGAGAGAGAGAGAGTGTGTGTTGTGTAATGTGGACGATTTGGTGGGTGCCGCTAAGAGGAGAAATTATGACGTGCGGAGTCCGAACATAGCTTTATGTCCAGACTCTAATGAAATCGTGACATGTGAGATCGAGTGTGTAGCTCGCTGGTTGAGCGAAACTTTTCCTCCCACACGCTCATATTTGAATCCCCTATCTGTGAAATAAATAAATCGTGCTATGTACATAATATATAAAAGCATCTATATTAACACAAAAAATATAGAGAGAGAAAGCTTAAAGATATATCTGACATGCGATGACTATATATTACGTTTTATAGTGTTTATGTTTTATATTTTGTTTTATTTTCTAAATAAATTAATTTTGTGATCAGAAATTATTATTAAAAAAAAGAAAAAAAAAACTGTTCGATGAGATATTTATTAAATTTATATTTCATTTATTTTCTCCCGAATTTATGTCATTCTCTTTCTTGGTACTTAGTAAGACTCAATATTTTAAGCGGGGAAGGCATCCTATCAGTGGGTTGGGTTCTGAATAGCGCCGCACCACCGAAAGCGACCGCAGAGTCTCTCTCCCACACTGCATTCTCTCTCTCTGCGCAAGTATTATTCTTGCTCGTTAAGAAGAGAGGAAACCCACAGAGAGATAGAGAGAGAGAGAGAGAGAGAGAGAGAGGGAGGGAGGGAGGACCTATCGAGGTGATTTGACGATATAGTGTGTCAATCTTCTTTTTTGGGTTCTGGAAGAGGAGAGGGAGGTGAGAGTGTAGAGACATTGGAGCCGTGAAATCGGATGGTGGGTGGGAGAGAGTGAAGGAGGTTTGTTTCTGGACATTTCAGCTTTAGGTTGGTAGAAATTTGGGATTTTGTAAGCGGCAGTTATGAAGTTTATGAAGCTGGGATCGAAGCCAGATTTGTTTCAATCTGAAGGGAACAACGTTAGGTGAGTGCGCTATTTGTTGTTCAGGATTCTTCTTCATCTTCTTCGCAAATTCCTTTTTTTTTTGTTTTTGAAATTATTTTTGGTTTATTTGAGATGCGTGCGGCTTTGTCTGGAGTTGTCTGGAGTTTTCTGGCATTTGGCGGGTTTCAGTTTTTTTGGGGGAAAAATAACATCTTTGGTTTTTCTCTTCTTTTATTTCATTATTTTCTGTTTTCTTTTTTCTTATGGATAATTTTCTTATTTTTAAAAATGGCTCTTTGATGGCGAAAAACAATGTCAGTTCTTCCATTCTATGGATTGTTTTGGGTTTAAGAACTGCTCTCACTATCGAGAAGATAATTTATGAATTTGCAAATGGAAGCCCTCTTTTTGTTGTGTAAATATTTACAATTTATTCATACAGAAGAAGATTTTTCATGTTTAAAGCTGTTATTAAGTTAAGCTTCTATATATTTTTGTTTTTTTTTTTAATTTTCTTTTCGTTTCTACTCTTTTCACTCTGTAATTATTCTTTACCGAGCTGAGAAGCTGTGGATGAGTACCCAAACAGTTTATACTGTCCATTGGGTTTCTGTTTCACCATGTGATTTATGTACATGCCATTCCGTTTACTGTTCAATTACCAAAATGTGGGCAAGTTTTGTTAATCTTTTATGTTTTCTTTGGTGTTCTTGCTTGTGTTCTTGTTCAACAAAGATGAGGAATCATGGGTTGATTGACCATTTCTATTTGTTCATATAAATTCAAAGAATAAAGTCCTCTTATCCACTGTTGAGTCTGAGCGACTCTGAACATTTCTTGCTTGATAAAGCATCAGCATTGGTATGGAAATATTTTGAGAAGCCTGCGACTGGGTTATGTTGTTACTATATTTCTGAAGATTTTCAAGTAATTGTGTGTTAAAGATTTTTTTTTTCTACTTTCTACAGTTGTGACATTCTGTGTTCACCCTTTGAAACCTTACTGCTTGAGGACTTATATTACATCGATTGTTTTCTGCTAATACATTGGTGGATCTATATTTTTTGTTTAGTCAGGAACAGTTAGAAAATTATGGTTTAATATCATAATTTCAATCACATAAAATGGAAAACAAGTTGATGGTGACGCTCCTCAAATAGTTTTTATAACTCTTTGACATTCTATGCATTCAAAAACGATCTTTTTAAGCTACAAACTGATCTTTACGATCAATTTATGCAAATCTCCTAATTTCTAATGCTGAAAGAAAGAGGGAGAAGGCGTGAATAAGCCAATGGGGGCGCATGCCAGTATGCTGGATCCGCCCATAAGTTGCTTACTACCAGTAGTTAAGAAACATTCATCGATTTCTGTAGTTTGCAAACTACCAATTCTTACAATCTCTTTGCTGTAAGATTTTTTTTTAACATGAGGCTTACAAATAGTGCTGTACTGTTGCAGGTTTGTGTCATCAGAACTGGCAACTGATGTCATTATTATTGTCGATGAAGTCAAGTTGTATCTGCACAAGGTTAGCTCCTTAGTTCTGATGCTGTAAGCTGAGTAACCCTTACTGATTCATATTTTAAAAGAATTTGGCAAAACTACTTGTCTACGGAAGTATAAATATCTCTTACTTTTTAATAGTTAAGCATGATTTTTCTTGTCCCAAAAAAATAAAATCCTCTTAGTTTTTTATGTATACTGCCAAAAGCCAAAGTTGGCTGCTTCTGAGCTCTAGTTTATCTAAACCATGTGCATTTCTGTGACTACCTAAACGGAAAGGAATGGCTCTTAGTAGAGTTGGGATTGGATTCTATCGATGCCATTTCTCTTGATACGATTTTTATAATTTCACTGTTTTAACTCTACTGTTGAGCTTCTTATGAATGGTTAGAAGCTGGAAGATGGTCATTGTTGTGGCGTGGAGGGGGGGTGGGGGCAGGGAATCAAATTTCATCGTTATGCATAATAATTCTGCTTTGGCACTTCTCCATCCCACGGTGTTTTTTGATTTTTCTCATCATAAGATATACGGATGATGTGACAATGGACAAACTTTGTGTTATAAACCATATTATAAGCCCTTTAATGTTCTGAAATTACCAGAACAAAATTTTGAAGTTTGTAGCTGAGGGAGTTCAAGTGCCTTCTCTCATGTTATAGGTTCCATGTTGCAGATTCTCTGCTAAACATTCTTTTCATTGTTCATTGAGAATTGCTTAGTGCGAGCGTTCTACTTGAGGTTCAAAATTGCAAGGATCAGTACAATTTAACATCTGGGATGATGATGAGATTGGGCACATTTGTGTCTTTGGAAAAATCCTTTTGTGCTTGTTGATTGTAATCTTCTTAGGCTTAGTTTCATCATTTGGGATAGTTTTTAGCTACTGATTTTTCGTTGCTTTCAAGTAACTTTTGTACTAAAAAACTGTTGTAGAAAATAGTAAGAAAACTGTCCTAAATGAAGCCTTAATTTATATGTTTGCTTTCTCATACTAAAAAATCGGATTATTTATTATATTTA
This sequence comes from Dendrobium chrysotoxum, assembly GCA_019925795.1. Classification (NCBI taxonomy): domain Eukaryota; kingdom Viridiplantae; phylum Streptophyta; class Magnoliopsida; order Asparagales; family Orchidaceae; genus Dendrobium; species Dendrobium chrysotoxum. Next base: position 4,626,842 of record CM034302.1, on the reverse strand, counting down.
TGTTTTAATACTTGGAAAACAGGTTTAGAATTTTTTTTTGACAAGCAATTATAAAAAATGTCAATATTTAGATGTCTTTTCTGGATTTATTTTGGTTTTAACCATATGGTACATGACTAATGAACATGCTTTAAAAACTATGAAATTTATTGGGTTCCATCATTTATGTAATTATAAATATACCATTGCTTTGACTCAACAAAGGTAGGATCTCTTTTGTAATAGCTTCAACGTTTTGTAAAGTTGTTTGTGAAATTGTTGCGGAGAAAATAACTTCGCTATTATTGTCGTAAAAAGGAGCTTTCTATTACAAAAATTTTTAAAAACAGTGAGAAATAATAGTCAAATAAAATTATGGTTGCTGTCTAAAAAACAAAGCAGCTAAAAAGCTGTCACAAATAAACCCTTAGCCAAAAAATCTAGTATCATCGTTTTCTAAAATATGTTTTCTATCCACAAATGAGCCCATCAGAATTTTGAAATTTTTTGCCTTTTGTTCTTCTTATAAATTAATGGCCATCATTTTTTAAAGCTGCCTCTGGTTTTCCTGGAGCTTTGCCATTTTACCTCTCTGTGGCTTGCTACTGCTTTGTGTGCTCGAACTGCTTTAACTTAACTGGTTTGATATTTTTGGAATTTCTCGTTGAACCTCTGCAATACTCATTTGACATATTTAGGCTTATTTTGTATGTTCAACATTAATAATTCCTGAAACCTTAAATTTTTTTTTTTTAAATGCAGTTTCCTCTTCTCTCAAAGAGTTATCGGCTGCAGAGATTGATTCTTGAAGCTAATTGTGAAGGCACAGACAAGATTAACATGAATGATTTTCCCGGTGGACCACGAGCTTTTGAAATATGTGCAAAATTTTGTTATGGAATGACTGTTACTCTGAGTGCCTACAATGTTGTTGCAGCCCGATGTGCTGCAGAATACTTGGAAATGACCGAGGATGTCGAAAAAGGAAATTTAATATACAAAATTGAGGTTTTCTTGAACTCCAGTGTATTACGCAGCTGGAGAGATTCAATCATTGTTTTGCAAACCACAACTTCCTTGATGCCTTGGTCAGAAGAACTGAAGATTGAGGGAAGATGCATTGATTCCATTGCTTCCAAATCCTCTGTGGATCCTTCTAGTGTTCACTGGTCATACACCTATAGCAATAGACCGATAATATCAGATAATAAGATAACTGAGATTCAGCAAAAGAATTCGGTTCCCAAGGACTGGTGGATTGAGGATATATGTGAGCTAGATGTTGACCTCTATAAGCGTACAATGGTGGCTATAAAATCAAGAGGAAGAATGTCTTCTGATTTGATAATAGAGGCTTTAAAAGCTTATGCAATGAGGTGGTTGCCAGACTCCTATGACACCTTAGTTGCTGATGACTACATTAGAAGAAATAAGTCTCTTGTTGAAACCATCATCTGGCTTCTGCCATCAGATAAGGCTTCTGTATGTTCTTGTAGGTTTTTGTTGAAATTGCTCAAAGTCGTTATCCTGGTTGATTCTGGCTGTTTTTTGAAAGAGGAGCTGATGAATAGGATAAGTACACAATTGGATAAAGCATCCGTTAAGGACTTATTAATACCATCAAGGTCATCAGGTGAAATCGCCTATGATGTTCCTTTAGTGCAAAGCCTAGTTAATCGGTTTATGATTCAAGAGAGAAGTGCTCGGGATATGGATTATGATGACTGTGAAAATAGAGCAGCAGGATTAATTTTAGGGCATGCATCTTTACTTAGCGTAGGTAAATTGGTTGATGGTTACCTTGCCGAAATAGGAAGTGATCCCAAGCTTTCGATGTCGAGCTTCATTGATCTTGTGCAATCACTTCCAGATGCAGCTCGGCCGACTCATGATGGATTATATGCTGCTATTGATATCTTCCTTAAGGTATGCTTTCTTGCTGGAAAAAACTTGACTTTATCTATATTATTGTAATGTGCTTTCTATGAAATTTAAACATTTAAGATCCCCTTGGCAGATTGGGCAATGTTAAATGAATTTCTTGACATTTATGAATCACCAGCTTGTCTATTTACTGTACAAAAAGCCACAAGGAGTGAGAATTCTCTCATTTGAAAATTTCTAATCTAGATAGGAGGAGAGAGCTTCATTTTAAAATGAAATTTTTTCCTATTTTGAATATTTTTAATATAAGCATATAAAGAGAGCACAAAACGGCATGTTGTCAGTTGATTTGACATTAAGAGCTATGTAGTTTCATAAGTTTGCTTACATCTTTAAATAATATTTTCATAAACAATATTTAAATTCTATTTTGATGGCGTCAAAATGCTTACCAAAACCAAACAAAAGAAATCTTTGTATTGCACATTCTTTTGATATCATTGATGTTGGCATAAATAAAATTTTCCCATTTACAAGCTAATCAACACCAAGTGCAATAACTTATATCAACATGATCCATAAAGTCTTGGCTATATTACTTTCAGGAGCACCCTGAGCTGACAAAAGCAGATAAGAAGAGGCTTTGTTCGTTGTTGGATTTGAAAAAACTCACCCCGGGTGCATCCATCCATGCTGCACAGAATGATCGGCTGCCACTACGGGTTGTGGTTCAAGTCCTCTTCTTTGAGCAGATGAGAGCAGCTTCCACTGCAGGAACTTTAAAAGCTGCAACTAATAGCATACTAAATGGGAGCACAAGATTGACAGGAGAGGTTGAAGAAGAATGGGAAGCGCCAGCCTCAGACAATTGTAAGTCCTTAGAAAAACAGTTAAGGTTCCTAAAAGTTGAGGAAGATGAGAGGCTTAGAAGGGAGACAAAGAATGAGAATGAGAAGGATAACAAGAGCAGATTATTACCATCCAGGTCAAGAAGAATATTGGATAAGTTTTGGGCAGGGAAGGTTCAAGTTGTGCAGAACAACAGGAGCTCTGAAACTTCAGGCAGTTCGCAGAGCCCTCCTACATCTGCAAATCCAGTGGAGGCGTCCACGACAAAGTCTTCTGGTTCTTCGTCAAGGCACCGTAGGCACTCTGTATCTTAGAACAGTTTTTTTATTTATTTTTAATGATTATTTTAACTGATGGTAGATGGATATCAGAGACTTGGAATTCTAGGAAAGGAGGGGAGAGTGTTTAGCTCTGGATTGGATTGGTGACTATTTTTTCTCTCCTTTGGTTTTTAGTTCTGTTTTTGGGGCCTTTTGATTGGAATGGGAACAAAATGTAAGCAGGCAGTCGTTAATTTGAATGTGTTTTAGTTCCTAGTAATTGGGAGTAGTTCTTCCTTGTAGGGTTTTGAGGAATCTAGCAACCAACAAAATTCAAGTGGACCACTGAATTTTAATGCTTATTGGATTAGTTCCAGAAAAAAACAAGTGCTCAATTGAAAAGGCTGTAGTTTTCTGTAAAATTAATAAGAAAATTATTGTGAAAACAAAAAAAGTTGCTGAATGTTGTTGGGATAATTAAGGTTGTTTTCTTCAAAAAAAAAAATCTTATTGTTGTAATATTCTACAAGTACAGATTGTGAGAAGCTCTTCATCATGTAAATTTTTGAAAAACAAGGAAAGTTTAAATTAAGACAAAATAAATTATAAAACAGACGTCTTAAATCTTCAAAAACTTAGCAGCAGAACTCTAGTCTGCATGGCTAAGCTGAGACTTGGCAACATAGCCTGTAGTAATTCAGATGGAATTGTCCTTCAGTTCTTTTATGATAGTGGTATTCGAAGAAAGTATGCACAGTGATAATGAACTCACTCTATTTTATGATCTCTGTTTGGATGGCTGACCTACTTGGAGGTTTTGGGATATTAATGCATTGCTATGACTGACCTTTCCTCTTCAAGCAAACCCTAACTCTATTATTTGGGAAGATAACTAGAGATTGTCTGCTACTTTAGCAACCATTAATGTTAAATCTTCAATGTTATCCTTAGACCTTAGGCCTAACATACATAATGAAGATGACAATATTTGTTAGGAAGGAAAAGCTTGCCTCTCAAACTCCTCTGCCAAGAAAGCTGTGCTTGAACACTGTTAGAAGATAGAAGCTGTATTTGAATATGAGTATTTTGTTGATTTCTCGTTTAACTGTTAGAAGATAGAAGCTGTGCTTGAACACAGGAACCTTTTCAATCCTATATGCATTTCTTATCATGATTTCTCTTTTAACTGTAATAAGAAGGAGAATGCACTATTATTTCTAAGCTATGTTGACCAACACATGTAAAAGCCTTCTTTTGCTTCAATGGAATCAGGCTTATGCCCTCATCCTTGTGATTTGCTGTTGCTCTATTTTGGCAGAGCTAAATATTTTTGGTAGCTTGCTTCCTCTTGTAAAAATATCATCTTTATGCTTTTTGGCTTCTTTTTTTTTTTTTTTTTTTTCTGGTAGAGAAATGATAATAGGAGCGTTGACAGAAGAATTTTTATAAGTTAATTCCAGTCACAGTTTCCAGTTTCTTAAAAAAGTATTGAAAAAACGGCAAAACTTACCCCAAGACCTGAACAAAAATATTCACGGAAACATCTGATTCCTCCGCTTTGAGAAATCTTTGTTGTGCAAAAACAACAAAAAAATCCTCACTTTTGACCAATTCGTCGTCTGAAAGCTCCCAACACTGGAATTAACTGAGGTAAATCACTGAAGCGCATGTTTCTACCTCTCCAAGAAAACCTTGCGATTCACAAGAGCTCGATGTAGCTCCCACCAAACCTAGTCATCGAAAAAGAAGCTAGAAAACTTGAAATCACGTGTAGCATCGCAGACCAAGAAACGCCGCGCCAAACTCAAGCTTCTTTCTCCATTCAAACCCCCGATGCCCAACAGTCGCCACAGAAACCCCAACAGATTCATCTCTTGATGAGCCCAAGAAACTTTTAGAACGGCGGGAAGGTTTCCGATCTGGACAGGCGATTGACACTGAATAGCGCGAGCGAGAAGTGATTCATTGAGATTGCCTGAAATGGGAAGACGGAAGAAGAGAAGACAGAGATCGGTGGAAGAGTGGAAAGCAGGTAGCGTCGAGGTCCGAGGAGCGTAGACTGGTTCAAGGCGTGCAACCGAGAGATGCCGGTGGGCGCACGTGCGATACCGCCTCGGCCTGAATCTTTTCCTTTTTATATTCCATTATTATTTTGATTTTTGTTATTTATAATTATTATTTTTTTATAATAATTTTAAATAGATTCAATTGTTTAATTGATTATTTAATATGCATTATTGTGTTAATTTTTTTATTATATAAAAATTGAAATTTGTATGATATATATATGTGATAAAAATATCAAATAATTAGCTAATCATATGTATTAAAATATTTTTATATGAATAATAATAAGGTCTATAATCTTAGTGTACAAAAGATATAATTTAAAATGAAAGATCTCGACGGTTCTAAAGAAAAGCACAATCTTCGTGATTGTACAACACTAGGAAGAATAACTTGAGTGCATCGAATGTTTCCTTATAAGTTTTTATATAAAAATTATTATTTTTCTTATTAGTAAATTTGGCTATGGATATGCCGTCTTGCAATATAATACAATTACAATAGCTATAAACAACCTAGGAGTGTCAATATTTGACACGACCTGAAAATTTGACTAGAACCCGATCTGAAAATTTCTAGTTAGGGCTAACCTGTTTGAGGAACGGGTCGGGCTCAGGTTCAGAATTTTGACCCATTTGTAAAACTAGGTAGGGTTCGGGTTAACCCGGAAACCCGAAACTAACTCGATTTGACCTGAGTACGTGAACTGACTGTTAGAATAGACTCCACGTCATATGCTGATGTGGCATTCTGTAACAAACTTTCTTTATTTCTTTTGCTCTCAGCTATCTATATATATCTCCCTGTACTTCTCTTAGTGATGTATGATACAATGGTTTCTAGACTTTGTTATCTTACAGATTATATCTTCTAGTTTACTGTTCCTTCATGGTATCAGAGCATCCTCTGTCTTCGCCTTCTCCACGACGTCAAGCAGATCAGACACGACGGATCATCCATGGTCTTCTACTTCTTTCTTGAATCAGAAACTTCTTTACTGATCCACGGAAGACTCGCCTCTGCAATCTCTTCCTCCAATCATAGCTGATCAAACATCAGCTTCTTCCCTCCCTCCCGATTCAAACAATCCCGCATCTCAACTCTTCGCCTCCCTCCAAGAATTCACCGTACCTACTCCTCTAAAATTCTTGATCTCAAACCTCAAAAATCTTGTTCCAAATCAGCTTACCAATGATAATTACGCCATATGGAAGCTTCAACTTCTTCAGCATTTTTCTGCTAATGGATTTCTTGGCCATCTTACCGGCTCCACTCTCTGTCCAGCCGACCCTTCTAATCCAGATTACAATCTTTGGCGTCTAATTGATCGAAATTTGATTTCTGCTCTCTTCGCCACCATCTCTCCGTCTGTCCTCCCATACGTCATTTATTCTTCCACCGCTCAAGAAGTGTGGCAAATCCTTGAACGCCGCCTTCAACCGACAAATCGGTCTCGCGTTATACAACTCAAGAATGAGTTACATCATGTTCAAATGAAAGACCAGTCTATGCAACAGTATCTTGCTCAAATCAAAATCATTGTGGACAATATTGCAGCTGCCGGATCTAAGCTAGACACCGAAGATATCCTCTTACACATACTGAACGGCCTTCCTTCATCTTACAACTCGTTCAAGACTGCTATTCGCACGTCTCTGCAACCCATCGATCTGGACACACTATATTCTTTACTTTGTAGTGAAGAAATAAATATACAAAACGAACAAAGCAAGGACTCCATCTCCTCCTCCACCATAGCAGCTCTGTATTCGAATCAACAATCCCGTGGTCGTGGCTCCAATTATCCCTCTAAGGGACGTTCTTCATCCTCACGGTCTCAGTACAACAGCTCTTGTAACTCTCAGCAAATCAAGAATATCTCTTCCAGTCAATCTTCCACCCGCCCAGTCTGTCAAATCTGTGGCAAGAACGGACATATGGCGCTCAACTGTTGGCATCGATGCAACCTCAAATACGCTCCTACCTCGCCGTCATCACCCAGAGCTTTGCTAACTCATCAAACACAGCCCCACCACAATGATTGGATCCTTGACACCGGTGCTTCAGCTCATCTCACACCGGACCTATCACAACTTCAGCAACCGAGCTCCTATCAGGGCACCGACTCCGTGTCTATTGCCAATGGCAGTTCGCTATCAATCCAAAATTCAGGACACGGAATACTCCCTCTTCCTGACTCCGCTCGTAAGCTACATTTACACAAACTTTTACATGTTCCTTCCTTATCTCACAATCTCATTTCTATTTCCAAACTTACTTCTGACAATCAAGTATCTATCTGTTTTGACGCTAATGGCTTCATTATTAAGGATTTACAGGATCAACGACCTCTTCTTCGTGGTCATCTCCATAATGGTCTTTACAAGCTCTCCTTCCCATCATCGCAATCCACTGCTGCTCTTAAGGCTACTCCGCACTCCTCCATCAACTGGCACGCTCGGCTTGGGCATCCATCCAGCCGAATCCTTTCTATTTTAGCATCTCAAAATTCTGAGTTACACAAATGTTCTTTACAAGATCTTTGTATTTCTTTTCAAGTGGCCAAGAGTCACAAACTCTCATTCAATAAAAGTGTCTCTAATTCTCCTAAACTATTTTATTTGATTCACTCTGACGTTTGGGGACCTGCCCCACTACAATCATTTACTGGTTTCAAATACTATGTTATTTTTGTTGATGACTATACGCGTTTCTCTTGGATATATCTTATGAATTCTAAACAAGAGACTCTCACCAAATTTAAACATTTTTGTTACTTAATCAACAACAATTTTAACACATATCCTCAAAATTTTCGATCAGACGGCGGCGGTGAATATACTAGCAAATTATTCCAAGAATTTCTTCAAGAAAAAGGCATTACACATCAAGTTAGCTGCCCACACACCCCCGAACAAAATGGCTTAGCTGAACGGAAGCATCGTCATCTTCTTGACATCACTCGTGCTCTTTTTCATGCCTCTCAAATGCCCACTCATTTCTGGGCTGAAGCCATTTCCACCGCAAACTATCTCATTAATCGACTGCCGTCCAAAGCTCTTAAACTTTACACACCTTACCAGAAACTCCACGGCAAACCTCCAACCTATACTCATTTAAGAACTTTCGGCTGCTTATGCTTTCCTTGGCTACAACCCTACGCTGCCAACAAACTATCACCACAATATCAAGAATGCGTCTTCCTTGGATACTCATCGTCCCACAAAGGTTATCGGTGTTTCAATCTTCATACCAACAAAGTCCACATCTCTCGGCACGTTATTTTTCATGAACATATTTTTCCTTATAAATCCACAACTTCCACTACTGTCACCAGCACTGTCGTTCCAAACATCTCACCTCTTCTCCTTACTCCCACTTCTGTCAGCCAACCACCTCCTGTCACAAAACTTGCTCAATTCGCATCCTCTCTAAACACCACTTCCACCATCCAACCTCCTACAGATATTCAAACTAATCGACAAGTCTCCTCTGCTGATTCCTTACCTGAAGCATCTTTCCCCACCGTTCCATCCACTGCCCCTCCCATTCCTCATCCAATGCAAACCAGATCAAAATCTGGTATCACTCTGCCAAAACAAATTTTTAATCTATCTGCCATTATCTCCACTCCCACCACTTATCTCCAAGCTTTTAAACAACCTCATTGGCGTTCTGTCATGTCAGACGAATTCTCAGCTTTGCAACAACAAGGTACTTGGTCTCTTGTACCCGCTCCACCAGACACACCGATCCTCGGCTGCAAATGGACGTTCAAAACAAAAATGCTACCCATCGGTCAAATAGACAGATACAAAGCTCGACTTGTAGCCCAAGGTTTCACACAGTAGTTTGGCATAAATTACAAGGAAACTTTCAGCCCCGTGGCTAAGATGCCGACCATCAGAATGCTTCTCACACTCGCTCTCAACCATCGCTGGCCTATTCTTCAAATGGATGTCTCAAATGCCTTTTTGCACGGAGATCTCCATGAAGATGTTTACATGCGCTAGCCACCTGATTTTCTTGACAAACATCATCCGGATCACGTCTGCAAGCTCCCCAAGTCCTTATATGGTTTAAAACAAGCTCCGCGACAGTGGTTCCAGAAGTTCACCTCCTTTCTTCAACAATTCGGCTTCGTGTTCAGCCGCTCTGATCCCTCACTTCTCTTATATCAACATCAAAATATTCAATTATTTATACTAATTTATGTCGATGATATTCTCTTAACAGGCAATGATTCTCCCACAATCAACAATCTCCTCACTCAACTACACTCTCAATTCAAACTGAAGCAACTGGGCAAGGCGGGTCTCTTTCTCGGTATCCAAATACTTCACACAGCTACAGGTCTTTTCCTCAGCCAACAACATTACGCCAATATCATTCTTCAACTAGCAGAATTCACCGACTGCAAATCCGCACCCACGCCTATGGCACTCCGCTCATCCTCTCCTTCATCTTCCGATCAACCATACGACAATCCTCAGCTCTACCGACGTCTGGCAGGCTCCCTCCAGTATCTGTCGATCACCAGACCCGACATAGCCTTCTCCACCAACTCCATCTGCCAGCACATGCACTCTCTGACCGTCCAAGATCATCAAGCACTCAAACGTCTGTTAAGATATATCAAAGGCACAACTCACTTTGGGCTACCAATTACCACCGGCAATCTTCAACTTAGGACCTATGTCGACGCAGATTGGGCGGCTGATTCAACCGATCGAAAATCTGTCACAGGATTCTGCTCTTTCCTTGGCCCTAATCTCATCTCCTGGTCAGTTAAAAAGCAAACAACTGTGGCAAAATCCTCTACAGAAGCTGAATACAGATCCCTATCCTCTGCCACCTCCGACGTTCTTTGGCTACGTCGTCTTGCAGCCGAACTCCAGCTACCTCAAACCGCTCCTACCACCATCTATTGCGACAACACTTCAGCAATTGCCCTTGCCAATAATTCGGTGTTTCACGCCAGAACCAAGCATATTGAAATCAACTACCACTTCATCAGCGAGCACATCAAATCAGGCGCCTTAACCATCGCTCACATCAGCTCCGTCGACCAAATAGCAGACATTCTCACCAAGCCCTTATCCATCACTCGGTTCTGCAATTTACGTCACAAACTAACCATCCAACCTTCGAATGCTTAATTTGAGGGGCCATGTTAGAATAGACTCCACGTCATATGCTGATGTGGCATTCTGTAACAAACTTTCTTTATTTCTTTTGCTCTCATCTATCTATATATAGCTCCTTGCACTTCTCTTAGTGATGTATGATACAATGGTTTCTAGACTTTGTTATCTTCCAGATTATATCTTCTAGTTTACTGTTCCTTCACTGACCACGTCAAGTCGTGTCACCATCGCGTCATGTCCATTCATCAGTTGCCGTCGTGTCAGGCCGTGGGCTGTCGCCCGCCGTGCAGTATCTCTCGCTAGTCATGAGAGCCTCGAGCCTCGCCTATTTCGACTTCGGCTGTTCGCCATGCCGCCTGAGGCTCTCCGAACTAGCAGACGGCTTTGATCAAGCACTATCTCACCAGCGCTAACCTCGCTTGCCACTTGCCGCCAATGCCGCCTGACTGCCTGAGCTGGTGAGCTCGCGCTAGCTGGCCTTGCGTGTTCGCATCCGGGTATACGGGTTGGGTCAGGTCAACCCATAATTTGCGCATGTCGGGTTTGGGTTGAGAATCCGGATCCGTTTGCAAAACTGGTTCAGGTTCGGGTTGACCTATTCAAACCCAAGTCAACTCAAATTCGACCCGAACTCGATCCGCCGACCCATTTTAACACCCCGTCACAACCTATTTGAATACTCATAAAAATAATTTCTTCATATTCATTATAGTACTTGAGATATATATTTATATCACTCTTTTTTTTTTTTTGATAACTCACAGATAAGCGCGGCCGAGAAATTGTTCGGGCCTGAACGGGAGAATGGCGGCGAGAGTACAGGGTTCGCCGGCTCTGTACTACTGCTCTTCTTTCCTTCCCGTCTTATCCCGCCAGGCCCGACCACATAATTGGATCATCCGCCGCTTCTTTTCGAACTTATCCCTGTCTCGTCGGCGAACAGCCTTGGCCCTCTCCGGTCAGGCCCGGCGCGGCTTCTCCTTCCAAGAAGACAACTTCGCTTCCCGTAAGCCAAATCAACCCTAGGTCACTCTCTCCATATTTTCCCGCCCGCGTTCCAGAATGATCTTTCATTTTTTTTTTCCAGGCGATACTTTGGAGTTGGATAAGATGCTCACCCACCAAGTTTTTTTTTTTTTTTTTTGTTTACCAGCTGCTGATTTGTATTTCGAGGCCCCGCTCAAGATTGTTCAATATCCGGATACCAGATTGAGGGCTAAGAACAAGCGCATCAATACCTTTGACGAGAATTTGAAGAAGTTTGCCGACGAGATGTTTGATGTAATGTACAAGTGAGTGTTTTCTTGCGGACATGGCCTACCTGCATCAATCAATTTAAAATGATTTTCCGTTTTAATAGCCTGAAATGTAGAATTTTTGAGACAGAACTGATGGCATAGGGTTGTCTGCACCCCAAGTTGGAATGAATATTCAGCTCATGGTTTTTAATCCTGCTGGTGAACGTGGTGAAGGAGAAGAAATTGTCCTTGTGAACCCTGTGGTGCACAAGGCCTCTAAAAAGACTCTTCTATACAATGAAGGTTGCTTATCGTTTCCTGGAATCTATGCCGATGTAGTGGTAATTGTCATTTTGATCGATTTGTTTACACCTGCTAAAGTTTGTCAGGAAGTCACCAAGTCATTTCGTTAATAGTTTCAAATAACATCTTCTTTAGGATTGGTTAGCCTTTCCTTGCTAATATTGTATATGTTTTCAAACAGAGACCAGCTTCTGTCAAGATTGATGCTAGAGATATAACTGGTGCAAGGTTTCGGGTAAATCTTTCTGGACTTCCTGCGCGAGTTTTCCAGCATGAATTTGATCATTTGCAGGTAAGTTCTTTTCATTTAAATTTTTTTCTTTTTTTATTTTCTTCACATCACATAAACTTCTTTCTCAGTATCGCATTATTTATTGTGATGTACCACATGAGACTTATTGATTGATAGACTTTCATCAATTTTGATGATAACTTAACCATCATCAAGCATGTGAAAGAAATAAGAATGGTCCTTTTACATGCAAATCTACTTAAAAGAGTTTTGTTTTATCTATAAATCTCACCAATCCAAGCCATCAAATATATACTAAATGTCATAAAAAGCATTACATTTTGTTCCAAACCATTTAGGTAGACGTTGAAACACAATTATCTTCTCGTATAGTTGGAGTCATCTATTGAGGAATTTTGATGGATCTGATTGATGATTAAGTAATTTTTAATGTGTATTACAATAATTGTGTCACTAATTTTAATGATGTTAAAAATAGTAGAAAGTTTTGATCTTGTATTAAAAACTCATAACATTGAAACCTAGATGACATGAGAATGATAATTCTACTTTTAAAATGAGAAAAGTCTGTCATACTGACATACTTCCACACACATAGATGCAAGGACAAGCACCCAAGTTTATTTTTAAGGTTGATTCCTCGAGGATTGATTGATTCCCTTTTGTTCGGAATGCATTACCTTCTTATGGTCTTACCTACGAATTCAACTTGCAAAACTTTACTGGATCCTCCTGTTTTGTTTAAATCATAGTGAAAAAGTGCAATATTCATATCAATTCCTTTGAAAGTTTTTTTTTTTGAAGGTTTGGCATATAATTACATGATATCAACATCCAATTGAACATGCCCAGTTGAAAGAAACCTATTGAGCACAGTGTGTCTATTGTGACTGTTCAATCTTTATCTCGTGTGGCCATTGTATTATCATTGTAATATCTATATGATTTCCTATTCTTTAAGCAATGAAAATCTTCTACATCTACGCATTATGGAACTCATGTCCCGTGAAACTATCTTTATGCGAGTACATTCTTAGCTGGATATATGGCTTTGATTCTTAAAGGCTAGTTAATTTGCAGGGAACCCTCTTTTTTGACCGGATGACTGAAGATGTGCTTGATAGCATTCGGTTAGAGTTAAAGGTTCGTGTTGTAGCATGGTTAATAAGCTACATCGCCATTGCTTGTCATATGTGATTTGTATTCAGTCCTTTTTATTTTCTTTATTATTAGTATGAATTATAACTTATGATTTTGATAGCTTAGTATCAGCATATAATTGAGAATAAATATTCCCCAGATCAATCTATGCCAGCTGAAAAATGAGATTTAATAAATATGAGACATTGCCAAATCTCCTGCTTTAAGAATGCAAAACTTGAAATAGAATGCTGCATACCTGCAATCAGGTTTGGTCAACATTTTACACATGACAACTTATGGAAGTCCTCTAGCAATGAACTTGAGCAGATTAGATGTTTTATATTTTTTATATTACAAGTCCACAGAGTTGTATCTCAGTTTGGTTGAACTCCGAGGGTTAAACATCTCATTAACTTATGAATAAATATGAATATTATCTGATAGACGATGATAATGTAATTCCAAATAGTCATGAAAGAGGATGAGGAGAATGTGTTGATGATGAATGATTCTTCAACTAATATGGGTGACGTATAATTGATCATAATTCTGTAAATGACACCCTTATGAGCAATCAACTAGTATTTCACCATTTTATTTCTACAAGTTTGTTGATTTAGGTTGTCATCTGTTTTTATGATTTGTTATTTAGTTCAATTATGGGTTCACGGCCAGGCAATGACATCTTTGTTTTGAAGTAGGAATGCTATGTTGGTCAGTGCCTTCCCCCACCTTTAACTTACAGGCGTATTGTTTATTTGAAATTCCCTATTTTTCTTTAACTAATTAACCTTGACAACCACTTTTCTGTAGCATGCAGATACACGTAGATATTAATTTATACTTCACATAGTGCTACAGATTTTTTTTTCCTACCATAATAAGGGCTCATTTGGCTTCTTGAAGTTAGGAATCACGTATTGGAAAATTATGAATATACTAGATTCTGCTATTTGGTTGGAGGGCGTTATAACACAATTTGATATTTCAAGTTTATTGACACCTTTGATACCTCTCAAATGTGCCTATTTTATTTGCACATACAAAGTAATTGAATCAAAAGCATCATTGTCTAAAACATATTTTCCACCTAAAAGTAACGATATGAGCCCTTAACATCATCTTAATTACTTAGGATGGATAATACCAATCTTTATTCTTCATTCTTTTCCTTGTCTGCAGATGTTTTTGTCCAATTTCCATTCATATTACCTTTTTAGTCTATTCATTTGCGATCTACCATGATTTGGGCGTGTTTAATCTTGAAGAATCAGTGAACAATATCTTTACAAATTGAACATCTTTCTTTTTTTACAAACTTGATCATATTATGGCAGGCTTTAGAGAAGAAGTATGAAGATCTGACTGGGCAGCCTAGCCCAGAAAAGATAGACAATTACAAACAAAGACAGCAATTTGCTGGTTTTGCCAGAATTTGAAACACATGTAGGCTTACCCGTAAGTTACTTATTGGAAAAGTGCTTCCCCTTTCTCAGTTTTCTCGTCTATCTGCTCTGCTGAAGTAATGCGGTCAAAGTTCTTTTATATTTAAATGTACTTAAATTAGCTAAAGCTTATCCATTAAGTGTTGTTTGAATCTATTTTGGTGAGTTTTGTATTCAGTAGCTTTTATATTACACATGTGGCGTCTCTATTCAAAACATGGAGTAGATTATCTGCTATTTGTATATTTGTAAGCTTAGTATATTATGAGACATGTATTGGACGATTAATGATAGGAATTTATCCTCCACACAACAAAATAGCAAGAACAAGATAAAACATAGCAAAAATCGGCGTGAAATATATTTATTTCAACACAACAAATTAAGATACAAGTTGATCTATTCTTCAAGAGGTAGATCGGCTCTCTACAAACTCTAGGCGCCGCTAGGAACAACTCTAAAGAAAATTACATAAAACACATAACATGATAAAATAAAACAACCCTATTAACTCTCATATAAACCTTCCTACTTCTATCCTTATTTTGAATTCAAATCAGCCCAAATCCATTAATAAATGCTCCTTACATCTTTCTCAAAAAGCTCCCCCCAAAGCCTCCTCTCCTATAGGTGATAAAAGGAGGTCCTGGGCTCCACAGAAGAGATGAAAGGTTCTTGATCTACTGAAAGATTTTTAGGCCCCACATCAACACTCTCCCAAAAAATCGCCTTGTCCTCAAGATTGAAAGATAAAAATTGTTTTTGGATGGTATTGTAGGGCTCTCATGTCGGCTCATACTCTGGTAAATCCTTCCACTTGATCAGCACCTCCCTAATCCCTTTGTCTCCTTGGCGCACCCCTTTCACCTCCAGTGGTTCTAATATCACCTCCGAATCCTCTAACAGTGTGGTTGGTAGTGTGGGCGAGGGTTGTAGGTTCCAATGACTCGTCTCAATTGTGATACATGAAATACAGGATGGATGACAAAGGTCGGTGGCAACTGTAGGCGATATGCTATTGCACCAATGCGCTCCACTACCTCGTGTGGTCCAAAGTAGCTGGGGGAGAGCTTTTAATTCCTTCATCGAGCTAAAGTTCATTGTCTATAAGGTCGGATCTTCAAATAAGCCCTATCCCCAACCTCAAATTGCATGTCTCTCCTATGTCCATCCACATGCTTCTTCATGATTTGTTAATGCTCTCCATAGATGTTCCTTCAATTCTGTCAAAATCCGATCTCTTTCTCCCAAGTACTGCTCAACTGATGACACTAGTATGTTGTCATGCTCATAATGTATCAGATGAGCGTGTAGTATGCACACACGTGACGTTTGAGGATACTGTGTGGGTCAAGAAATGAACCTAAGTTCGAACCTAATTCTCCTATATGAATGAATAGAAGTCGACACGGTTCGAACCATAAAAAAAAATACGATTGCAGTGCCGACCATGATATTTGTTTTATACATTCATATTAGATCTTCAAGGCCTATAACAAAAAAAAAATTACTAATTAAGTCACAAAGCCTACAACGAACCCGGTCCTCTGTCAATAAGTGGACAGAGTCAACAAGGTTCAACCGATAAAGTAAAATTGCTCATAAATACTCCGATGATGGTCGTGCTGATAGAAAATCTCAACCAGAAGGGACCCCAAATATTCAAATGCCTCTTAAATGCCTATGAAAATTCAAAATTCTAAATATGCCAAAATCTAAATATTTAAAATTGAATTAAATCACCAAAATGCTTAAAGTAAAATGGCCTCAAATCCTTGAGCAATAAATTAATATGATATAATCGATAGGGCACAAAGCTCTCTGTTAGCTAAGGTGGATTCAAATTTGTCATCTTAGACAAACATCCACCCTAGTTCTACAATGTACCCTTGGGCGAAGGAACTCATGGCTGTCGAGAAGGATCTTTCTGTTTGGTTGGGTCGACTATCTCCTCTGACTAAGTAAACCAGGGATCATGATAGCCCGGGATGACGGAACTATGGGATCTTGATCGGGTCTATCATCACTCCCCCCACCATCTGCTTTAAGTATGAGGTGCTGAAATTTTAATTTTAATATTAAATTTTTAAATACCTAAAATCATGCTGCTACTATACACCAGATACTACATATCTATACGACGATTAGCCTTAATCGAAAGTTCTCTCTCGCTATCGGGAGGGGTAATTAACTATAAAGGCTTGCGCCTATAGGAAGAGCCAGAAATCCAGTGGCTCCGCCACTCGGAGATCCGAATCCAAGAAGAGGAGGAAAATGAAGAGGATACCATGGACGTTGAAGTGGTCGACATGGTAAGGCATGAGCACGATGATGAGGGTGGTGATGAGAATGATCGACCGCTCAGACAGATATACCGACACCATTATGGGGTTGTGTCCGTTGCCAGTAGAAGTGGCCACTCCTCGAAAGAAGAGGACGAAGAAGAAATCCCTTTGACGACGACACTGTCACGCTAGCAGATATGCGAAGATAGATGAGACGGAAAATGAAAGCAAAAGACTGGGAAATCTTTCAACTAAACGATAAGATGACTGAGATGATGACATAAATAATGGCTATGATGCAGATGATGTAGAGAACTACTGCAGCGGGCCTTGCACCTACTCCTGGTGCCGATCCTCCGAACCTTCAAGAGCCTCAACTTTCAGGCGTACGAGGTACCCCTGAAGGTGGCAATGAGATTAATAACGTTGTTTGTCAGCTCACTCCGCAGAATATTGCAAGTACAACTGAGGCTATGATGGTGAATTAATATATCAAGATAAATTTATGCACGCATCATATATGCAAAACTCAAATTAATGACTTCTTAATTGATAGTCAAAACTCCCTGCTAACATACTTCTGTATCTCCTTCTCCTTCTAGTTATTTTATATGAGAATTCAAAAAAGTCGGATTTAGAGTGCAAGAAAAATATCTTTTGCATCGCCAGCTAAAGCGAAAGCAATGCCATACACCTACGAATAATGCTTCTACACTTCTCTTCTCTACTTGTTTTTTTCTTCATTCCTTCTCAGTCTTTTTCTATTATTTTAAAATCTCAAACAAATTTTTTTCATAATTATTAAAATTTTTAAATTTCTCTATGAAGCCACATAGCCGCCTCATATAAACATACTTTAAAAGCGGCTTACTACACGTTGCCATCGAGGGCAGCTTTTTTTGTTTTTATCTAGGGCTGGAAGTGAACTGAGCGTTCGACAAGTTGCTCGAGGCTCGGCTCGATAAGAGCTCGTTCGTGATCGCTCAATTAGTTAGTTGAACAAGCTTGAACACTTTCGTAAATGCTCGATGTATTAATAAACAAGCTTGAACAACAATGTGTTTGGCTCGATTAGGTTCGTGAACATGATCGTTTAAAGCTCATGAACATACTCGATATGAAGCTCGATAAGAAGCTCGTGAACAAAGAACTCGATTAATGTTTGATATTTGACATCAAGATCCATTAATTCTCATTATTATTATTATATATATTTAATAAATAAGCTATTATTATATATTAATTGATTTTAATCGATTAATTCTCATTAATGTTATTACTTATCATTTATTTATTATTAACAGTATTTAATTTGTAATTAATAATAATATAAGTTTATTATAATATAATGATATAATTATTGTTAAATAATAAAATTTAAAGTAAATAATAATGAGCACTGTATTTTTCATATTGATTAATGTTATTTTAATTTTACATAGACAATTACTTTTATTATAAATGTGTTTGTTCATAGATATATTCAAGAACGTATTTGTTTGATCATTTAAAAAAATTCGTTAAATATGTTTACGAACATGCTCGATGTAATCGTTTGTTAGGAAGCTCGATAAAGCTCATTTGTTAAGTTAATGAACAGCTAAAAGTAGAGCTTGTTTATAGCTCGTTTGTTTAAAGCTCGATAAGCACTAAACGAACCGAACATGAACTGAACATGAACCGAACATGAACACTCATTAATTTAAATGAACCAAACATGAACACAAATAATAAAACTCAAACAAAAACAAACCAAACTTGAACAATTTGATATTAAATAAACTCAAACATGAACACTCACATACTCGGCTCGGCTCGGTTCGTTGGCAGCTCTATTTTTATTGCTTTACCAATTATTTGGCAACAGATGTTTTTATACTTTTCAATAATTTATACAATGAGAATAAACTTTTCATCAAATCATAATTAATGACCGAGTATGTTTTTTTTTCTTAATCATCGTTTTTATTTGAAAAAAATAAAAAAAATTATCAAAATAAGAAAAAAAATTATTTGTTTTTTAAATTTAAAAAAACTGAGAAAAAGCTATTGAAGATTAAAGTTTTGTTTGAGACAGCTTTCTTATTGCTTTCTAAAATAATTTTTTAGTATAAAAATATACAAAAATTTTATAAAAATAACAAAAAAGTAATAGCAAAAGATCGTCTCAAATGAAGCCTAAGACTTCGATTAGGACAACTTTCTTACTATTTTTTAAAATAAATTTCTAATGTAAAAATTTTTTATTCAACAAATTTTTATATTATAAATCTACTTTTAAAAAATAATATGAAAGTTATCTCAAACAAAGCCTAAGGCTTAATTTGATAATGCTTTATTTTTTAGACCTCAAATATAAATTCTATCTTGTAACAGTTTTAAAAAGTTGCTTTCTCTGCAGTAGTGTTATGAAACAATACGAAAGCTGTTCCAAATGAAACCTTAGCTTTCATTTGAGATAATTTTATTAATGTTTTATTTTTTAGACCACAATCACAATTTTTATTTAACCACTCTTTTTTCGCTATTTTAATAAATTTTTATGCTAAGAAACTACTTTCTTCAATAACTTAAAAAAAATTATTTTTTCCACAAATTTACAACATTGCAACCCTCCCAAATAGGAGAAATGATTAATAGGAGAAATTATTACATATTTTCTCTATCTTGTACACAGGGTTTATACAAGAGAGAGAAAATCTATACGTGTTTAAGTGATTAGAGTCGGGACGAAAAATTACGTCCAGACTTCACACATAATAAACACTACCCAAATAGACCCTAAGATCGCTACCATTTATATTACTGAATTCAATTGCTGAAATATGCTAACTTGATTTCACATAAAGCTATGGTAATTGCAAAGGTTCTCAATCCTCAAAAACATCAAACTTATTTCATAAAGCTGGAATATAATTATGAAAGTAAACTTTCACATGAAATTACACAAAGGGAAATAGCACTTCCTAAAAGTTCCATTTCTATAGAATTAAAAACCTTAATTCCTTCCTACAAGCAAGAACATATTTCTTATTTATTTACCAAACAAGGACTTTATCCACCAAATACCCTTTTTGTCCGTTGGGGTTGCATCATCACTCTCCGGAGGGGGATCCGCCTGAGGTGTTTTATGTAATTTACTAACATCATAGCCTTCTTCCTTTGCCTTCTCCAATAACTGATTATATATTTCATCATCAATATGAGTTGTCCTGCTCAGTATCTGTAATACCAATGACAAATAAACCTGTTCAGTACCAAATTTAAGTAAAAATTTGAGCCATAAGCAAGTTCATTAGAGCCAAATTTGAGATTTTTATTGTATTAAATTTAAATGAGAATTTAACTTTTAATAGGGCACAATAAAGAAAAAAGATTCATGTAGCCGATCCCCCCACATAATGGAGTTATTATTCTGTGCGGACACCGGACGGTTCTCCCATCCGGTTACGCTTAAGTACCACAGTCGGTACCGCTCCCCCCACATAATGGAGCTATTATTCTGTACGGACACCGGACGGTTCTCCCATCCGGTTATGCTTAAGTACCGAACTCGGTACCTAGCGGTACCGACTGCGGTACATTTTGGGGTGACGTGGCGCAATTTTATTGGTCCCGGACGTCGTCCGGACTCCGCACAGAATAATAAAATGAGATAAAGGCTTGATGTTGATGTTGTTGTTGCATATACAAGGTTAGTAGTTAGATATGTGCATCCTTCTTGATCTGTTAACACAGATCAAGATTAGAATCGACTTAGGTTCTACTTGAAATGGTTACTATGATTGAAAAAAACAAAATTTTAAAAACTAATAAAAAGCTATCAAAAATTAATAGCTAAATAAAATTATGATTGTTATCTGAAAACATAATAGCTAGAAATGCAAAAGCTGTCTTAAACAGATATTATTACGTATGGAATTAGGACGTAGCTTTCGTCCGGATTCCAATCACGCATTTACACGTGTATTTTCTCTCACTTGTACACGCCCTGTGTGCAAGAGAGTGGGAGAAAAAAACACTTGTAAATACGTGATAATTTTTCCCCACAAAGACCCTTAATAAATTTTTAGTAGAGAAATCTCAGTTTTGGGTTTAGGTAAGGCTGCAAGCTAATGTTTTTTTATTTATTTATAAAATGTTGCTATTCAAGTGACTGTGAAGAATGGGAGAAAATTAGGTCAGGAGAATCCAAGCAGTTATCAGTGAACAGTCGTTTCAAACAAACGAATCTCCGTTGACCTATTACCATCCTATTTGCGGATGCATCTCATTAAATTAATCAAATCTTTATATGAAATTAAATCGAAATAAATTATTAAAAAAAAAGTTGCTCAAAGAATTCATAAGATGCATAGAGCTATTAACTCGCTCCAATGATTTATGAAATCTTCTACTCGTTTAGTGTCGTCTGCCGACAAGGTGTTCTTTGTTGGATTCGATTTAGACCTAATCATCTAAGAGAATTTTTGAATCCTAATCTCTTTGTCACTGCTCTCCGAATCCATACTGGAGTTTTAATAATCTCCAGATGCAAATATAACTAATTCATCGATTGATTTTTCATCAAATCCCAATACCAAATCAATATATGTTCTTCACGTAAGATTCTATAAAGGCTCACATATGTATGCCCGACTTAAATATAGACAAATTGCTTGCGAGGTTTATTAGAATCTCGAGATAAGCACACAAGAAATTCAATCCTTCCATCGAATCTACCTCATCAATAATCCCCCAATGATTTTGTTCATCCTTCTTCATCGCATCAAAAGATTTTTACGAGAAAAAAAACAGCAATCAACAATATACATCAGAGGAAAAAAAAAAAATACTAACCCAGAGATAACTACGAGCCGGCTCTCCAATAAGCGCATAAGTATAATCCGGATCAAGGAAGAGAACCCAATAGTTGCCGGTGACAGGAATGATCGGGAAAAAGGGCGGAACGTAGAATTTCACCTTAAACTTAGCCTCATCGTTGTTAGGATTTGCCTTATAAGCAGAACCCTCGATATAATCCCTCTTTCCACCGCTCCAGGTCTCATTAAGAACATGAACGGTTCCATCAGCATTGAGAGAATAGGTCGCACGGGTGTTCGCACCGTCTCTGGGTTGGAAAAACGAAGGTATTGAAGCAATTTCATACCATCTTCCAGTGTACCTGTTAAGATCAAGGCCATGGACTACAGTCATCTCTTTGCTCCCTTTCCCCATTTTCTCTTCTTCGGTCGGTTTGGAGATGGAGAGGGTTTCTGGTGCTTATATGGGAATATTTTGGGCAGGAGGAGGATAACGTTGGAGACGGAGGAGGCGGACGCGGAGGGTTTATGGCCCCATGTTTCACCGTTATGCAGATTTGTCCTCATCTTCCAGAAATTTCGATAATGCTTCGTCACGAAGAAAACCAGGCGCCGGGGACGAGGTGCTAGGGTTCTTTCCATGAGTAGAATTACCCACAGATTTCTAAATTATTATTAAACCTAATACGTGTAGGTTCATGAGGCTTCTCTAACGTCCACATAAGCTATTTTTTCAATTTTATCTATCACACCTCGGGATAATTTATGCAATTTTTATTGTTTATTTATTGATTGGTCTCCTTTTGTTTTTTTTCTATTATTTTTGCTATTGTGAGAGGTTTTGGCCTTTCAGACCTGATAACAATAAAGAAAAAATAGAAAAACTATTGAGTGTAGTTCTTATTATTTTGCTTGGAGTGCAAGGAATTGAAGTTTTTATAACTTTTTCTCCTAATAATTCTTGGAATTTTGTGACCAAGCTTCGTTTGGAATGACTTTCTTAATGTTTCTTAAAGAATCTTTTTAGTTAGAAAGTTACTTTAAGAAGCAGTAAGAAAGTCGTCCCAAACGAAGCCTAAGAGTTTGTTTGGGACAGCCGTAACATTTTATATAATTGATTGTGAAATTGATATGAGAAAGTTAACTACTTTGGTTGCAAAAAAATAGCTTTTCATCACGAAAATTTTCATAAAAAATGACGCTGACATTGACAAGGGTCAAATATACACAAAGGGATAGAAAAAACAAGCAACTTCTTGCTGAAAGTAACATTGACAGACCCATAGAAGAAGAGATGGATCCTATGTGCCATGGCTTTTCCATTGTTCTTCTTCCTTATACGCCTCTGTGAGAATATTATCATCTGAGCTACAAGTTATCTTGTTTGTTCTATGTGAGAATATGATTTCAATCAAGACAAGTCTTATTCAAAAATAGGCAAAACCTAATTCGATTACTTGCATGAATATTAACATACAAAACACATCAAAATTTTACATAGATTCGCTTAGTTGAAGGCTACATTTTGTTTGTCACAGCTTTCTTACTACTTTTTATATCAGTTTTTTAGTACAAAAATTTCTTGAAAGCAGCGAAAAATAATTATCAAAAACTATCCCAAACGAAGCCTAAGCCTAAACAAAATAACCTTAAAAGATAGCTAACAAAATAACCAGCTTTCTCAAACGAAGGTAGTCAAGCAATTAAGTTTTTATGCTTTCAATAAATTTTTTAATTAGAAAGATGCTATAAAAAGCGGTAAGAAAACTGTCCTAAACATATCCTAATTATCTTGAAGATGAATATAAATGTCGAATGCGAAATAACTTGGAATGATCAATCCATATTTTGAAAATTCTTAAGGGACATTCACAATCAGCCCTGAAATAAGGGCTGCCACTTTCAGTTTAAAATCTATGGGAAGGTTCAATTTAAATAAATAGCTTTACTGATCTCATAGTCTTAGGATTTGTTTGAGATGACTATAGTATTTTATAAAATTAATTGTGAAGTTGTTGCATGAAAAGTAATTTAATTATGCCGGCTACAAAAAATAGTTTTTCACAACAAAATTTTTTTAAAAATAGTGAGAAAGTAACAAAAAAGCTATAGCCAAATAAAATTATAGTTGTCGTCTGAAAAAAAAAACGGAGAGAAAAATGTCCCAAATAAGCCCTTAGTGTAATTAGGGCTGCAAACGAATCGAGCTGAGGCGAGTATATGAGTGTTCATGTTTGAGTTCATTTATTATCAGCTTGTTCAAGTTTGCTTTGTATTTGATTCGGGATTTATTGTTTGTGTTCATGTTTGGTTTGTTTAAATTAATGAGTGTTCGTGTTTGGTTCATGTTCAATTCGTTTAGTGCTTATCGAGCTTTAAACAAACAAGTCTTAACGAGCTATAAATGAGCTCTACTTATAGATGTTCATTAACTTAACAAACGAGCTTTATCGAGCCTCATAACAAATAATTATATCGAGTATATTCGTGAACATATTTAGCGAATTTTTTAAAACTAGGAAACAAGCACCTTCATGAATATATCTAACAAGTATTCTTGAGCTATCAAATGAGCAAGTTCATGAACATATATTACTAGTTATAATAAATATAAAATATTTATATTATGTATTGATACGTCATCAAAAAATTATCTTGATCGGGCACGAATCTCGAGGAAAAACTCAAGTTGGAAACTTCAAAAATTATTTCGGAGACCATTTAAACTCCGATTTCATCAAACTTATAGTCGAACTGAGCGTCTCGGAAATACAAATCCAACGACACCAAATTCGACTCAATCCGAGCCCAAGTGAGTCCAAATCAAGTACCCGAAGTTCTGTTGGAAGCATCGAACAGCAATTTGAGTTACCAAACGGTCTCCGATTTTGGCGAGCTTATACTCGAATCGAGCGGCTCGACGAGACGAATCCAACGAACCCAAGATCGCAGAATTCTGATATCATTAAGACCTTCAAATGCTTGATAAACGGTTTACGATCAAGTGATTCAATATCGGCCGTTCATCCGGATCACTCCCTATTCGCCCCTGATCCCTCACATATTTACGGGCTATGCCACTCCAGAAAAACTATAAATAGCCCCTCATTTCTCTTAAGAGGGGACCCAAGCCAAGAAGAGAAGAAGAGAAGAAAGAGAAGAAGAAGAGGAGAGAAGTCTAGGAGGGAATAACTCCTCCTCGACCACCGCCGGAACACCGCCGGAACACTGCCGGAACACCACCGAAGCACCACCAGGCGCCCGAGGGACGCCGGAGCTCTGCCCGACACGGGAGCAACGTCGGAATTCTGCCCGACGCCGGAATTCTACCCGACGCCGGACTTCTTTCTAAGTGACGCCGGACTTCTTTCCAAGTGACGCCGGAATTCTGCTCGACACCCCGAGTGACGTCGGAACTCTGCTTGTCCTTGTAACTGATACTCATTGTAATCTGATCGTCCTGAATTTAAAGGACGGATCAGCCTCGTGTACTTCAAACGACACTAGTGGAACTCTTTCAACTGGGCGTGGCCCCGTGGTTTTTTCCCTTTCCAGGGTTTTCCACATAAAAATCCTGGTGTTACTATTTCGATTCTGTTTGTGTGCTGAATATACGTACAACGCTGAGACGGAAAATTAAAATCTATCGCCGCGTATATTTGAGTCCGCAACAGTTTGGCGCCGTCTGTGGGAATCTTATCCCACAACTTCAAGTATTGCTACGATGGTCAACAGGCGTAGCAGTCGCCTCATAGGAGCCTCCCGCTCTCACTCTCATCAATCCAGGAATCAGTCTATGAATCATAGACGCCCGATATCTGCCTCTTTATACCCCGGGGGGCAAAACGCACCTGGAGAAGGGACCTCGGGACCCTCCCTAGAAGAGAGAATTCAAAAGATGGAAGAATCTCAAAACGAGATCCTACAACTCTTGCGAGAGACTCGACAACCGACCCTAGCACCTCAGGAGGAGGTTCTTCTCCCTCGAGATCCACCACGTGTCGAAGCTGTTCAAATCGAACATCTTCAAGACGAGATTCCTCTTCCTCCACTCAGGAGGCGTTCGCAGTCGCATCAAGATAATGAACTGGCTGATACAGCAAGTTCTACCCATCCTTCGCACACAGGTCGGCAACCTCGTATTCCTTTGGACCTCCCCGAAGAGTTAGCCCGACCACACATTGCTGAGCTCCCTCGCAATGCCCTTCTCCACGAACTGCGACGATTGGTCCGAGAAGAGTTCCCTACAGGAGGCATAAGGCAACCCCTTCGTCAGTGGGACTTGCAGGAGTCGTCACCCTTGACAGAAGCTATTCTTCAACACGCAATTTCGGCAGGATTTAAACTACCAAGCATCGATTCCTACGACGGGACATCCGACCCGTACGAGCACATCGATCATTACAGAACCATCATGCATATCCAGCGAGCTTCGGATGCCCTCCTATGTCAGGTTTTTCCTACTACACTCAAAGGACAGGCGCGAACATGGTTCTATTCTCTTCCATCTGGAACGATCCCTTCATTCGTCAAATTGGCCAAAGCCTTCGTTGAACAGTTTGTAGCCAATCGAAGAATTGCTAAAGATTCTTCCCACCTCTCCGGGATTCGTCAAAACGAGGGAGAATCGTTAAAAGAGTACTTTCAGCGATTTTCCACCGAGGCACGACAGATTCCAGGACTAAACCCAGAATTGCTCCGAGGGGTCTTCCTTGGAGGCCTTCGTCCTGGTCCTTTCTATTCGGCACTTATGCGCGACACTGTTCATTCATATGCCGATCTGATCCATCGTGTGGAGGCGCAGATATCTGCAGATGAGGCAATAAATGCTCATAGAAAACAGTTCGAGCAAACCACTGGGAAGCGCAAGGGAGCACCTGAGGTGGAAATTCCCTCATCACAATGGAAAAAGCAAGGGAATAGCAATCTACCTTCTAGGCCCCCATTACCACAACGAGAACCTCGGCAGGAGAAAGAGTACACTCCGCTCAACACATCTCAAGCAAATGTGTTAATGGCGATTCAAGATCAGGACAAAGTGAAATGGCCGCATCCTTCGAAGCCAAATACAGGAAATCAAGATCAGTACTGTCACTTTCATCGTAGTCGTGGCCACACTACTGAAGCGTGTTGGCAACTTAAGGATGAGATTGAAAGACTTATCCGCCAGGGCTATCTTCGACAGTTTATTGGGAACCCACCTACCCGAGAAGAAGCTCGCCCCACTGGGGGGCAAAATCAACAACAACAAAGACAACCATTGAATAATATTCAAATGGTTGGTGAGATTGAGTAATGCTGCAACTTGAACCTTTGTGTTAGTAATACTACTTGTCATGTGTCACTATGTATCTCTTCTATGATCAGTAGGATGTCACTCTAATGTCCTTAGTATTTCTACCAAGTCAAATGATGTGGTTGTCCCTATATGTATCTCTTCTGTTGTACAAGAGAATTATTGTCTTACAGTAATATAATGTGTTGTTCATCCAGTTATGATATTGTCTCTTTCTTTAAAAAGAATACAAATGACAGTGAAAAACTACTGACAAATATAGTCTCTTTATCCTTGATTCGAGAAATATGCAATCTTTATTATGTCTCAATCACTAGATGATCGATCCCAGGGGGATTCGATCCGACCTCTTCCATACAGGTTAACGTCGTCGAGCAAAGGCTCCGACATACAACCTCGGATAGGTCTCACATCCTTGGTGGATTCTCTCGACCTCTTCCATATAGGTTAACGTCATCGAGCAGGACTCTGACATGCAACCTCGGATAGGTCTCACATCCTTGGTGGATTCTCTCGACCTCTTCCATACAGGTTAACGTCGTCGAGCAAAGGCTCCGACATACAACCTCGGATAGGTCTCACATCCTTGGTGGATTCTCTCGACCTCTTCCATACAGGTTAACGTCGTCGAGCAAAGGCTCCGACATACAACCTCGGATAGGTCTCACATCCTTGGTGGATTCTCTCGACCTCTTCCATACAGGTTAACGTCGTCGAGCAAAGGCTCCGACATACAACCTCGGATAGGTCTCACATCCTTGGTGGATTCTCTCGACCTCTTCCATACAGGTTAACATCGTCGAGCAAAGGCTCCGACATACAACCTCGGATAGGTCTCACATCCTTGGTGGATTCTCTCGACCTCTTCCATAAAGGTTAACGTCGTCGAGCAGGGCTCTGACATACAACCTCGGATAGGTCTCACATCCTTGGTGGATTCCCTCGACCACTCCTATAAAGGTTAACGTCATTGAACAGGGCTCTGACATACAACCTCATATAGGTCAAATGTCATTGGATGATGTCTTGTATCCCAATCATTGGAAGATCATTCTTGGGAAGATTTAATCTAACATCTTCCCTTAACGTCATCAAGCAAGGGCTTTGACTTACAGTCTCAGATATGTCAAACATCCTAAAAGGATGTCTCTCACATTCGTTCAGACTAATAATACATCAAAAGCACAAAGCATGTCTTACAGATGCAATAACAATTCAGGTCCCTCTAGGGGACAAATCCTCATTTCATATACAATATCATTGGAGTTACATAAATTCAGATTCAAATATATATTTCTTCTCACCAGAAGTTGAATCAAAAGTTACACTGGTGACACTCATACAAGCTAGTATCATCCAGCAACAAGTAACTTTAACACAGTCAAATATCCTTGGTGGATTTAAGTGACTTCTCCCTTACTGCACGCAAGCATCTCCTACAACTGCTCCTTTAAAGAAAGGATATAACATAACTGGATCATCATCAGACCTCCACTCAGTTGACAGTGTTAGTGTATTGCCAGAATATTGGCATGTCACACTACTTCGGCCTCTTGATTCAATAATATCTGATGTTGTCACTCTTCAGTATGGATGAATATTGCCTTAACACAATGTTACTGGACGCCGACCATCATCTGCCCGTCGCCAGACCCTCATCGAATTTCTACCCAACATCGTATTTCTGCCAGTTACGTGACTTGCCTCGGATATCTACCCGACGTTGTACTTATGCCCGTCGAGGGACTTTCATCGGACTTCTGCCCAACGACGAGCTTCTTCCCGTTGCTGGGTCTCTGCCCGTCGCCGGACTTTCGTTGGAATTTTGCCCAATATTTTCGTCGGACTTCTGCCCGACACCGTACTTCCACTCGACGCAGGACTTCTGCCAGTTGCGGGACTTTTGTCAGACTTCTGTCTGACGCCGAGCTTCCTCCCGTTGAAGGACTTCTGCCCGTCGCGGGACATTCGTCGGACTTCTGCCCGACACCGAGCTTCCTCCCGTTGAAGGACTTCTGCCCGTCGCGGGACATTCGTCGGACTTCTGCCCGACACCGAGCTTCCTCCCGTTGAATGACTTCTGCCCGTCGCGGGACATTCGTCGGACTCCTGCCCGACGCTGAGCTTCCTCCCGTTGAAGGACTTCTGCCAGTCGCGGGACATTCGTCGGACTCCTGCCCGACACTGAGCTTCCTCCCGTTGAAGGACTTCTGCCCGTCGCGGGACATTCGTCGGACTCCTGCCTAACGCTGAGCTTCCTCCCGTTGAAGGACTTCTGCCCATCGTGGGTCATTCGTCGAACTTCTGCCTGACACCAGAGTTCTGCCCGCCGCCAGACCCTCGTCGGACTTTTACCCGACGCCGGACTTCTGCCTATCGCCGGGCCCTCGTCAAAGTTCTACCCAACATTGAACTTCTACCCGACGCCAGACTTCTGCCCGTCGTCAGAGTTCTACCCGACGATGTACTTCTACTTGTCGTCGGACCTCTGCCCGTCATCAGACTCTTGTCGGACTTCTACACGACGCCAATTTTTCACCCGTCACCAGACTTCTTCCGTCTGTTACAGGGCTTCCACCGACTAACGTCGGACTTCTACGAGATCCCTCAGAAAAGGAGGAAACTCCTACTCAGTGAGGGGCCCTAAACCTGGACAGCGGATACCGTCTGAACAGGACCAGGGGAATGCCTCAACATGAGGGAAAGACGAATGTGAGGGAGGATTTTCCCTTCTTGCAAAGAGGGGCCATGGACCCGGACAGGGGATGCCGCCTGTGCCGGGCCAGGGGATGGCCTCAATTGAAAGAAAGGAGGAGAAGACTCCTACTCAGTGAGGGGCCCTAGCCCTGAACAGGCCTAGGGGAATGCCTCAGCGTGAGGGAGAAATGAAGAAAAAATGAAACATCCTTCTTGTAGTGAGGGGCCCTAGCCTGGACAGGGGATGCCGCCTGTGCAAGGCCAGGGGAAGGCCACACATGAAAGAAGAAAGGGAGAGGAGAAGAGAGGTGCAAGAAACTCATAGGCCCTAGGGGGCTATTTATAGCAAGAGGGGGAAGTTGGGGAAGTTGCTGAAAAAAAAAAAAAAATTCGGCCTTAACCGCTATCGGTTAGCTGGCGGTTAACTGGCGGTTACCCAACCGCCAGCGGTTGGCTGAACCGCCAGCCGCCAGAGCCGCGGCTCAGGAGAGCCGCGCAGGAGCCAGGGCAGCGCGGGCAGCGCCCGCTTGCGCGCGGGCAGGTGCGCCGGGCAGGGGCGGGACCGCGGCAGCTGCGGCGGCGGCGCGCGGGGAATCCGGCAGCGGCAGCGGCGGCCGGCGGCCGCCGGCGGGTGAGCTGCCCCAACCCATTTCCGGGCCCAATTTCGGGCCCGGAAAGGTCAAATTGGACGTTTTTGGGGTCCCCGGAACCGTTTTTCGACGTTCCGGACTCAATTTTGGCACTTTTAAGGCCATTCGAGACCTCTACACCCAAATTTGGTTTTTTGCAAATATCAAATTGCACGAGAAAATTTTCCCAAAGATTGAAACGCATATTTTCGGACTTCTAGAGCTTCAATGTCCGAAAATAGGGGGGCAACTGATACGTCATCAAAAAATTATCTTGATCGGGCACGAATCTCGAGGAAAAACTCAAGTTGGAAACTTCAAAAATTATTTCGGAGACCATTTAAACTCCGATTTCATCAAACTTATAGTCGAACTGAGCGTCTCGGAAATACGAATCCAACGACACCAAATTCGACTCAATCCGAGCCCAAGTGAGTCCAAATCAAGTACCCGAAGTACTGTTGGAAGCATCGAACAGCAATTTGAGTTACCAAACGTCTCCGATTTTGGCGAGCTTATACTCGAATCGAGCGGCTCGACGAGACGAATCCAACGAACCCAAGATCGCAGAATTCTGATATCATTAAGACCTTCAAATGCTTGATAAACGGTTTACGATCAAGGGATTCAATATCGGCCGTTCATCCGGATCACTCCCTATTCGCCCCTGATCCCTCACATATTTACGGGCTATGCCACTCCAGAAAAACTATAAATAGCCCCTCATTTCTCTTAAGAGGGGACCCAAGCCAAGAAGAGAAGAAGAGAAGAAAGAGAAGAAGAAGAGGAGAGAAGTCTAGGAGGGAATAACTCCTCCTCGACCACCGCCGGAACACTGCCGGAACACCACCAGGCGCCCGAGGGACGCCGGAGCTCTGCCCGACACGGGAGCAACGTCGGAATTCTGCCCGACGCCGGAATTCTACCCGACGCCGGACTTCTTTCTAAGTGACGCCGGACTTCTTTCCAAGTGACGCCGGAATTTTGCTCGACACCCCGAGTGACGTCGAAACTCTGCTTGTCCTTGTAACTGATACTCATTGTAATCTGATCGTCCTGAATTTAAAGGACGGATCAGCCTCGTGTACTTCAAACGATAGTGGAACTCTTTCAACTGGGCGTGGCCCCGTGGTTTTTTCCCTTTCCAGGGTTTTCCACATAAAAATCCTGGTGTTACTATTTCGATTCTGTTTGTGTGCTGAATATACGTACAACGCTGAGACGGAAAATTAAAATCTATCGCCGCGTATATTTGAGTCCGCAACATGTATATTTATCAATTTTATAATTAAATATTAATTAAGTTTTTATCGAGCTTATTCACGAGTTCCGAATCAAACACTAATCAAGCTTCTTATCGAGCTTGTTCACGATATTTAAATGATGTTGTTCATGAACATAAATGAGCCGAATACATTAGTGTTCAAGCTTGTTTATTTAAGTATCGAGTATTTAAAATATTGTTCAAGTTTGTTTGTTTAGTTATTTAAACGATCACAAATAAGTTTTAATCGAACCAAGCAACGAGTAGCTCGTCGAACGTTTGGTTCGCTTCCAGCCCTAAGCGTAATTTTAGTTTTTATTTCAGCATCAATTTCAATTCTTCCATTCATACAATGATAAACTGAAAAAGTTTATGCGATTGATGTTCTTCTGTCATTGTTTTTAGTTGCGTTTGAGAAGACTGAGGTTTTGTTTGGGACTTGCTTTCAAAAGGAGCTTTTTAGTATAAAAATTTTTAGTTCAAAAAATCTTTATGCTAAAAAATTACTTTAAGAAGCAGTAAGAAAGCCGTCCTAGAAGAAGCCTAAAGCTTCTACTGATAACTTGTGAAAACTATATAAATTCTATAACTAAAAGCCATGTATTCTATTGTATATTCTCTACAGCTGAAAAAGGTAGTAATAGATGCATCAAACCTTGCTTATACTAAAATACTAGTAGCATATACATGTTTTGTCCTTTGTATAAAGAGATCAAATGCATATGATGATCTAATTAAAGTTTTATTTGGAACGATTTTTTTACTACTTTAGAAAGCCGTTTTTACTATAAAAATTTCTAAACAATAAGTAAAAAATAATGATATAAAACTATCCCAAACGAAATCTAAGACTGTAGCCTATACAAATTTTGCAATTGCTCCCTCTACATTCTGCCTCCCTCATGTTTCTATTAGATTGCAATAGTTACAGATCTGTAAATTATTGAAAATGCATATGACAGTCTTTTTAAGACTTTAACACATTTATGTTTGCAATTACTCCCTCTATATATTTGCCTCTGTCATATTTTTATATTTTGAAAATATGTTGATCTTCAGCTGTATAATAGAAATGATATTATAGGCATATTAACTAGTTAATTAGGGTTGACAATAAATAATCCGATCCTAGAAATTCGGGTTTCAATTGACTCGTTTACTAAATAGATCAGGTTTGAGTTGAATTTTCAAACCTGTTTATTAAATAGGTAGATTGGGGTTGGCCAGGGAACCGTTTTTTATCCGAAAATGACCCACTTAATATTCTTTTTTTTTTAATTTATTTAAAATGTGGGTAGAATCTTCTTATTTTTGTTAAATATTCTAAACTTTATAGTTAATAAGTTAGAAGAAAATATTAACCAAAATGGATTAACAGGTCAGGTTTGAGTCATTTGAGTTGCTAGCGGATCAAGTTTGGGCTGATCTTTTTGACCCGTTTACTAAACGGGCGAGTTCACATTGACTTGATTAGGGTCGAGTCAATTTCGGGTCGAATCTAAACTCAACCTATCAACCAATTTTGACACCCCTAATTCATATAAAAAGTTATAATTAGACCTCAATTTATCTAGTAAATTGCATCAATTTACTCTCTCAAGCACACGACTAACACATAACAATGCTAAGAAAATCAAAATCATCAACTATTTTTTATGAGTTAAGAGTAGCGTTAAGGAGCAAATCCAATAAGATTAAACAACTCAATCAATTACCCTCAACTTACCTTTGTTAATTGAGGATTGGAAACCTAATCTCTTAATTACTATTTTAATATGGGCCTAAACCTTTGACTTTGCCCTATTATTAGCTATATAGGGACCCACGTTATCAACAAGGTACTAATCACCAATGGTAAAAAGGCCATAAATTATGTACATTAAACAAATTTAACCACTCAATTCCCAAGCTGCTGCACCACGCCAACGGATCTGCAACATCCGTACAAGCAGACAGAAAGCGTTTACAAATATTCCAAGAATACCCCCGCACGTGTGCACTTTAATTTGTATACACATAGGTACACTAAAAGGGGAAAAATGGATGGAGAGATAATGACAAGGGTCTCCATGGAAGCTCCCAGCTTCCGTGGATCTTTCGGAGCCGTGGAGGTCGTGGCAGAGATCGCCGGTAAAGATGATTTCCATTATAAGAAGGATTCAATTTCTAATATTTAAATATCTTTTTTCAATAATGGAGACCGACTTAGAGACAGAATGCTCCAGTGGCTGATAAGATTAGAGAGAGACATCTTAGATTGTTTAGTCACATAAAACGTCGGCCTTCTGATGACCCGATTATGAGAGTAGATGCATTAGATTTAGCTTGTGTTAAGAAAAATAGAGGTATGCCTAAAAAGACTTGGTTAGAAAATATTAAAAATGATATTTTTTTTATTAAATTTAAAAGAGAATTTGACTCTTAATAGAACACAATCGGAAAAAATAATTCATATAGCTGACCCCACATAGTTAGATAAATGTTTTCGTAAATTAATGGAGAATCACATCCACTAAAAACTTAGATGTTATTTTGATTTCATAATGATTATAAGAATCTATTTTAAGGAATATGAACTACTACAATTTAAAAATTATTTATATCTAAATTTTTTATACAAAAATGATAAGATTAAATTATGATTATAAAAAGTGTTTACACCCATTTGCAACCTTCTTATTATTTTTATTTAACCAATATGTCCACTTGCAATCTTCATAGTTGAAAATGATTATTTGACCGTTTTTTTTTTTTTTTTTTTTTTTGAATCTACGGATATGACACAACAGTAATATGATTCAAAAGTTAAAAGATTGCAGAACACTGATAGAGTTAGAGGAGATTGTTTGGTGACAAAGATTTATATTGAGATTTTATATGAAGAGATAAAATAGATGGTTTACCTACTATACTTTCTCTTATATTTTCACATGAAATCTTAATATGAAATCATTTTCATTAAAAAAAAACAGGAAAAGAAGAAAGAAAGTGTGACTAAGTTGATTGACGAGTGCATGAAGGTTACTTAATGTTCAACTTGGAGAATGACTAGATATAAGTTGAGGTTGCTCTTGACTTACTATGATTTAGCCTTAGTTAAGATATTGTGTTGGAGGGGTTGGGTAGAGATTAGGCAAGGTGAATGATTGTGATCATCGGGTAAAGGAAGATTGTCTTATTCTTAAAGGTTTAGAATTAAGATGATTAAGCTTAGGCTTGGTTTGGGACGGCTTTCTTACTGTTTTCTGAAGCAGTTTTTTAGTACAATTTTTTTTAGTTTAATAAATTTTTGTACTAAAAAACTGTTTTAAGAAGCAGTATGAAAGCCGTCCCAAACGAAGTCTTAACCTAGGTTAGGTAGGGACAAGTTGGGTTACATTGATTGCTAACCTTGGCTGGGTTGGGTCAATATAATGCTATTAGAGCCAATGGGCCAAGCCAATTTGAATTGGCCAGGGTTTAGGTACATTATATCAAGTCGGGTCCATTTGGGCTAGCTTGAGTTCAATGCTCATTAGGCTAGTACAAAGGCTAATTGGGCTTAATTAGAGTGCAATTAACCTCTAGGGATTTAATATTGCAACTAGGTTGGATCAATTTAGCAAAATTTTGAGTTTGGGTGGGTCACATTAGGCTAGCTTGGGATTGAGGTTGATTTAGCCTAGTCGAATAGTCAATTCGGTTTGATTTGAGTATGATGGACTTGTTGGTATTGAATTTGAGAAATGTGGAACTTTAAATTGTTAAATGGAATGAAATTGACGATATAGTGTCAAAGGTTGAGTTGATTTTGGCTAGGGTCGACCATTGGTCAAGCCTCAGGGTAAGGGTTAACCCAAGCCTATCCAATGATCAAGTAAGTATGGCTGACTCATTCGAATTAAGTAGATTAATTACGTAATAGATACATGGATTGAGGGACGGTTGTTAATTTGGATTAAGGTTGTGCTACTTTGACTTATTGTTGACTTTGGTCAAGTCTTAACTACTTGGTTGAATTTAATGAATAATTTTGATTTTTAGGACATGTCCTACTGGCATATAAGTTCAATTAGGTCTATGGCCAAATTTTAGTTAATCTTAGTCAGCCTAATTTAAGAGTTGGATTAGAGATTATGAATATTCTATCTTGGAGGAGCAGCCTTCCTTTAATGCTGCAAGAATAAATTTTGGAAGAGTTGCCTATTTTAATATCTTAATAATCAACTTGAGTTTCTATGAATTCATCAACATAAATAAATCTAGCATAAACATTTAAAAATTACATACATCAAAATAATAAATTATATTCGTTCCTCAAAATTCATGTACAATAGCCAATAGTTCAATCAATACATTTATGAGTTTATTTTTTAGCTCTTAACTATAAAAGAATAAAACAAAAGAAAACATAGAAATAAAAAAAACCTGAATATCAGATCTGTCTCACTCCCATGAATCCTAACCAATTCCTACGAAACATGTAAAATTACAGTGTGCTAACATCTCAATAGGTTACTAGAGCATGCAACTAAAATCAATACAAAATAATAAAAATAAGATGCATATAATCATTTAATTACTATCAATATGAACATATAATTACAAAATATGTGGCGTTCAATATAATCAGTTTCATATCTTATAAGCAATAAAATCAGTATAAGGAACATAATTTATAATCAATGATCACTAACCAAGTGAACATGATATACATGTATGGCATAGACATTGTATGACATGCATATAATAATGACATGTATACTAATATAATAAAATTTTATATAAATTATTTTATAATTGCTAGGTATAGCATTAGTATAACTTATTGATCATTGCTTATGAATTGTGTTACTTACATTAGTTTTATTACTTATATGATATGAAACTGATCACATTGACTGCCACATATTGTACAGTTATTTGTTTATAATTAAAGTGATTTGATCATATACATACTAGTTATATTGATTGCATTAATTTCAGTTGTAGGTTCTGGTAACCAATTGAGTTGTTAGCTCACTATGTGATTATATATATATATTTTTTTTAGGAAGGGGTGATCAAGATCTAATGGAGTGAGACAAATCTGATATTCAAGTTTTATTTTATTTATGCATTTTCTTTAGTTATATTATTTTGTTATCAAGTGTCACCTAGGTAACACAGGATGTGATGAAAGGATATGAAGACTTGTTTTCTATTCACAAAGAGAAACATACATATGCATATGACACGAGAGGATATCTATATACACTAGAGTAAATAAAAGAAGTGAATTAAAAAGTCAATTCATTAGTAAGATGCAAATATCTAATACATCCAAATAACAATTATTCTGATATATGCCAATATAAATATAATTAAAATAAATAGCAGGAAATAAACTAGCCAACCCTCATAATCAAAAGCATAATAAACTATTACAAAATAATAAATAAATAAATAATAGTCTACTACTAGTAACACTACTTCTGAAGTGATGGCCCGCTAAATACACCTACAAGACCTACTACAAAAAGAGATAATGGTTGAGTTTGATAAATCAAACTTAACAAATAACTCCTATCTATCAAAGCATAAATGACAAAGGAGTAGGACATATAGTATGAACAACCAAAAGGTAGAAGTAGTAACCTAAAGTTATCAAAATAAAATAGTAATGACATGCCTAATTTCTTCTAACAGAATTCTAATATGCTAGTACTATTAATGCATGTGCCAAACTACTATCAATGTAAATTATTTTGATGTCCATAAATACAATCATACTATTTATCATTATGTAATAATTCACAAGTGTGAAATAAATTATTTGAAAAATATAAAATTTTGAAGTAGAGCACCATGGTGCTAGGCCATTAATAATATTTTAAATTATAAATATCTCTGCATCACCCCATTGCATCCCTCACTTAGTTGTTCTTGTTATGAATTTTTGGGTCATATTTTCTTATTGTTCTTGTTATGAATTTTATTCTATTCATTGTAAGTAACAAATCTCTTACTCTTATTTTTAATGATTTTGATTTCTATGAATTTTATCTCTCTTAAATCTATCAAAAATATATTTAATCAGTAATAAGCACTACAGGAAAACTGTCTATTACCATCGAAATTTTCGGCGGATGATATCCGCCGGAAACTAGCGGCGTAATTACCGGCGGATATGTCGACGGTAATTTTGCGGTGGAATTTCCAGTGGATTCGTCGTCGCATATTTACCGGCGGATATTACGCCATAATTGCACCGAAAAATATTTGTTTTCTGATGCATATTCCGCCGCAAATTACCGGCGGCTTTTACGCCAGCTTACTTAAAGTCGACGAAATATTATCAGCGTAATATCCACCGGTAATGTTACCGACGGTTTATCCGTCATAAATTTCGTCGATAAAGGCCCTATTTCATGCCATCCCGCGCTTGGTTGCTCATTCTGTTCGGCTTGTCTCTCTATTTGACGACGCTCCCTCGCTGTTCGGACTTCAATTCGCTCCTTCGACGACGACGACTTCGCTCCTTCGACGACGATGAATTCGCTCCTTCTCCGACGATGCTTCGATGACGTTCCTTCGGCTTATCTGCTATAGGTTCGCTCCTTCGACGACGTTCCCTTAGTGTGAAGGTAACATTCTCCCTTTTCTTTAGTCATGGATGTTCTCACTTGACATTTGCAAGAGATTGTACCCTAGTGTATGCTTAATTTTTTATTATTATATTCTTCTTGTTGATAAGACTAGAGAGGGAGTTGAAGAAAAACTTGAATTATAGAGATCAACCTTAGAGTTTAAGTTGTGTGATATTATTAGTAGAATTCAAGTTGGATTGTTGAAGTGGAGGAATGCATTGGGCTTATTGTGTGATAGAATATTGGCCATTATGGGGTTAGATTTATAATGCTTTATGGTGTAGAATATTGGCCATTAGAAGAGAAGCATAATATTAAGTATTTATAAGTATATTAGTTTAATTATTGTGATGTTATCTAAAAATTACTTAAATTCTTATTAACTTTCATAGGAGGAGTATACACGGATTCGAGAGAGCCAGGCTGCAGCAGGTGAAGGTTCCTTTGGTGGATCAACTGAATATTCTGACTACCGTACTTGGTCGCAAGCCGTAGGAGGAATGCAGCATGGCAGAGTATATGGTTTAGGCTTGCAAGCCCATGCATATGAGGGGCAGACATCTGGTGGCTCCAGTTTTTCAGTTAGTACCCAAGAGTCTTTATATAGCTAATAGATAGCTGCCCTTACATCTGAGCTAGAACATGCAAGGAAAGCACAAGCAGATTGGCAGATGCAAATGCAGCAGCAGATGGAGATGCAGCAGCAGATGCAAATGCAGCAGCAGATGGAGATGCAGCAACAGATGCAAATGCAACAAGCTCAAATGTTAGAAAAAACATGAAAGATGAAGGAGCAGATGAGTAGTGGGAGGAGTACAGCAGCTGAGGAGGAAACATATTCAGACTAGATATTTTTTATTCATTTTATGGATGTGGACATTTGTATTTATGTTTTGGACATGTTTTGTAATATACTATTGTGGATATATGAATCAGTTGAGGAGGATGTTGTTTTGGACATTTCTATAATATGCTATTGTGAATTCCTTGCTACTGTTATTATAAAATTTGTATTATGTTTTGGACATGTTATGTATATATTTTTTTTGCAGGTTGTGAAAATTCGATTTTAAAGGGAAGTAGTTTTTTTTTGTTTATGCTACAGATTTCCGGTGGATTTTCCGTCGGAAATGGTGACGGTAATACGATATATCGAACATTCTAGAGGCATATGCGCCGAAAATTTTCGGCGACTAGTCCGCCGGTAAAAAGGACGTCATTTTTCTTCTGGCGCATTATCCGCTGGTAGTTCCGGCGGATAATACGATGGAATTCAGCAGTAAAAGTTGTGTCATTTTTTTATAAATTTTTCATCGAAAATACGCCGGAAACTCTGCCGAAAATATTTTCGACGGATTAATTCCGCCGGTTATTTTTTTCCGACACGCGAATTACCGTCGGATATAAATTCGTCGGAAATCCGTCAGAAATCTACGAATTCCGACGGATTTTCATTATTACCGACGAATTCTGTTAGCTGGTAACAATGACTTTTCTTGTAGTGAAGTATCGATACAGTAATCAATATTATATCAAATATTCAGTTGAGGTTATATTATATCTTGCTCCTGACTCTCAATTAGTTGCTCCTTATGATTCCCAATTAGTGTACTCTTTATAACTCCCCTTGGATCATGTAAATAAATCCCCCCGACTCCTTATAATTCTCAATCAGTCTCCAACTCCTTATAACTCCCATTAGTGAATCATATGAATCAATAGAGTATCACATAGGATTATCATATCATATATCTCATATCAATCAGTACATCATTTTACCAGTACTAGTAGTATATTCCAGTATATATATACATATCAATACATTCCATTTTCAGTATACTTTTTTCTTACTAAGTCACGTAAAAATTTATATATATATATATTTAACTGATAAAAATATAATAAAATCATATCAAATCATTTAGAATGATATAATCTATAACATATCAAAAGTTAAATAATGAAAGCTTATAAGATCAGGAGATAAAGAGTCATAACGGGCGACTAATTGAAAATCATAAGTGCATGAGCAAGATATAAAATATACTTAACTGAATATCTGATAGAATATTAATTACTGTACTGATACTAATTATTGATTATGGATACTAATTATTGATTATTGAATACAAATTACTATTACTAGCTACAGATACTGATACTACAGTATAACTGATAGATTGACAAGAATGGTTGAATGATATGACTGAATTAAAGTGATTCTACGATAAAGACATAATGATAATCTAGAAGACCAATACAGATAACATATATTGATTCATAGATTTTTTATATGATTTATAGCATATTATTTCTTTTTTATTGCATTGATTTAGTTGAAAAATTTTGGTTACTTACTGGGCTATGAGCTCATTACGTGATTTTACATACTTTTAGTAAAGGATAAGGATCTTGTGATATTAGGCTTCGAATAGCATGCATAATTCTTTCGATTATTCATAAGAAATTGGTAAGCTCTAGTTAAATAACTAAAATGAAAGACAGATGAATTATTCCAATAAAGATCTTGGGGCGCACATTATACCTAAAAATGACATATAAGTTTATTATATATCCATCACTGAGAAGGTAAACACCAACCCAAGGAAATCTAATAATATCCTATAGAGTCGTCACTCTGGGGGCTCGTCGATCCCAGCTAGCCAAAAATCATTAGAGTTCTACCGACATATATACAATCATACGGTGCAAGTGCTTTTATGAGTAACCAACATGCATTATATAAATTAACATGTCAAATATAATTTTTTATAATTATTATGAGCGGGAATAAGATTCATTTTATTTATCAAAACTAAAATGCATGAATTTAAATCCTTCAACATATGAATTTAACTTGTATCAGTTGTATGAATAAGAACTATTGAACAATAAATCAATGTAACATTAATTCTATCACATGCTGATGAACAAATAAAAAAGATTTACTACATATGTGATCATATTGAAAAAATTAATATAGAACTCTCAATCTACATATGTGGGCTCCGAAAATTCGGCCCCGGCCTCCGCCCGCTTTTTTGCTTTCTTCGGGGGGGAGTTTTAACGAACTAAGTTCCGAGGTAAATTTTGGAAGGCAGATGAGATAGTAGATAAGACACTACCCAGAGATTTCGCCCTCATTTTGTGAGGACTTTATGATCTGAGTTTTGGTTTCCTATAGGCGCAAGCCCCTATAGTTAATTACCCCTCCCGGTAACGAGAGAGAACTTTCGATTAAGGCTAGTCGTCAATCAGATACGTAAGGATACATGCATCTGGCAAATAGTAGCAGCATGAGTTGGGAATTTGAGGATTTCAGAATTTA
Source organism: Dendrobium chrysotoxum (assembly GCA_019925795.1). Taxonomy (NCBI): domain Eukaryota; kingdom Viridiplantae; phylum Streptophyta; class Magnoliopsida; order Asparagales; family Orchidaceae; genus Dendrobium; species Dendrobium chrysotoxum. The sequence goes on along the minus strand of CM034302.1, from coordinate 4,585,365 downwards.
GAAGATTGGAAGATTTGGAGATTTGATATTTAAAATAAAAATTTTTACCACCTTGCACTTAAAGCGGATGGTGGGGGAATGGATGATAGACCCGATCAAGATCCCATGGTTCCGTCATCCCGGGCCATCGTGGTCCCTGGTCTACTTAGTCAAAGGAGGTAGTCGACCCAACCTGACAGAAGGATCCTTGTCGGCAACCATGGGTTGCTTCGTCCAAGGGTACCTTGTAGACCTGGGGTGAATGTTTGTCTAAGGGGACAAATTTGAATCCACCTTAGCTAACAGAGGGCTTTATGCCCTATCGATCATATCCTATTGATTCATATCTCAAGGATTTGATGCCATTGGGGAGCATACGGGCTCTGGCCATAACCATAATATAATGGTGCCATTTGGCGGCGACCACCTGGTTCAGGGGGCCCCGAGTCATAACCGTTTATCCTGCAGTGCCATTTGGCGGCAAAACTGCTGATTAGAGGACTCGTACCACGTCCTTGCTGGCAAGAGATTATTTGAGAATGGATCCTAGTGATATTTTCGACTAGGCATTGGCTCTTTGTGAGCTGAAGTAAATTTTAATTTGTCCACCTCGGTAAACTGTTGCGGAGGGTGGATGGATTTCATGCTTTGAGTGTTTGATGGTTTAGTTTCAATTTCAAATATTATAAACTTTTGGGATTTTTGACATTTTTGGAGATTTTGGATTTTGGGAATTTTTGTTGAGTTTTGGATATTTGGGTGGTATTTTGAAATATTTGAAATGGACCCCTCCGGTTGAGATTTGCATTCAACACGGCCATCATCGGGGTGTATGGGGTCACTTGAAAAAAGATTTGAATTTTTGTGGAAGTTTGAGGGCATTTGTTTGAGATTGGTGTGGACCCCTCCGGTTGAGATCTTCAGTCAACGCGGCCATCATCGGGGTGTATGAGGTCATTTTTATTTATTGATTGGACCCTGTCGACTCTATCTACTGGTCGATATAGGATCGGGTTTCGTAGGATTTAGACCTTTGTTAGTGAATTCTCTTGATTATAGGCCTTGAAGGCCTAATATGAATGTATAAAATAAATATCTCGGTCGATCTCGCGACCGTATATTTATTTAATGGTTCGAGCCTTGTCGACTCCTATCTACCCGTATAGGAGGATCGGGTTCAAATTTATTGACCCGCGCAGCATCCCTAGACGTCACGTGTGTACCAATAACACGCTCACCGGGGCCCATGCGGGTTGTGATTATATTTACCCCTTCTGTGTCCCTATGTGTATACAAATTAAGGTGCACATGTGCGAGGGTACTTTTAAATATTTAGCGGGTCTTCTGTAGCGGCTCGCATGAGTTTTTATTCATCATAATACTTTAATATTTGTTCGTAGGAGGTATCCTGGATGAATGACCATTGTTCCTTGAGGAAGTTACAAGCCCTTGAGATGATTGGAATGGCGAATGTATTCTCTATTTGTAATTGTAAGTTTGGACCAACAAACTTTGCATTAATCTTCAACAGCACATTTGTCAAATATTGCTTAGTAATTTCAGTGGGCATGATGCAGTATACGATGACATTCACTTGAATACATTTCGATATGTCACGTCATTGCTTTCAATGCATGTAAAAATTCTCCTTCTTCCCTGCGGACATTTGCATCTATTGCCCAGCTGGTTGTTGTTTAATCATCCTTTGCACGGCTACTGTGTAGATTAATACCAAATTCCAGCTTTATAGTTTGCGAGAGAGTTATTCATTGCGCCTTTAATTTTTCTGTTTGTAGAAGATAGCGGTATTTGCTCGCAATTGGGTCGCTATTGATTGTATGAATGCCCTCAGTATTCATTGCATATTCTTCATATCATCATGCTTATAGTGTATTAGTCTAATTTACTTGTAGAGGTTTGATATACCTGCTTGTACTTCAACACTTAAGTTGAATATGTTTGGACATATTACACCATTATTTTCAATGCATGTCAAATCCTTTCGTTCATAGGGGATTGATGTACTTGCTCATATCCTCCACGATTTATGGCTTCCATATGACTCATACATATGTCTTTTATTATAGTGATCGTCTTCATCCACAATCATGCTCGATATGAAATATCCTCCAAGGATGAGTTAAGAATCTAGATACATGTTCACATTGATTGTTATTTATAAGCGAGGTGGAAGAATTTCATTTGCCATGAGTCATCATTTGTAACTATCCATTGATATTCATTTGAGTTCTTCAAATCATCGTTTGTCTTTTGCACTTGTTTGTATGTTGGGGTTAATTAGAAGTTGGTGCATGCATGGCAGGACTCCTGCAATGGCTTATATGAGTTCGTAAGTATCATGAATGTGTCATCCTTCGAACGCAGATTGTACGTTCATTCATCATTTGAACTTGAACTTTGCTTGCATGTTGATTATGTTTGGGTACCTTCCTCCACGAGTCCCCTCCTTAACCTTGCTTAGTATCATGGTTCAAATCAATCTTTTTATTGATTATTCATTTAATTAAATCCTAATTCAGGTTAAGTGCAATGTCACTTGAATCCAAGTTCTTTGTAGTTTAACTCAAATCCAGTTTGAGTTCATGTCTTATTATCCAAATCAAGTTTGAATATTCAAAAGTCCACTATGGTCCAAAGTTGATTCAAGTTCTTAGTCAAGTCCACTTCATTATTCAAATTGAGTTTAATTCAACCTCATTTAATCAGATTTAATTCAAGTTTGATCCTATGTTCAAATCTTGCTCATTAACTTAATTCATTTGATGTTCATTTGAATTTAATACGAGTTCCCTTTGTTCAAAATTTGTTCTTGCTTGAGTGCAAATGTCCCAGTCCTTGTCTTATTTCAGACAAAATTTCGGCAGCCTCCCGGCGTCTCCCCCGTTTAGGAGAAATTACGGGAAACTGGGCCTTTCCCACCACGCTTAAGAAAGCGTGTATGGTAGGTGCCCTCTTTCGAGGACACCGCGGCCGTGTAAAGTCTTCAATCCCCCACCACGCTTAAGAAAGCGTGTATGGGTCTTCGAATGTACCTGAAAAAGAAGAGCATTTATTTCCCCGTAGGTACAGAGCCGCGTACGGGTACTTAAAATTGTCCCCACCACGCTAAGAAAAGCGTATATAGGGCCTACCCGCCTCGTCGTAGGCGTCGCACCGGGTTCCCTTCCTACCACGCTTAAGAAAGCGTGTATAGGCGGTTTGCCGGCTCGACTCGAACACCGAGAACGGGATTTTTAGGTGATTACCCGCCTCGTTGTAGGCGCCGCACCGGGGTCCTATCCCACCACGCTTATGAAAGCGTGTATGGGCGGTTTTCCGGTCCGCCGCAAACAACGAAACAAGTTCTCAAAATTTGCAAAAATTCTTTTTTTTTCTTTTTCTCTTTTTTTTTGGGCAATATCTCCCTTTTCTTTTTTCTGTCTTTTTTCTCTTTTTTTTTTGACACACATTTTTTTTACAAACATATATATATATATATATATATATATATATATACATATAAAAATAAAATAAAATAATTAATTAAAAAAAAAGTAACATAAATAAGAGTTAAAATATAAATATATATATATATATATATACATAAATAAATATATATCTATAAATATAAATATATATAATAGAGATATATATAACAATATATATATAATGACATATATATATAACAGTATATATGATAAAAAAAAAATAGTAATAAAATATAATTAACACTAATTGATACATATTAATTACATAAGATAATAATTAGTAACTAAAAAAAAAAGAATGAATACAGAAATGTGATGACGACCTTAAGGTACATATCACTCAAACTAATTTTAATTGAAAATTATTTTGCAACTTTTTTTTTAACGACAAATGATAACCGGGCTAATAATTAATAACCTAGATAATATTATTAACATAGCTAATATCTCTAATATAAGATAGTGACCCATGGCAAGTAACAGAAAAGCAAGATATAAATAAATAAGTAAAAAAAGATGTGAGCCTTAAGAAAACGTTGGGCTATCTATGTAGATCTATGAGTGTTAAGTTGGATCTTTTGAGTGGTTTCTTAAGTGGAGGAAATAAAAAGGTTGAGCGGATTTATGATAGGCTGAAATGTAAGGAACATTTTAGTGGTGTAATACTACAGCAATATGCTTATCATTTTTTTTTTTAAAGCTCAGGTTGGCCTTATTAAAATTTCAAACCAAATAAGCTTTACCGATTCACTGCCAACCTATCAAAATGCTACAGAAATATTCATCCCTTTATTAGACTACCCTTCATTTGTCTCTAGCAAGCATGGGGATGAGTAAAGCAAAGGAAATATCACATGTGATAATAAAATAATAATAAAAAAAGGATCAAACCATCTCATCTCTTCTTTTTTTTTTTTTTACGTGGGTGTCAGGAATCTTTTTTTTTTTACCTTGGGAGAAGGAAGAAGTGGGGAGGCTACAGTTGTAAAGAAAGTACGTGGAAAAGGTTGATATTTGGAGCAAAGCTGAAGTCTTTAATAAACTCCACGAGCTCAGGTCAATACAGCTGCTTGTGAGGTGGATAAGAGCAAGAAAACGGCAGGGGCTTGTTCGTTGAGTGTGAGGCTTGGGACGTTGGTTTCGAACAATAGTTTGAAGAAGTTGAGATCTCAGGCAAGAGAGAAGTGGCTTTGGTTAGGGTCGGTTGAGAGCTGGACTTGACTTGCAACTAGGAATAGACTGGGCGAATGGGTGGAGCTCCCTTGCTTCTCGTGTGAGAAAGAGGTGGTGAGCAGTTCGGCAAAGGGAAAACCGGGATGAACTCGCTGGTGGCTTCTGTGAGGCTTTGGTTGAGAAGGAATGGGGATTTGCAGCTTCTAATGCAGTAGGAATAGACAATTGGCGAGGAGTTTATGGGAAGACGTGGACTGGAGTAGATCTGGTGGGTTTGGTGGGTAGAAGAGGCAGGTAGTGGGTGGAGACGGAGGAGAACAGTGGAGGGGAAGGTCGGTTTTGACGTGGAGAACAGGAACTTTGAGTGGGGATCGAATGGGAGAAGTGAACAGTAGCTAGAGCTCGCTTAAAGGAAAGAACCAGCGGGCTCGACGAGACTCCAGCCTCATTTTAATCCTTGCAATAGTCTTCACTCGAGGCAGGAAATCCACAACGATTATCTTACAGAATTTACAGCGGGTTTAAAGGGATTTCCTCAGGGATTTGATCGCGAATTAGACGGAGCGGCAGGATTTCGGGAGCTCGTCAGATACGAAGTCGACTGATACGAGGTTAGCATTTAATGTGATTTGAATTTCAATTTGACTTTACATTATTTTGGAAATATTAATCTGCAGTATTAATAATGATTTTCCATTATTAGTAAGAGCATTAATTGAGGATGACAGACACACATCCCTCAATTAAAAGGTCCTCGATTTGCGTGTTAACAACATCGTCAACATTTTGCCTGGTTTAACGTGCCAATTTTGTCGAGTATCAGAATTAGACAAATTGATGGTGCGTTTAGTATATTGCTGACGTTCCGGTCACAATGACACAGTCCGTTTCGCTATCAGACGTCATTTGAGCGATGACGAGACCAATTTTTCTCGACATACGCGCTATTGCATTAGAACCCTCGTCGGTCACGGCATAATTTTAGTTTGGATAAATTGACAGTCAATTTAAAGTATTGACAGTGTTCCGGACGTAATGAGACAGTCCGTTCATCGATCGGAGGTCATTTGGTCGACGCCGAGGGCTAAATTCCTTAACACGCGCATCATTACCTTGTGATTTGTGCTTTTGCCTCGCAAGTCTTGCCAACATTCTTGTACGTCATTTAATTCAATCAAATTAAAAGTCATTCTTAAGTATTTGGGATGTTCCGGACGCAGTGGCGAAGTTCGTTCGTCGATCAGAGATTATTAGGTCGACGACGAGGCTGATTTTCTTGAACTGCGCACTACCGCATTTGAATCACTCCGGTCGCGCCGTCAATCTGAATGCTTTGAATTGAGTAAACAAAATGTAGTTTTCAAAGTTTAAAAGTGTTCCGGACACGATGGCAAAGTCCGTTCGTCAATCGAAGATCATTAGGTCGACGACGAGGCTGATTTTCTTGAAAATGCACGTTATCGCATCGCATTAGGATCGCTTTGATTTGCGTGCCGCCACCCCGATTGATCCAAATTAATTAAATAAAATATAGATCTTTGATATTGATGACATTCCGGATGCAACCACGCAATTCGTTCGTCGATCGGAGATCATTTGGTCGATGACGAGGCCAATTTTCCTTGAAATACGCGTTATCTTATCGCATTAGGATCGCTTTGATTTGCGTGCCGCCACCCCGATTGATCCAAATTAATTAAATAAAATATAGATCTTTGATGTTGACGACGTTCTGGATGCAAAGATGTAATCCGTTCATCAATCCGACATCATTTGATTGGCCTCGCACTGCTTAGTTCATTATTTTTGTCGCAAATAGATTACTTTCTTGAACTGTCCTCCAATGCCTTTCATTCAGGTTGTCCTTTAGAATGCCACCAATGATTTTAGCTGCCAATGGAGATCCTAAAAGCCTTCTTAACTATTTCTCCAACAATCATCAAAGTTGATGGAAACACAAACCCATATTTTAAGATCAAATTCCTCTGTCATTTCATCTTCATAATCATGTAGCAAGAGAGTTGTCTTTCCCATACCATCATGCCCCACTATAGATAAAAGAGAAATGTTTATGTGCAAATCAATTCCATCAATAAGAACTTGAAGTCCCTCATTTGATTGTTTTCTCAACCATGCATAGTAAAATCAAGGTGCGCTCCCCATTCGAGCTAAATCATCTTTATCAAATTTGTGATTTTTGGGGTAGTTATAGGGGTCAACAACATAATTATAAAAGAACCTAATACAAATAGTATGGATTAACAGTTAATTATTTCTAAGTGAGCAACACGAAACTCTTAATCAAAAGTTTTTCAATCGACAAGGTTACGAGGGCAACAACACAAAGGTCCTACAAACAATGAAGCCAAATAGTTAAAAACACGCCCTTCAAAGCATAACAGTGAAAATCTTAATAAATCTTTTGTTACATCGAAAATACCAAATCAATTGCCAAATAATACGATCAACCCTACGACCTAACAAAACATCTTATGAAGACCAAACTTAAAGGAAGCTCCACCAACAAATCTTAGATTAATAATATATCCAAAATGTAAAAAATAATATAAAGTTTGATCAAATCGAACATCAAACTCAAATAAGATCTCCGGAAGCAAGATAAAACTCCTCTAACAAGAAATTTGAGGCTATATAAATTTATTATAAATCAAATTTAACCTCAGAATAGAATTGAAAGAACTCTTAAGTACTTGATTTGAAACATAAGAAGAAGAAAGAGATAAAGAAAGAGAAAAGGATATGGAAAATCCACTGTAGAAGAAGAGGAGTTTGAGAAGAGTTCACTAAGAGCTACTATCGCAAGAAAGAAATGAAGGTGGAGGAGAAACAAGAGTTTGACGGCTGTTATTTATGGAAGAGAATGAAAAGAAGGATAAGAGAAGTTTTTGATGCCCTAAGTCTACAAATTGAATTAAATGGCAAGAGGAAGGCAGCAAGGCAGAAGGATCCGTCGAATAGGGAAAGAAATCGTGATTTGGAAAGAAATATTTTCACCAACGAGGGTGTTCAGCTTGATTCTGTGGTTTGCTGCTCGATTTAGCATTACTGAGTTCTAAGGGCACGATTTGTGCATGAGAAGGGGGCGAGAGGGGGTTGTTTTGCGCGGCTCTCGTTCATGCTACCCGGACGAGCAAAATGTTTGGATCGGCCAATTCGGGCTCCAATATTACATCAAGAGCTAGAAGATATACTAATAAATATATGGATTGAACTTTGGACTATTGTATATGAATTTTGAGGAATGAATATAGCTTAATATATTAATATAAATGATTTTCACTTTTTCAGTTGCTTCCACTAAAATAATTTTGTATCGATGAATTCATAGAAGCTCTGATTGATTAATTAAGAGATTAAAATAGGCAATTTTTCCAATTTTGATCTTAGAGTGTTACACAGCATAAGAATGTTCACATATTAAAATAAACCTAACTAATTTATCAAGATGACCTAAAGGTGGGGAACAAATATATAACTGACCCAAGCATGGTAAATCACACAAAGCTTTGAGGTTTAATGTCTTGTATTTACTCGTGTTATATGATGTAGTGATATAGAAAGAATGACAAAGGTATTGGTTGTATGTATTTAAGTGTATAAGTACATGAATCAAGAATGGTTAACTTAATCAAGTGAGTGAGAAGTAAATTGAACTAAACAAACCCAAATATTAGGTGGTAATTGAGATTTTCAGAAAGTGTTGCCAACAAAGATCACACATCATGTTCGAACTCTTCAATAACTTATCACTTAATATTTCATTCATATGAAATTATTTTATTGTTTTCATTATTATGTTATCACAAAGATTAAGATGAATAAGAAGAAATCAATTACACATTTAATCATGTGATCGATTCATTTATGATATAGGAAGAGAGAACAAGGATTTCTATATTTAGCAATCTAAATTTCCAAAAAAAAAAAAACAATTTAGGGAAATGAACTATCAAGAATGATTATGGATTCTCTACCTAGAGTTGTTATGAAGCGTTGGAGGTTGACTGTATTTTATAATTCTAAGCCTTTCGCTCTCCTTATTTAACATTTAAGAAGTCTAATCTCACTCCTTAACACTCCCTTCCTACCTTCCCTACTCAATTCAATAATAACCCTCACACTAAGCTAGTAGACTTAAAAAAGAAGAGTTAGGTTAGAAATCAAAGATTGATTGATAATCTACTTAGCATTATACATACAAATTTGCAATGAGAATCAATTAAACACTTCTTAAATTTTTAGGCTAAAAAAAGCCATGACATATCCCTCTAAAATTGCCAAAAAGATTTTCTCAAAGGTAAAAATAGTCTGTCCTTACATATCTATCCATGCTTTTTTATCACTACACCAAGTCTAATAATTCTTACCCTATTAGACAAATCAAGTCGCCCAACTTCACCTTTGCTAATTTATTGCTTAACCATCCAATAAAATTTGTATCACCTTCAATGAACTACCAATACATATTTCAATCTAATTCACCACACATCACGACTTCTAAACAAAAAAAAAAAGAAAAATCCAATCTATTAATAATATATCTTATTAATTTATGCAATCCATCATTACAATCTAATTAGAGCATCAAAATTTTAAAAATTCAAACTTTGTAGTCATTACAACAATCTATAATAGAATAGATGAAATGAACCCATTTGACTTTTTCAAGTAAGGTGTGAAGCATTACTCCATTAAAGCTTTTGACCGATCGCCCAATCGGTGCCAGTTGCAGCCGGCCTTGTCTTCCACTGGCAATGAGGACCAAAACTGTCACTCTACTAGCAGCGTCAACCATCGCCGTTCTTCTGATCCTCCTCGCCATCCTGTGGCCAACCGTCGGCTTTAAAAAAGTTCTTTTTATCATCGCCGGCTGCGCCTCCGCCGTCGTTCTTGCTATCCTCGTCTACCTCCTTATCCAACGCTCCATCTCACCCATCCGACGCCACACCTCGGTTCAACGCCGCCTCTCCCTCAGCGCGGACACCAACCTCCGTCTCCAATTCAGCTTCCTCCGCAAAGTCGCCGGCTTGCCGGTCAGCTTCCCCTACAAAGACCTCGAAACCGCCACCGACAACTTCAGGATTCCCATCGGCCGCGGCTCCTCCGGCTCTGTTTACCGAGGTATACTCGACGACGGCACCGTCATCGCCGTCAAACGCATCGATCGTTTGGCGGAACAAGGCGACAGAGATTTCCGCTCGGAGATCGCCGTCATCGCTGGCATCCAACATGTAAATCTCGTCCGACTCCTCGGCTACTGCCTTAACTCCGGTGGCAGCCACCGGCTGCTCGTATACGAGTTCGCCCGCCACGGCTCACTCGACAAATGGATTTTTAATTCCTCCAGCGATGAGCAGCCGCAGCCGCAGTACCTTCCGTGGACGCTTCGTGTTCGAGTAGCCGTTGAAGTGGCAAAGGCGCTTGCTTACCTCCACCATAACTGCCGATCAAGAGTTCTGCATCTCGATGTCAAGCCTGAGAACGTTCTCTTAGACGAGGGATTCCACGCGCTGGTGGCGGATTTCGGGTTGTCGAAGATGATTGGGAGAGATGAGAGCCGGGTGATTACGAGCTTGCGAGGGACGAAGGGATATTTGGCGCCGGAGTGGCTGATGGAAACAGGCGTGACGGATAAATCGGATGTTTATAGCTTTGGGATGGTGTTGCTTGAGATAGTGGGAGGGAGAAGAAACTGTTTGTTGGTGGAGCAGGAAGGAAGTGATCCGATGGGGAGGCGGCGGCGGATCTGGTCGTATTTTCCGGCTATGGTGGTGGAGAAGGTAAGGGAAAAGAGAGTGATGGAGGTCGTGGACGGGAGGATGGGCATAGGGAAAGAGGTGGAGGAGGAGGTGAAGAGATTGATAAATGTGGCTCTTTGGTGCATACAAGAGGAAGGGAAGATGAGGCCCAGTATGGAGAGAGTTGTGGATATGTTGGAAGGGAGGATGGGGGTTGTAGAAGCGCCGCCGCAGACGAGTATGATGATGGCGGAGTTTCTCGACGTCGACATGATTGAAGGTCCAGCGTCGGCGTTGCAGCAGCTTCGGACGCCGGAAGCCTTGACTTATTCGTTCTCCACGACGATTCTCTCCGGCCGGTAGACTCTTTCTTCTTAAAAAAACAAAGTTTTTAATAATGGTTTTGTATGAGATTTTGTCGGCCAGATAAAAATGGCCCGGAAGAGAACTCTTTTATATTCAAAGGTTGACTTATTGTTACTAGCTGTGATCTTATGAAATTGATTATGTGATAAGTTTATCGGTTCACACAGTACATATTTTGAGGGTTTGATGATAATATGTTAAGCCATGAATTTTATAAGATATTACGCCCTATAATTTAATTTTAAATTTTTTTTAATGTTTTTAATTATAACAATCGGAGCTATATAATATCTTTCAATAATATAAATATCAATGAAAACAAATCTAAATATTAAAATATCAAAATATAATTTTAATCATTATCCAAAAGTCATGTATAATACTCAATAGTTATATAATATAAACAATCTATCTTCTCACTCCTAAGTAAAAAAAATAACTAAAAGACAAAAGAACGAAATTACAATAAGATATGAGAATCGTGTAACTAATTAGTCTCAAACTCCCGATCCGTTTTCCTAACCCAAAATAATTCAAATACATATAATGAGCTAAAAAGTCAAGCAGATAACTACAATCCTACAACTGAGTTTAAAGCATGGTAAGAAAGCATTATGCATATAATCATTCAGTTCATAATCGCACAATTAACATGATCATGAATCTATATAGAAATAATAAAATATATACAATAGCAATAAAATATTTAAAGCCTTAAAATGGTATGATACGAAGGCTAGTAAAATTGCAGTACATAAACAGTGAAATATGAAAACTAGTAAACTCAGTACAAATGACATTCATACGTCATAAGAGTGTTATCCACTAAATAAGGAAATTATATAAACCAATAAAATCAAAAATTCTATGAAGACTATAAGAATCTATAACAATGTAGTACTATCAAATTAGTATTCACATAATGTTCAGCCATCTTATATCAATATCAAATCAGTTCTTATATCACATGCTTAGTAATAAAAATCATGTGCTGAGTAATTATGAAACAATGAATCAATAGCAGTAATAGTGACAGTAAATCAATAAGATTATCAGTATCAAAAAAATTTGTAGCAATAATTATGAAATAGTACGGTAATAATAAATCAATACAGTGATAATAAATGTAATGTCCCATAATCAAATTTGAAAGAATTGTTTATTTTATCTTCTTAATTAATCAACCAGAGCTTCTATAAATTATCAAAATAATAAATTTATATCTAGTGAATGCAACTAATAATCAGATATCTCAAAATATTGCACTATATTTATTCTCCCAAAATCAATATACAATAGCTAGAAGGTCAATACAATCACTAATCTATAATAAACTCCTGACTATAAAAAATAAAGAAAAATATAAATAAAATTAAAAGAAAATACGAGGATCTCTGTCAGCCTCACTTAAACTAGTCAAGACCCCTTCCATAACTTGAAATCAGAAAAATCCACATAATGAGCTCAAAAGCTCAGTAGTAATGTAAAAGTCACTAAAGCTTTTAATGTAAGGATTAAAGAATCAATATGATATGCTCAGTCTAATATAATCAATATTAATCAATGTAGTTAATGATCAAATATTATCAATAAAACTTAAAATGATCAATAATAAAAGTAGAGAATCATTATAATGAATCTTAAAATCAATAATTGATATAAAATTTAATAAATTAATAAAATAACGATATAGAAATCATTCATAAATTACTAAAAGAATCTATCTTATCTATTCATATGCATCATCTATTTATGTCTTATCAATGTATCTGATACTATCAATGATATTAATGTATCTACCAATGTCGTCAGTGTTATCAATATATATATATACATCAATGTATGATTCTCAGTTGATCATCAATCATATCAATTATCACTTATCCAATTAATCAATTATCATTACAGGTGGCATCATTGAATCAATAAAGAGTCATCACTCTTTGCCTGTTGGTGTAATCGGTCATCTGTTACAGGCTACAACCGGGATTGTGGACCTCCGAAAGGGCACAACAAAACACCGCCTCCCCGTGAAGGGAGACAGTATTGGTTGTCAATGGGAGGGCAGATTCGATCACATATATGATTAACCACTAAGGATAGTGGCTCTCACCAGCATACCTCGATGGATAATAATATGTACGATCTAATCACAACGGGTTTCTCCCACCCGATATATTAGCTCGAATGAGATTTATTTGAGAGTGGGATTCGATTTCCCACGGGTGCAAGCCCCCGTGGTTAATTACATCTCAAACCGGGGCCTGAGAATACTCTCGATTAAGGATTCTACATTATACTTTTCAAATTGGGATTGACACATAGGGAGAGGACTAGAAAATCCTACTCAAAGAGAAAGAAAGGTTCAACTAGGCTTAGTCAACATACACGGCTCAGATCAGCATCCGGAGGGACTAAGGTAGTGAGAAGAAACTGAAGAAAATAAATAAATCATGCACTCAAAGCATGTAGGAGAGAAGGATGGAGGTAGCGTCATTCGTGTGACGTAGATAGGTAGGGTTTATAGTATCTAGACGACAGAAAACCTACCTATTAATGAGGCATACTACGAAACAATAGTATCCTTGAGTCCTAGATCTAATGGATTTAGTGTTCTACGTACAACACCAACACCCGTGTCCTAGCTAATGCAATGCAAAACCTGGACTTACCCCGACCTGGATTGGGGAGCCAACTAACCACCTAGTCGCATGAAATCCATGATGTCCAGTCTTTATGAGAGATGGGTAGGTAGGTTATAGTTCTTGGAAGTAGGGCCGATGTCTAGAGGATTTCCTAATTAGCCCCGAACTGATGTTGGGTGAATGCTCCTAAAACTAATACAATTGAAATTTTAATTTAATTGATTTCTAATGCAATGCATGCTGGTTAAAGCTTCCAAGTCAGGTATGCATAGAACTTTAAAAAGGCTTATAAAAATAATTTTTAGAAGTAGACTGGGCTTTTCCAAGTTTGGCACCTCATCCTCATAGGTCAGATTATCCGGCTCTACCCGCAGGCAGGGAAGTGTCTTATAGAAGGAGAGAAGAAATGCATTAATATACATGCGACCCCGGACGATTTCGACAGTTTCCTAAGTCGTTAGATTTCTATGTTACTTAAATCTTAAAATTTTAAATATTGCTTGCGAGTAGAAAATATTTTTTTTAGTCCTTAGAGAGCCTAACAAGATCCATGCTAAAATAAAAGCGGCACATAAATGCTAAGAAACTAAGAAAAGTATGTGTCCTATGCACAATCAACATCAAATCAAATACAGTAAATAATTAAACAAATCAATTAAATGTCCATAGGCCAACTACCCTTAATTACAACCCTGGGTCTGCAGAAAATTAAAGTGGCCGGGCACCACTACCAACAACCCGGATTTCTAATCCTAAAACAAACGCAAGCTATTTTGAGTGGGATACTTTAGATCTTCATCTTCTTGATCTTCTCTTCCTTGGACTCCTTGGATCTCAGCTTCTTTGGACTCCTTGGATCTCAGCTTCTTTGGACTCCTTGGATCTCCTCTTCCTTGGACTTTTTGGGTAGTATACTGATCCAAATTTGAATTTCCAAATAGAAAAGGACTATCCTCATATTGGGTGTCATTTCCTCTTTGGAATCCAACCTTTTGATTCTTGTATCCCCACTCAAAATAGACTTTCATAACTCAATATCAAATTATAAATAATTTACATTAAATGAAAGCAGTAAATCTAGACTCTCCTGTAAGGTTATCCTAATAAAAATCATCCCAAGCAGTTTAATATATCACAAGTAGTTATAGGAGCATAAAAGTACTCAATCACAGTCACACTTGGCCATGCTCTTAATCATTTTGAGGGCTAAGCAAGCTCTAGAGCACCTGTAGCAATTTATAATGATAATTTTATTTAGCCCTCATTTATTTAGGGGGGCTGAGCAATTTCTGAAGCACCTGCATAAAATCTCATTAGTATTTTTAAATCATGATTATTGCCCCCCCCCTTTTTATTTAGCACTGCATGAGCATGGCCATCTGCAGAAGACATCATTAGTATCAACATCGATCCTAACCTATGGGTAGTTTATCGTGCGATCACATCAAATCCCAGAGTGCAGTAAGCAAATACACCAACAGTTCGATCACAACATGCTGTGAAAACCGAAAAAAGCTCGGCACACAGCAGGAAAAGTAAACACCGGCCTAGCCTAAGTCTAGAAGTGGTGCCCTAGCAAATAATTCTGAAGTGTGTGTAGAGGTCTGTGTGGCTGGGATGGATCCTGAGCTGGGTAGTTAGTTACAATTACCTACTGTCTAGATTTGTTGTAGGTCTGAAGAGGGAGTTTTATTTAAAGTCCAAATATCAGTGAATTAGGATCCATTTTAATTAATTTGATGCGTAGGTCAGTTTTAATTCTTAGGGTGATAATATTTGGAGTTTAAGTTTCATTAGTGATTTTTAGGAGGTTCGGGGTCCACCTATACACTAGGCTAGGGGGTCCAAAATTGATTTTTTTGATTAAAGGGACTTTGTGGATAGTTAACATTTTTATAAAATACTAGATCTTAACCCGATCAGTTAGCCTGTAAGCATGCCCAATTTGGATTCTTCTATCCAAAGTTATGAATTTCTGAAGTTTTGGTCTCGTTTTGAACTAGGTTTGACCGGATTGTTGATTTTTTGATTTAGGTTGATTTCTAGAATTTTAGCATTTTTAATAAATACTAGGCCCTAGTGTGAGTTTAATGCCTTTGAGTTTGTCCAATTTGAAGTTTTCTATAATTAGTTATGACTTTTCAAAGTGTGGGTTATTTAGTGAATTTTTGAAATTATTTAATTAAAGGGGCTGTTTTAGGGATTTTGATCCAAATCAGTTCCAAACTTCTTGGAGTCACCCCCAAAGATCAGGAATGACCCAAAGAAGTGTTCCCAAGTGTTTGATAAAAATTTGAAATTTTTAATTATTTTTAATTATTTAATTTAATTAAAAGGTGATTTTTAATCAAAATTAAATTAAAGTTCAGATTGAGGCCCAATCAAGAGGATTTTAATTTTCATGGATCAGGGACTGAATTCTGAAGAGTTTGATATATTATAGGTATTTTTATGATTTAAAATAAATTTATTGGAATTTTTTGAAGTTATCAGGTCCTAATTAAAGGGTAAATTAGGGTTGATCAATTAAGGGGTTTAATGAGTCGTAAAGATTCCTAGAAAATTCTGAGGGGTTTAGGATGTCACTAAGTTTAAGTTTTTCAAATTTCAAGTCATTTGGGATTCTACCCTAATTCCTGAAATTTTTCTAAGTTCACTAGACGGTCCTTAATTGTTGTCCTTAGGGTGTCACTACGTTATACAGGAATAAAGTAAAGTAACTAACCCTTAGGCATAACATGGAGGGTAAATGCAATAAATATAAAAATATCAAACCATATCCTTAGATCTAGGAGAGCCTAGGCTAAGTGCTTGTGCAACCTACACATGCAAGGACTACGAAAGTACTGAATAAAGAAGCCTAATGAAGTGATTAGTGAATGATTGGGATACAATCATTCACTAATTCTTCTCTCACATGAATTGCTCTTCATATACATAGCCTAGGTTTAAAATTTCATCAAGAGTGGATCTCTCATAATTAAAAGATTTAAGTAATATGTAATTTTGAAATTATTTTAAAATAAATAAATATTTAAAATATATGGGCTTTTAAAAATAAAATAATTTAAAATAATTCATTACATAAGCATGAGAGACCCACTGACCACTCATAGCAAGGTTTCAAAATAATTTTGTATTTTAAAAATAATTTTTGTATTTAAAATAATTAAATAATAATTAAATAATCAAAATATTAAGTAGCACAAAAAATAATCCAGAAAATACAGAATTGATTCCAAAAAATATTTTTAAATTAAAATTCTTACTTTTCTGAAAATTTTAAGGTATTATATGTCAAAATCTGAAGAAAAATGAGAAAGTTATGATTTTTCTAAGTTAAATAGGCTTAAAAATAATTTTTAAATAATTTGAAATAATTAATATTTAAAAATAATTAATAAATTTAAAATAAAATCTTTGGATTTTAAAATAATTAATAAGTAATAATAATATTAATAAATATAATATTATTAATATAATAATATTAATATTAATATAATCATACTATTAAAGATAATAATATTATTTAATAATATTAATATTAATGTAATAATAATATTAATATTAATACAATAATATTATTAAAGATAATAATATTATTTAATAATATTAATATTAATGTAATAATAATATTAAGAAAAATAATATTATTAATATAATAATATTAATATATATATATAATAATATTATTAAAGATAATAATATTATTTAACAATATCAATATTAATGTAACAATAATATTAATAAAATATAATATTATTAATATAATAATATTAATATTAACATAATAATATTATTAAAGATAATAATATTATTTAATCATAATAATATTAACGTAATAATAATATTAAGAAAATATAATAATATTAAGATTATTATAATAATATTATTAAATATAATAATATTATTTAATAATATTAATATTAATGTAATAATAATATTAAGAAAAATAAGATTATTAAAAATAATATTATTATTATTATTAATATAATAATATTAATAATAATAATAATATTTAAAATAACTTTAAGTAAAATAATAATAATAATAATAGTTTAATTATAGATAAAATTAATAAAAATAATTATTTAAAATTTTTGATTTTTTCTGATTTTAAAATTATATATAAAATATAATTAAATAAATATTATTTAAATAATCGCTGGCGGCGATGGCGGCGGATCGGTGTGGCGGCGGTCAGACAGCTGTCGGCCCGGGATTGGCTCTGCGGTCGCGGGCGATGATTAGAGAGAGGGATCGCACGGTGGCGGTTAGTGGGACACGCGGCGGGCTCCGGTTGGATCTGCGGTTCTGGGGCAATGATTGCTGCAGCGGGCAATCATTGTCGTAATGACCGCGACAATGATTGCTGTGGTCGGTGCCACTTAGCTACGTAGGACCAATCCCCTCCGCCGTCTGATCCTCCGCCGAAATGAATCAACGGCTCTGATTGAGCCGGACGAGGGTGAAGACCGCGGGATCGAATCCATGGTCGGACGAATGCCGTGGAACGACGGGATCTCCGCCGTTGATCATATGATTAACGGCGGAGATCTCGTACATAGGAAGCTAGGGCAAAACTGAGGATACAGGGCATTTTTTGCTTCGTTCTCTCGATCGGGCAGATCATTTTTGATGAAATTTTAACCCTATAATCTACTCATGAATAGAAATCATGTGGGCTAATTGGTTTGTCTTAATATGCACTTAGTGAAATCCTAATTAACTCTAAGTGTTTAGACCTAGGTTAAGGGTTTATAAGAGATTATACCATTGGATCTTCGGATTTTTGACACGGTTGAGCTTGTAGATTGTCCTCGTACAATTTCCTAGATGACCTCGAGCTTTGAAATGCCTTGGATCGGACGGGAGAAGCTTTGGAATGATTTTGACCTCGGTTGGCCGGAGATCTCGTCGCCGGCGGCCCTTCTCCGGTGGATTTGGGTTGAGGGATGTGGGAGGAAGTTGTGGAGGCTCTCCAAACAGATCTTAGGGGTTGGGATTGCTTAGAGAGAGAGAGAGCTCAAAAAAGGTCCCCTCACCAACCCTAAAAAGCCTATATATAACCCTTAACCTATAAGAGGCGGCTAGGATTAGATCTAGGGCTTAATTAGGAGGGAAATAGGCTATCAAGGCCGTAGTTTGGGTTTTGAATAGACTAGGAAAGGATTAGAGCTTTAAATGGCTCTTAATGGGTTAATTTTGACCCATTAAGACTTGGGTTGACCTGGTCAACCTAGTCAATTAGGGTCAAGGGAGTGAGGGGTATGAGCCTTGAATAGGTTTGAATTTGATTTGGACTTGATTTGAGCTTAATGGGTTAATTGGGTCAACCCAGGTTGACCCAGGCTCTGGATCTGAGTTGAAAATAAGGTCAACAGGGACAATACAACAAACCATCTTTAAAGGAATGGTCGTCGGCCCACCCTTATACGTAGGATATTATGTTTTAACAGCTAACCCAGTTTATAGTGTTAACAGTCAACCTTTCTTACTTATGCAAATGCCACAATCAAAATATTATAGAAAATAGTTAATTCTGTTCAATACAAGAAATTCTATATAAGACTCAAAATAATTAAAAACTAAAATAAGATTTCGGTTACTTAATTATAACAAATAGAAGAAATTTCTGAACAAAATTGACAGATAAAAAAGCTCTAAATAACATTCTCTCTCTTCTTCGATAAGGCAAACGCTGAAATTCAAGTTTTTTCATTAAAAAAATTTTTAAAAAAAATTTAGATTATTACAATAAATCATTAATGTATCCCATTAATCATACTAAATAAGTAAGGTGTTCTAGCTAAAGTAGTATTTTTTTAGTAATCAATAAATTAGTAAATCAGTAATTGTTTGCTCAGTAAATAAAGTTATCGTTCTTTACTTGTCGGCATAATAATCATCACCTTATAGCTCATAATCACTCTATCATGCGAACCAATAGAAGATAACACCAAATCCTTATATTTAAAGGAAAGTTCATCGGTCCACCATCTTGTACATGCCAGTTAGTCTCCAGCCAACATTAGTGAGTAATCCACATTAACTTATTTTCACACACATTATTATTCAATATTATAAAAATAATAGTGACCAGCTATCACCCAATCACATACCAGAGTTTATTCATTATGCTTCCAATAATAATAGAATCATAAAATGTCAAATTTATTATTCTTATTAAAAAATATAAAATACAATAACTTCACTTTTAACCAACGAAATTATGAAATCAACCGGCCAAAATATCCAAAATAATTTGTATTATAACATATAAAAAGTTATGAGATAAAAGTTTACTAAATATGAAGAAAATATAATTAAAATTATTTTAGGAGAAATCAAACAGTCAAAATCAAAATCTTTAAAAATATAAATAAGAAAGAAGTCACCTACAATGGTCTGAGTAATTTTCATAAAGGTGACGAAAGAGATCGTTGCTTAAGACTCCACTTTCTCTTTCCTCTCTCCTCTTTCCCTCTCCTTCTTCTTCCTTCCTTCCATGGCAAGAAACAGGGTGAGAGAGTGAGGGAGTAGTGAGTGGTAGAAATTTGATATAATTATATATAAATATGTGTTTTAGTGCATGGCATTGTGACACTCGCCAAATATAGTGCTGCATATAAATAAGGCTGTGGCGCCGCTGTGTTGAATTAATTTCAATTTTTTCCAAGACTACGGCACCGGGGAGACAATAAACCCAGTACCACAGTGTTCAAGTTCAAAAGTTTCAAATTTTTTATATTTTTATTTTAAAATAAATTTCAAAATTTTGATGTTGTCATAATATACTCACCTTAAAAAAAATGACATCCTCAATATTTTCACTAATAATTCAGGCATAAAACCAATACAAAATAAACTCATTCTAAAATAAATTTTACAACTAAACTTAAATCAAAATCAAATTAAAAGCTCGTCGGAGGATTTACATTAAACAAATAATTACTTATTATTATACAGTCATGTAGTTCAGTCAATCACGCATCGCTTAGCAGGAAATGAAATGCCATGTCAATCAATCATCCAAAATAAATCTCTGACTAGTCAAATTCTCAGGTTATTGTCGATCTTTCTGATACTACAAATTATATGATCGTGGCATCACTAGAGTAGGTGTTATCGATCTTGATACAATAGACTCCCTCTAACTATCATTTACAACTCTATCATCAGTCATGTTCATAGATCTTTCACTATACGCTCTCGATCTTATAGTCCTTTATCCTTCAGTATGTCTAGACTGTCCTGCTCCAACATCAGTTTTTCCTCCAAAGCCTCTCTATGGGCAATCTATGTCATGCCTCAGAATCGAAATTTGGAACAATTGTATCCTTCTTTATAACCAATTAATCACATTTAACCAGAGCTTACTAATTCATATAAACATCAAAAAGAAATGCATTACCATTCATCAATATGTCCCATTCTTATCGTGATAGAGCAACACCATTCATAATTCCTTCATAGTCTGAATAATTCTTTTCCCATATCCAGGTACTGGGCAATGCATCCTCTTATGCCAAAGACTACCACACATAAAATAGTGCCCTATTACTCTATACCATTGGTTTGCATGCCTTTTTCAACATCAGACACACTACAAAGCAAAGGCTATCATATCTTTTTTCATACTCCCTTCACCCATTCTCCTAACAGGTGGAGGTTTCCGTTCAAAAAGTCGTTATTCAGACTGATTAGCAAACTTTTCACTAACAATCTAAGCAATTATATCAGCAAATTTTAACACAACCTCTGGTGTAATAGGAGTTGCTCAAGTATATATTCTATTCAATCGGAAGTACTTTCCCACATGGATTCATTTTTCTTGTGTCTGAATAGTCAAACAAATCTTTAAGATATAATGCGTGGGAAACCATATAGGCAGAAAGTATTCATGAATAAATGCAAAACATAATCTTATTTCAATTCTTCGAATAACCATTGCTCTAATACTATTTTGTCACGCCCCAGAATCAAAATTTTGAATAATTGTATCCTTTTTTCTAACCAGTTAATCACATTTAATTAGAGCTTACAAATTCATATAAAAAGCAGAAAGAACTACATTTCTACTCATCAATATGTACCATTATTATAAGTCCAAAATATTATGTATACAATAGCCATGATTCCATAACTATCCCGATGGAAGAATACCAAGTTTCGACCTCCGAATCTCTCTTTTTCCGTCTCTCTTCCCTCTTCTCCAGTAATGGCTAGGTGAAATGAGCTTTTTGCAAATGGTTTTAGAAATTTTAATATTTAAAATCCACTAACTTACTTGACCTTGCGCCATGATGCTCACCTCCTTAGCGTTGCAGCGCCCCCAAAGAATCTTTCGGATTCTCTCAGAATATCCTTACATGAGACTTGGCACCGTGAAGACATTTCCCAGTGCCGCTGTGCACACCCGAAGCCTAATTTTTTGTCTACTGTCCCGAGATCTCGATGCCACGATGCTACATATTCTAGCGCCGCAGCGCCCACAAAGTAATTTTTCCAACTTAGAATTTCACTTTTTCAACCAAATCCTACTTACTCAAAACCCCATTAAATATTCTAATGCTTATAATTGCACATTGCATCAATCACAAATGAGTATTTAACTTAATTAACTTTAGTTACCCGAGTTTTGGGACAACAAATATTAGACAATAGATGTTCATTTGCATCTACTTTCAAAGTTTAAATTTTGCAACTTCTATATTTGTTCCCTCTTCAATTTGAATTCTATTTATGTTAATTTTATTGTCTACAATAATAGAAACCAAAATGCTTCTACATACTGCATCTTATTTAAGAATGTAAAATTAATTTGTGATATGCAAAATTGAGAAATTCTTTCATTCCAACAAATGAATGACTATTATTGTTTTATGAATGAATATTTATTATATGAAATAAATATAATATGTTCATTTTTTTACAGTTGCAATGAACAAAATCCAATCATTTCTTCAATAAGAATTTTATGTGAAAGGGCATTATGTTTTCTCCATTAAATCAACTTTAAAAATTTTTATGAAAGTAAGTATCTCTAAAAAATTATAAAATTCTTATAAAAGAAAGTTCTTATGCTTGAAATACTTCTACTTTAATGATTCTAGCATCTTCTCCATTAGAAAATTCTTCATGATTCAAATATATGTTGTCATTCACAAAATAACCACTTGAGCTCTTTCTAGTCAGGTTTGATTTGGAATAGCTTTTTTACTGCTTTATGAAACAGTTTTTTAGTACATTTTTTTTTTTGAATTTAAAATTTTTATCCTATAAAGCTGCTTCATAAAGCGGTTAGAAAGCTGCCCCAAATTAAGGGTCTGTTTTTTTTTTTGGTTCCATTGCTTTTCAAATAGTTGCAATACTTCCGTTTAGCTATTATTTTTGGTTGCTTTCTAACTGCTTTTCAGAAATTTGTGTAATAGAAAGTTATTTTTTACAATCATAATAGCAAAGTTGTTTTCTCTGCAATAACTTCACAACCAGCTTTATAAAATACTACACTAGTCCCAATGAGACCCTTAAAAAAATCTCTAGTCCAGAGATGATGTTGTAGAAGCTAGAAGATGATAGCCAGCCAAGCAGATCAAGAGGAGGCTAAAGCATTTAAAAACATTTTCTTTAATGAAATAAAGCTCCACCACAACTGACAAACTTAAAGGTAGCTTGGATTAGTCCCTCCTTTCATGGGTTTTGCATTCTATTCTTATGATTGGAAAAGAAGCATACACCTTTTATTTGATTTTGGCATCTTTTACATTAGAATTTCTTATAGTTCAATCATATGTTGGGCATTTAGAGGATTATCACTTCAGTTTCATTTGGGATAACTTTCTTATTGCTTTGATTTTAGACTGTAATAATAACTTTTATTTGGCCACTACTTTTGAATTACTTTCAATAAATTTTTGTACTAAGAAGCTATCTTCTTTTGCAACTTTCAAAAAGAATTTTTTTTTCACACAGTAACTATACAACCACTTTTACAAAAAGCTGAAACAGTCCCGAAAAGACTCATAGATTGTCACTACCTGCCGGCCACCGCCTCATCATAAAATATTTTAAATATAATAAATATATTTCATACTACCTTTAAAAAATACTAAGATTTTAAAGACTTACAACGCATTTAAAACATAACGAAACTCTAATATATACAACCAAACAATCCTCATATTTTTTTCTCATTTAAAGGCATCTCACTTTGATCTATTAGTTAGGAGTAGGGGTGCAACCGAGTCAAGCCGGCTCGCGAGCTAACTCGAAAACAGGCTCGACGAGTCGAGCTTATTGAGCTCGCGAGTCGAGCTCGAACACAATTTCTAGCTCGATGGCTTATCGAGAACAGGCCTCGGACTCGACTCATCAGCTCGACAAGCAGCTCGCGGAGGCGACAAGGAGGGAAATCCAAAATGGCAGACGAGCTCGGAATGATTTCGAGCTCATCGGCGGACGCGATGACGAGCTTAGGACAATGGATCTCGATGGCGGACGCGATGACGAGCTCAGGATGGTGGATCTTGACGGCCGAGCCTCGGGACGACGACGAACGAGCTCGAGATGACCAATCTCGACGGCGGACGCGATGACAAGTTTGGGATTGAGCTCTACAACGGATCTCGACGACAACTCGATGACAACAGCGGACGTGACGACGGAGCTCTACAGCGGAGCTCGAGACTGAGCTCGACGAGCTGCTCGACATGAGACGAGTCGAGCTCGAACTCGGATTTTGAGCTCGACTCAAGTTCGAGCTCGAGCTCGTGTTTGGCATTCGAGCTCGACTCGAATATCCCCTCGCTCGAGCTCGACTCGACTCGTTTGCATCCCTAATTAGGAGCTTTGACTATGAACTAAAATTTAAAAAAAAAAATCTTTTCCCCTTTAATGATTGCGATCTCTGACAACCAATCCACACAAAGTCGGTGGGTTGAATGATCTTTTTTTTTTTTTTTTTGGACGAGAAAATATTGCCCATAGGCCAGTTAAAATCTCGATCGACCTAACGGACAATCCACACCAATTTACCCTAATGATCTCAATTCATTTGTTCTGCCATCAATCAAATAGAACACGTTAAGTGTCCACCAATCCAATAATAAAAAATAAAAGGCAGTAATTAAATTTTTATATTTATTTAATGCACGTGAGATATTTAAAAATTATAAATACATAATTTTAATTAAATTTTGCTTTTATAGCCTGTACCGTTTTCATGCTTTCTTAATTTTTTTTCTGATAATAAATGAATGAAAATATTATAATAATTATAAGATTATCTTAATATAAAATTTGCCAGGTTATATTAACAAATTATTAAATTTATTTTGAGATTTATTTAATATAAATATTATATATATAAATAAATTTAAATGAAATTTAATATTTTACATATTCATCATGTACTATAATATATGGACATAGTTTCTTGTAAGAAAATTATCAACATATTCTAAAATATTTTATATTAGAATAGAGTTAATTTTATCTTGTCTCTCAATATATCTAAATTATTATATAATACTAATATAATATTATACAACTAAATTATTAAATATTCATAATATTTTTTTCTTATAATTATAATTCGAAATATCAATCAATTTAATTATGACTTCTAATAATATAATTATATTTATCTAATAATTTCAGAATATAGAAAGATAATATGTGATAATCAAAGATACATATGAATAATACTTAGGCTTCTAGAGGCGCCTTAAGGCAACTCCGCATACGACTGCTTATTAGCCACCGTCATCTTCTTCAGTTCCGCCACCAACGAGTGCAGATCCCGGAACGAGCTCCCGCCCTCCGCCACCGCCTTTCTTGCCATTTCGCTGAGCTCAGCCGCCCTCTCCCTCACCCTATTGCTTCTTCCACTCACCGCTGCCTCCAAAATCCTAGCCAGCTCCTGAGCTTCCGGCACCGTAGACCTTCCCTCGGCCACCCTGACAGCCATACCGGCGTCCTCCAACAGTCGAGCATCTATGAACTGGTCCGCTCCGAGTGGCCACGTTAGCAAAGCCACCCCCGCCACCACGGCCTCAATCACTGAGTTCCATCCACAGTGCGTCAAGAACCACCCGACTGCCGCGTGGCCGAGAATGTCCACCTGCGGAACCCACCCCTTCACCACAAACCCTCGCGCTGCCACCCTCTCCTCAAACCCCACCGGAATCTCCGTCCCCTCCCTGACGCACCAGAGGAATCGCAACCCGCTGAGCTCAAGCGCCGCGGAAATCGCCGCCGCTTGCCCCGGCGGAGGAACAGCTTGGCTGCCGAAGCAAACGTAGACCACCGACCCCTCCGGGAAGCCATCGAGCCAGGTCAGAACCTTCTCCTTGATAACGGCATCGGTCTTCCGCTCAACCGGCGAAGCGACGAGTGGCCCCACCGCCCATATCCGCCGGTGCCCAGCCACATCCTTCATTAGTTGTTCGATATAATCGCCTTCAAGATCGGAGAAAGTGTTGACGACGAATCCCCAGCTTTGAATGTCCAATAGAAAATTTTCCTTGATTGATTCGGAGACGGAATCGCCTTTTATGTAGGTGCGGAAGAGAGTGGGGAGTTGGGAAAGAGGGAAGGAAGGGGAGTTAGGGAGCGAGGGGAAAGGAATGAGGAGATTAGGATCGGAATTAGAGGGCATCTCGCGCCAGAGTTGGTAGATGGTGGCGATTGCGAAGGCGCCGGATGGCGAGAAGGACAGGCGGGGGATGGAGAGGGATTGCGCGAGACGAAGGGTCCAGCCGGAAGTGAAGAAATCGGAGAGGATGGCCATAGGAGGGTTAGGGTGGGAATGGAACCATTGGAGAATGGGGTGGAGAAGGGCGGACATGGCGGGGATGAAATTGCGGGCGAGATTCGGGGGAACCTGGTAGGTGTTCTCGACCCCGGTGGGAATATGAGGGGAAGAAGGGAAAGGGAGGATGAGAGGTGAAATGGATGGAGAGGAGGAGAGGATTGGGGAGAGCGTGGGAAGATTGCCAGGAGTGACGGCGATGGTGATGGTGAGGCCATGGCGGGTGGATAGCAGGTGGCAGAGATCGAGGAGGGGAAGCATATGCCCGTGTGCAGCGAACGGGATTACCAGGAGATGGGGTATAACTGCCCCCGCCATTAGATCCGGCCTCTGCTCTGATAGCTTTCCAAAGCTGCCCAGAAGGCGAAGACTGGCTCGTGCGTCGGTGCAGTCGTGAATTTTAGATAAATTTACCTCCAATAAAGAGGAAAAAATAACAAAACTATATTATTTTATTTTTAATTACAGTTTTAAAATTATAATTTAAGAAAATAATAAATTTTTATAAATAAAATTTTAAAAAATTATTTAAAAATTATGATCCAAGCATACAGTAGTTTTATTAACTGAAAAGTCAAAAATTGACAAAAAGCTTTACCAAATAAAACTTTAATTTGAATAAAAATTGAGCAATAAATTTTGATAAAAAATATTTCAAAATATTCTTTAAATTTAGGTAAGTATTTAAAATTTTTAAATTTTAATATTTAAATTTAAAAATTAGCTAAACAATTATCTTTTGGATAGATAAAATTTAAAGAATATTATGATGCAAAAGAGCCAAATGCTATGATGCCTTTTTTTATTATTATTTATTTATAATGTTATTTTAATTTTTTATATTAAAAGTAACATATTTTAAACAATAATTATAAATATCATTTTTTAAGTCCATTTCAAAAATAAGAAATTAAGGTTATAAGTATTTTTTAAATTAAAAAAATATATCTTTAAGAATTTTAAATTTCTATGTTTTTTTAATTCCATGAATTATTTCGATGAAAAAGGGCCAAATCTTTTTTTTAAGGGTTTATTTTTTAAAGGAGGAATTTAATCCTTAAAATTAGTAAAAGAAACATATTTAAATTACATGTGACTCCATTTGCACAGGAACTGATAGAAGAAAATGTCAGAAGTTACAAGGAGAATTTTTTGTAAGAACTTCGGAGAACTGCGAATGCCGGATATTGAAAATAGAATAGGCCTTTGAAATGTGAAAAATTTGCGTCATTTCACATTTTTAACTTTACTCTGGGCGGGCGGGCGTCGGTCAGGCTGACAAGACAGATTAAAATCGGGCTGAAAGTCTAAGAGGACTATCCACGTCAGCATCTTCCATGTAGGCAAACCATGCGTAACAATTTTATTAGCGTCCGGACGTAGCTCTACGTCCGGAATCCAACGGGAGAGGGAAAGAGGGTGGGAGAGAGTTTTTTTTTTTTTTTTTTTTTTGCTTCTTTCTTTTTACAATTTTAAAGAAAAAGTTTAAATAAAATATTATAAAATAAAAAAAATAGTTATAAATATATAATAAATATCAAAATTAGATTTATTTAAAAAAAATTTAAGATTTAAATTAAATTTTAAATTCAAAGAAAAAATATTAAAAAATGTAAAATTTAATTTTTATTATGTATATTTTCATGCATTTTTAATTTATATTAAACTTTAAATTTTTATTATGTATATTTTAAATTATCATTATGTATATTTAAAAAATCATAAATAAATATGCTTTTTTTGCACATTTACTATTTTTTTGCACCTTTTTAAAAACATACATAATAAAAATTTAAAGTTTAATATAAATTAAAAATGCATGAAAATATACATAATACAAACTAAATTTATGATTTTTAATATTTTTTCTTTGAATTTAAAATTTAATTTAATTTAATTTAAATCTTAAAGAAAAATTTAAATAAATTTAATTTTGATATTTATTATATATTTATAACTATTTTCTTTTTATCTTATAAAATTTTATATAAACTTTTTCTTTAAAATTATAAAAAGAAAAAAGCAAAAAAAAATTCTCTCTCCCCTTATCTCTCTCTCTCTCGCCTCTCTCTCCTGTGTCTCTCTCATCATGAGGAGAATACGCCAAAAGTTTTGGCTAATTATTTGGTTTTTGTCCTTTTCCTCTCTTTAGCTCTATTTCTCTCTGAGTTGAATGCGCCAAAGAAAATAATGCATTCAAAATGCCCTATTTCTTTTGACGTATTCTGAATGCGTTATTTTATTTGACGAATTTGCTCCTTTTTAAATTTTATATTAAATATGTTTCTTGATATATCGCCAAAAAATTATCTTGATCGGGCACGAATCTCCAAAATTTAATTCAGAGACCATTTAAACTCCGATTTCAGCAAGCTTATAGTCGAACTGAGCGTCTCGGAAATACGAATCCAACAACATCAAATTCGACTCAATCCGAGCCCAAATCAAGTACCTAAAGTGCTGTTGGAAGCATCGAACAGCAATTTGAGTTACCAAACGGTCTCCGATTTTGACAAGCTTATAGTCGAATCGAGCGGCTCGACGAGACGAATCCAACGAGCCCAAGATCGCAGAATTCTGATATCACTAAGACCTTCAAATGCTCAATAAACGGTTCATGATCAAGGGATTCAATATCGACCGTTCATCCGAATCACTCCTTATTTGCCCTTGATCCCTCACATATTTACGGGCTATGCCACTCCAGAAAAACTATAAATAGCCCCTCATTTCTCTTAAGAGGGGACCCAAGCCAAGAAGAAAAGAAGGAGAAGAAGAAGAAGAAAAGTGTAGGAGGGAACAGCTCCTCCTCGACCACCGCCGGAACTTCGCCGGAATTCCGCCGGATCACCACCGGAGCACCACCAGGCGTCCAAGGGACGCCGGAGCTCTGCCCGACGCCGGATCAACATCGGAATTCTGCCCGACGCCAGAATTCTACCCGACGCCCGAGTGACGCCGGAATTCTGCTCGACACCCGAGTGACGTCGGAACTCCGCTTGGCCTTGTAACTAATGCTCATTGTAATCTGATCGTCCTGAATTTAAAGGACGAATCAGCCTCGTGTATTTCAAACAACACTAGTGGAACTTTTTCAACTGGGCGTGGCCCCGTGATTTTTCCCTTTTTCAGGGCTTTCCACATAAAAATCCTGGTGTTTCTTTCACTCTTCTGTTTGTGTGCTGGATATACGTACAACGCTGAGACGGAAATATTAAACTCTATCGCCGCGTATATTTGAGTCCGCAACAGTTTGGCGCCGTCTGTGGGAAACTTATCCCACAACTTCAAGTATTGCTACGATGGTCAATAGGCGTAGCAATCGCCTCATAGGAGCCTCCCGCTCCCACTCTCCCCAATCCAGAAACCAGTCTATAAATCGTGGACATCAAGTTTCTGCTTCCTTTCTTCCTGGGGGGCAACACATTGCTGGAGAAGGAACCTCAGGGCCTTCTTTGGAGGAGCGAATCCGAAAGATGGAAGAATCTCAAAACGAGATCCTACACCTCCTGCGAGAGACTCGACAACCGACCCTAGCACCTCAGGAGGAGGTTCTTCTCCCTCGAGATCCGCCACGTGTTGAAGCTGTTCAAATCGAACATCTTCAAGCTGATATTCCTCTTCCTCCACCCAGGAGGCGTTCGCAGTCACATCAAGATAACGAACTGGCTGATACAGCAAGTTCTACCCATCCTCCGCACACAGGTCGGCAATCTCTCCTTCCTCAAGACCTCCCTGAGGAGCTAGCCCAACATCACATTGCTGAGCTCCCTCGCAATACCCTACGCCACGAACTGCGACGATTGGTTCGAGAAGAGTTTCCTACAGGAGGCGTAAGGCAACCTCTTCATCAGTGGGACTTCCAGGATTCGTCACCCCTGACGGAAGCTATTCTTCAACACCCTATTCCGACAGGATTCAAACTACCGAACATCGACCCCTATGACGGGACAACTGACCCGTACGAGCATATCGATCATTATCGAACAATTATGCATATCCAGCGAGCCTCAGACGCGCTCCTCTGTCAGGTCTTTCCTGCCACCCTCAAAGGACAAGCTCGAACATGGTTCTATTTGCTTCCAGCCGGAACCATTCCAATGTTCGTCAAATTGGCAAAAGTGTTCGTCGAACAATTTGTCGCCAATCGGAGAATTACTAAGGACTCTTCTCACCTCTCGGGGATCCGTCAGAATGAAAGTGAGTCCCTCAAGGAATACTTCAAGAGATTTTCTACTGAAGCTCGTCAAATTCCGGGAGTAGATCCCGAGTTACTTAGAGGCGTTTTCCTCGGAGGGCTTCGTCCGGGCCCCTTCTACTCAGCACTTATGCGAGACACGGTCCCTTCGTATGCCGACCTGATTCATCGTGTGGAGGCACAAATCTCCGCAGATGAAGCCATAAATGCTCACAGAAAGCAGTTCGAGCAGACAAATGGGAAGCGCAAAGGTGCTCCTGGGATGGATAATTCTTCCTTACAATGGAAAAAGCAAGGGAATAGCAATCTACCTCCTAGGCCCCCATTACCACAACGAGAACCTCGGCAGGAGAAAGAGTACACTCCGCTCAACACATCTCGAGCAAATGTGTTAATGGCGATTCAAGATCAAGACAAAGTGAAATGGCCGCATCCTTCGAAGCCAAATACAGGAAATCAAGATCAGTACTGTCACTTTCATCGTAGTCGTGGCCACACTACTGAAGCATGTTGGCAACTTAAGGATGAGATTGAAAGACTTATCCGCCAGGGCTATCTTCGACAGTTTATTGGGAACCCACCTACCCGAGAAGAAGCTCGCCCCACTGGGGGGCAAAATCAACAACAACAAAGACAACCATTGAATAATATTCAAATGGTTGGTGAGATTGAGTAATGCTGCAACTTGAACCTTTGTGTTAGTAATACTACTTGTCATGTGTCACCATGTATCTCTTCTATGATCAGTATGATGTCATTCTAATGTCCTTAGTATTTCTACCAAGTCAAATGATGTGGTTGTCCCTATATGTATCTCTTCTGTTGTACAAGGGAATTATTATCTTACAATAATATAATGTGTTGTTCGTCCAGTTTTGATATTGTCTCTTTCTTTAAAAAAGAATACAAATGATAATGAAAACTATCGATAAATATGATCTCTTTATCCATGATCTGAGAAATATGCAGTCTTTATTGCTTCTCAATCACTGGAAGATCGATCCCAGGGGGATTCGATCCGGCCTCTTCCATACAGGTTAACATCGTCGAGCAAAGGCTCCGACATACAACCTCGGATAGGTCTCACATCCTTGGTGGATTCTCCCGACCTCTTCCATACAGGTTAACGTCGTCGAGCAAAGGCTCCGACATACAACCTCGGATAGGTCTCACATCCTTGGTGGATTCTCTCGACCTCTTCCATACAGGTTAACGTCGTCGAGCAAAGGCTCCGACATACAACCTCGGATAGGTCTCACATCCTTGGCGGATTCTCCTGACCTCTTCCATACAGGTTAACGTCGTCGAGCAAAGGCTCCGACATACAACCTCGGATAGGTCTCACATCCTTGGTGGATTCTCTCGACCTCCTCCATACAGGTTAACGTCGTCGAGCAAAGGCTCCGACATACAACCTCGGATAGGTCTCACATCCTTGGTGGATTCTCTCGACCTCCTCCATACAAGTTAATGTCGTCGAGCAGAGGCTCTAACATACAACCTCGGAAAGGTCTCACATCCTTGGTGGATTCTCTCGACCTTTTTTATACATGTTAACGTCATCAAGCAAGGGCTTTGACCTACAGTCTCAAATATGTCAAAAAGAATGTCTCTCACATTCGTTCAGACTAATAATACATCAAAAGCACAAAGCATGTCTTACAGATACAAGAATAATTCAGGTCCCTCTAGGGGACAAATCCTCATTTCATATACAATATCATTGGAGTTACATAAATTCAGATTCAAATATATATTTCTTCTCACCAGAAGTTGAAATCAAACGGTACACTGGTGACATTCATACAAGCTAGTATCATCAAGCAGCAAGTAACTTTAACACAGTCAAATATCCTTGGTGGATTTAAGAGACTTCTCCCTTACTGCACGCAAGCATCTCCTACAACTGCTCCTTCAAAGAAAGGACATAACTGGATCATCATCAGATCTCCACTCAGTGTTAGTGTATTGCCAAAATGTTGGCATATCACACTACTTCGGCCCCTTGATCCAATAATATCTGATGTTGGCACACTTCAGTATGGATGAATATTGCCTTAACACAATCGACCCTTCGTCGGATATCTGCCGGCGGTCCTTTACTTCATATCAGCCATCATCGGCTTCTCGTTCAACTGCTGATAGCAGCACCGTTGAACTCTCTCCTTCTGCTCCCAACTTGGTCGTTGACTGCTAACAGACTTCCACCCGATCGTCCATCATCGACAAACTAACATTGAAATTCTATTCGATGCTGAGCTTCCTCCCGTTGGAGGACTTCTACACGTCGCCAGACCCTCGTCGGACTTCAACTCGACGCTAAGCTTCTACCCAACGTTGGACTTCTGCCAGTCGTCGGACCCCCGTCGGATATCTACCCGACGCTGTACTTTTACGTGACGTCGGACTTCTGCCTGTCGTCATATGTTTGTCGGGCTTCTACCCGACACCAAATTTCTACCCGTCGTGGGACTTCTTCTGGCCGACAGATTTTCGTCGGAGTTCTACCCGACGCCGTACTTCTTCCCGCCGCCGAACTTCCACCCGGCCGCTAATCGTCGCCGGACTTCATCCCGACCTTCGTCGGACCACCGCCCGGTCGCGGACCGCCATCAAACTTCAGCCCGACCTTCGTCGGACCACCGCCCGGCCACTGACCGCCGTCAGACTCTCTCCGACTAAATCTCACTTCCACATGATCTCTTAAAGGAGAGAAATTTCCAACTCCCATTCCGCTCCCCTTCCTGAAAAGGGGAAGCCGCTAACTTCTGCGCAAAAGGAGGGGCGTCGAATCAAGTAGGGAAAATCACCTACTCAAAAACAACGGAATGTCTCAAAATGCCAGAAGCTAGAGGGGAGAAGAGAGGAAAGCCGCTAACTTCTGCGCAAAAGGAGGGGCGCCGAATCAAGTAGGGAAAGTCACCTACTTAAAAACAACGGAAAGCCTTAGAATGCCAAAAGCTAGAAGGCCAGAAGAAGAGGAAGAAAGGGGCATTTTGTCCCCTACCCCAAGGGGGGTATTTATAGGATGAAAAGGGGGGAGAAAGAGAGGGAAATATTGAAGAAAGAGGGGGAAAATATTTGAAATTTGGAGGGAGAGAGTTTCTAGAAGGTTTTCGAATTTTTTCTGAATTTTTCAGAATTTTTTCGGAATTTTTTGGGCTCAAAATGAGTTGTTTTCGGATTTTATAAAAAAAATATATATAAAAAATAATTTTTGTGGGCCCCACAGCAAAAAAAAAAAAAAAAAAAAAATTTAAAGCAACTGCTGCAGCGCGCCAAGGGGCGCGCCCCTTGCCCGCGCGCCCGCGCGGGTCCGCCGGCAACGGCTGCCGGTGGCCGGCCGGCCGGCCGGCCGGTTCGGCCGCCTACGCATTACCGGGCTCCGATTTTGGGCCCGGACGGTCCAAATTCGACGTTTTTGGGGTCCCCGGACACGTTTTTCGACGTTCCGGACTCAATTTTGACACTTTCGGAGCTCAAAGGGGCCTCTATGATCAAGTTCGAGCAAACATTTAATTTTTGGAACGCAATTTTTTGCGATTCAGCCAATGTAAAATACCTGAATAAGTATTTTCGGACTCGTGGAGCTTCGACGTCCGAAAATAGGGGGGCAACTGATATATCGCCAAAAA
The DNA here is from genome assembly GCA_019925795.1 of Dendrobium chrysotoxum. NCBI lineage: Eukaryota > Viridiplantae > Streptophyta > Magnoliopsida > Asparagales > Orchidaceae > Dendrobium > Dendrobium chrysotoxum. The sequence continues at coordinate 4,551,308 of CM034302.1, read as the reverse complement.
ATTATCTTGATCGGGCACGAATCTCGAGGAAAAACTCAAGTTAGAAACTTCAAAATTTAATTCAGAGACCATTTAAACTCCGATTTTAGCAAGCTTATAGTCGAACTGAGCGTCTCGGAAATACGAATCCAACAACATCAAATTCGACTCAATCCGAGCCCAAATGAGCCCAAATCAAGTACCTGAAGTGATGTTGGAAGCATCGAACAGCAATTTGAGTTACCAAACGTTCTCCGATTTTGACGAGCTTATAGTCGAATCGAGCGGCTCGACGAGACGAATCCAACGAGCCCAAGATCGCAGAATTCTGATATCATTAAGACCTTCAAATGCTCAATAAACGGTTCATGATCAAGGGATTCAATATCGACCGTTCATCCGAATCACTCCTTATTTGCCCTTGATCCCTCACATATTTACGGGCTATGCCACTCCAGAAAAACTATAAATAGCCCCTCATTTCTCTTAAGAGGGGACCCAAGCCAAGAAGAAAAGAAGGAGAAGAAGAAGAAGAAAAGTGTAGGAGGGAACAGCTCCTCCTCGACCACCGCCGGAACTTCGCCGGAATTCCGCCGGATCACCACCGGAGCACCACCAGGCGTCCAAGGGACGCCGGAGCTCTACCCGACGCCGGAGCAACATCGGAATTCTGCCCGACGCCAGAATTCTACCCGACGCCCGAGTGACGCCGGACTTCTTTCCAAGTGACGCCGGAATTCTGCTCGACACACGAGTGACGTCGGAACTCTGCTTGGCCTGGTAACTAATGCTCATTGTAATCTGATCGTCCTGAATTTAAAGGACGAATCAGCCTCGTGTATTTCAAACAACACTAGTGGAACTTTTTCAACTGGGCGTGGCCCCGTGGTTTTTCCCTTTTTCAGGGCTTTCCACGTAAAAATCCTGGTGTTTCTTTCACTCTTCTGTTTGTGTGCTGGATATACGTACAACGCTGAGACGGAAATATTAAACTCTATCGCCGCGTATATTTGAGTCCGCAACAGTTTCTTTTGCTAATTTTTAAGATTAAACTACTCCTTTATAAAATAAACCTATTTTATATTATGATAAAGGCAGCATCAAAGTGACATTATATGATGGTGGTTCGATAATGACTATGGTCAAACATTAATAGTACGACAACGGTGTGATGGATATAGTGGTTGTGTGGTGACGATTCAATAGTGGCAGTCTGATGATGCAACGATCAGATGATCCAAAATTGGTGTCTAAATTTTTTTTCAATTCAAATATACATTCATTAATATTCATAACGCATCAATTATGATGCTAATTTGATGAAACATTTAATATAGAGTCTTCTCCTCTTTCAAGTCTATATATTCGCTTTGAATTGTCACAAATGATTGGGCAAATTTTTAAACTGTATGATTATTAAATATTTTATTTAATTAAGCATTTAAACAAAAAATTTAAGAATAGCCATTGCTCTGATACTATTTTGTCATGCCCCATAATCAAAATTTTGAATAATTGTATCCTTTTTTTAACCAGTTAATCACATTTAATTAGAGCTTACAAATTCATATAAAAAGCAAAAAGAACTGCATTTCTATTTATCAATATGTACCATTATTACAAGCACAAAATGTTATGTATACAATAGTCATGATTCCCTAACTAGCCCGATGGAAGAATCCCGAGTTTTGACCTCTGAATCTCTCTCTTTCCCTTTCTCGTCCCTCTTCTCCTCTGTTCTTCTCTGGTAATGGCTAGGTGAAATGAGCTTTTACAAATAGTTTTAGATATTTAAATATTTAAAATCCATTAACTTGACCTAGCGCCATAATGCTCACCTCCTCAACGTTGCAGCACCCCCAAAGAATCTTTTAGATTCTCTCAGAATATTCTTACCTAAGACTCGGAGCCATGATTGTGATGCTCCTGAATCTAAATTGAAAAAATTATTCTTTTAATATTTTAATAAGTAACAACAAGAGCTATCTAATATCATCTATTATTAATAAATAATAGATTCTATAATTCAAAATATCAATATACACATCTGTATTCATTCCCAAAAATTATATACAATACTCAGAATCTACACAATCATATCACAACTACTCCATCATGAGTACAAAGGAATAATTAAAATAAAAAGAAACAGAACCTGAAGAATCCTAACTAGCCTCACACTTCTGCTCCCATGCCCTGACCTGAAATAATTTAACCATATATAATGAGCTTAAAAATCCCAACAGTCCACCAAAACTTACAACTGAATTTAAAGCATGGTAAAAGAGTAATATGCATTTTAAAGATCAAATCATATTAGTAGAAGTCATATGATTATTGAATAAGTATAGAAATAATAAAATTCACATGTAGCAATAGTAGAATCTGTAAATAGTAAAACACTATGATACAGAAGTCAGTAAAGAAAGAAACTAGTATGAGTATCAAATCTATAAAGTAATCATTGTATCCGTAATACCAATCAGTATAGAAATCGTATGAAGCATCAAATCAAAATATTAACAAAGACTGTTAAAATCATGTCAATACAATAAAATCATATAAGAATATACATATGCTATCTAGGTATTCTATATCACGTGCTTAGAATATCACATGCTTAGTATCAGTACAGTGAATCAGTAGTATCAAAAAGCATCAATATCAATGTCAGTAACAGTTCAGTGGCGGGAGCATAGAATAATGCAATAACAGTAAATTCGTGCAGTACTAATAAATCTATAAAATAATAAGAATAATATCTCAAAAATATGCATTTCAGAAGTCACACTAAACAAGTAAGAAGTCTTGGCTATCACGGTATTTTTTATTGTTAGCATCAATATTAATAAACTGTTAGCTCAGTAAATAGACTCGTCACTCTTTGCCCGTCGGTATAATAATTATCTCATTATAACTCTTAATTAGTATATCATGTGAATTAGTAGATGATAACATCAAATCTTTTTATGTAAAGAAAAGCCCGTCGACCCACCATCCTGTACAGGCCAATCAGTCTCCAATCAACGGGTCAACCAGTCTTTACTTATCTTTTACACACACACATTATTATTATAATATTATAACAGTAATAACGATTAGCTATTACCCAAGTACTCAAGCATATATCCACATTCATTTTCAATGCATTGTAATAAATAAAATATAATTAAGCTTAATTTAGAAAATATCAAATTATCATAATGGTTGACAACAAAAATCCTATTAGGCAAAAATTCATATTTTCAAAAAATTATCAAATTACCAAGGATTGTGTAAAACGATGTTTTAAGACTTTTATTTTACTACGCTACTATTTTTAGATGTCAAAATAAATTTGTGGGTAGACAAAAATCACTATATTTTAAAATCACCCTATAAAAAATCTCAAATAAATATTCAAAATATTCATAATCTGAATCTCTATAACATACAAAAAGTTACGCGGTGAAAGTTTTGCTAATACAAAGTTATTCATATTTTTCGGTAACCAAAACACAAATTTGATCAGAAAAATATCAAAATCATAAAATCTTTGAAATTAAAAATAGGGTAAAGATTTCTTATAACGAGACGAGTAAATCTCCCAACTGGCCTGACTGACAAAAATCGCTCCGTCGCCTCTAAAATTGGGTTTTCTTTTTCTCTCTCCTCACATTCTCTCTTAATATCCTAAGCTAACTCTCTGTTAGCCGATTTAGGAAAATTAAATGGATTTAATAATGTTCTATAAGTGACTTTAGATATTTATAATAAAATATTAATATAACTATTTAATTTAATTAATTCTTTAGCATGATATTCAAATAAATCATGTTTAGACTTCAAAAATTATAAAAAATATCTATAAAATAAAATATGTTATTTAGAAAATATCGATGAAATCAATTTGTAAATTAGACACCTAACGGTCTCAAAATCCTCACTTGTACCGATTTTTTAAGTATTTTCACCGGTGCCCAAAAATTACGAAAAATTTTGTGTAAGTAAAATATTATAATCAAAATACTATGGTGAAGATGGTTTACGATTTGGAGTTATATTGACTCCAAGATAAAATCTAACAAAGTCAAAATACGGGCTATTATAGTAATGACATTTCTTAGCACTGCAGTGCACACCCGAAGCCTAATTTTTTGTCTACTTTCCCGAGCTCGATGCTGCGATGCTGCCTTCTTTTGCGCCGCTGCGCCCACAAAGCAGTTTTTCAACTTAGAATTTCACTTTTTCAACCAAACCCTGGCTACTCAAAACCCCATTAAATATTCTAAAACTTATAATTGCACATTACATCAACCACAAATGAGTATTTAACTTAATTAACTTTAGTTACCTGAGTTTCGGGACAACGAATATTAGACTATAGATATTCATTTGCATCTACTTTAAAAGTTTAAATTTTGCAACTTCTATATTTGTTCCGTCTTCAATTTGAATCCTATTAATGTTAAGTTTATTGTCTACAATAATTGAGAACAAAATGCTTCTACATACTATATCTTATTTAAGAATGTAAAATTAATTTGTGATATGCAAAATTGAGAACTCTTTCATTCCAACAAATGAATGACTATTATTGTTTTATGAATGATATGTCCATTTATGGTCAATAATCATATATTTTATATGAAATAAGTATAATATGTTCATTTTTTTTACAATTGCAATGAACAAACTCCAAACGTTCCCTCCATAAGAATTTTATGTGAAAGGTCATTATGTTTTCTCCATTAAATCAACGTTAAAATTTTTTATTAAAGTAAGTATCCCTAAAAAATTATAAATACTTATAAAAGAAAGTTCTTATGCTTGAAATACTTCTACTTTTAGGGGTTGTTTGGTATGCAGAATTAGTATGGTAAAATAATATAATTACGCGTATTTGATAAATTAGGGCGTTTGGTTGATTTTGAGCGGAACATACGGAAATCCTCGGAAGCAGCAGGGGTGTATTACAGGACGCCATTTTAGCAACTCCGAAACCCGCTCAAATTGAGCAGGTTAGAAATCCTCTCGCGCGAACTAAAAATAGCAGCCACCTCGCTACATATTTCCCTCCTCTTTCACGTTCTCGCCACCACAGGAAAATCTTCCGCCACTACCGTCTGCTCTTCCACCGACCGAGGAGCGCTTCTGGAGTTCCGATCATCCCTTTCCAATCCCTACATCGGTGTCTTCTCCTCCTGGACCAGCGACAATTGCTGCAATAACTGGTTCGACCATTAGAAAATTCTTCATGGTTCAAATATATGTTGTCATTCACAAAATAACCACTTGAGCTTTTTCTAGTCATGTTTCATTTGGGACAGCTTTTTTACTGCTTTATGAAATAGTTTTTTAGCAAATTTTTTTTGAATTTAAAATTTTTATCCTATAAACCTGCTTCATAAAGCGGTCAGAAAGTTGCCTCAAATGAAGCCTCAATTTAACATTTTATAAGCCTGAAGCTCAACCTTAAAGAAGCAAAATTGACGGTCACAAAAAACTTTAGCTCTTTCTACCTCATCACTTACCATCCAAATCTTCTATAATGAATGACTTACACCAAACTCATGTCAACTCCATTGTATGTTAGACTATTTCTATCTATGTTAATAGGTATCATATTTAAATTGCCACTCAAATACAATATGAAAGCAACTAACTAAAAAAAAACTTGAGACACTTAATGACATTAAAATGATAAACATAATTTTATACCCACTTGTTTGATTAAAAAAAAATTTTTTTGAAAAAGGTTTAATTTTCTTTGAGAAAGTTGAATTTCTGGAATTTTTAATTTTAGAATCGAACACATCATTATGAATGATATATCACCTCAAAAAGTGAACTTATCATTCCCTAATAGGTTCTGATTATAAAACTTTAAATTTATTCTGATTATCATAGTCAAACTTAGGAAAGAATCATATATAACCTCGGAAGGTCAAAATGGAATTCGATCGAGTGTTTGACTATGTTAATCTGGATAAAAAGATCATTAATTTCATAATCAAAACTATGATTGTAATTGATATATCTCTCAAATGAAGGAAGATATCAATCATTATCGATAGTTTAAAAATGATGATAATGATCGTCGGGTTTGATTTTCCCAAAGATAATTAATTGAAGTTTTGAAAACTGGATTTTAAAAATTTTGATCTAGGTTTCTAAATCTCCTACAAGCGTAAGCCCTCATAGTTAATTACATCGTAGGAAACCAAAAATTTCCTACGAATACTCTTGATTAAAATAGTGATATAAATTTTATTTAAAAAATTTAAAGATCGATATCAAAGGAGGTAAGGACTAAAATTTTCAATCAAGATTGGATCAAAATTGAGCATTTATTTCTGGAGTCAAAGGAAGAGGGGTAAGAGGTGCTTAGGATTCTAAATCACTTCAGAAGTACCCCAACATATCCTAAGTGTTAGGCTTAAATTTGATGGAAGGACATTTAGGTTTGAATGATTGATTTTATTAGAAAGTTGGGATTCAAATCCCAGAGGTTAAGATCTTAAGATTAAAAATCTGCCTCAGAACCTAAGTCTAAAGTGGGTACTGAAAATCAGTGACCTGAATCCTAGCTAATGCAATGTAATCCTGGACTTACCCTAGCCTGAATTGTGGAGCCAGCTAAGCCACCTAAATGCTTCAAAACCACGAGTCAGGTCTTTAATGTAGAGTGGTTATAGACGTAGTTTAAGATAAGTTTAAGGAGAATGGGGCAGACATCTAGAGCAGATCCTTAATTTGACCCCTTGACTTATGTTGGGTGAAATGCTTAAGTAAAATGTAATTAAAGATTTTGATACTTTTAAATGTGTATCTAATGCAATGCATGCTAGTTGACTCGAATGCTTAAATCAGAATGAAGTAATTTTTGAAAAAGGCTTAAAAAATAGATTTTTATCCTGGATTTGCATAGATCCCCTTGATAGAACTGTACCCTCATAGGCCAGGTAGTCTGCCAGAACCCACAGGCGGGGAGGTGACTAACAAACAAAAAGAAAATGTATCAAAAATATAATGAGAACTCCCGACGATCCCTGGCTTACTTCTTAAAGTGTTAGAGTTTTTATGTGAGCTTAAAAGTTTTAAATTTAATTAATTAGAAGAATTTTAGCGTTCCCTCACGAGCCTCTGATAGGATTCCAGGCTAAATCAAAATATGACATGCAATAATTGCCAAAAAACTATAAAAAGTAGGCAATCTTAACATCGCAATCAACACATCAATCAAATTAATTAAATTAATGCTCAAACTGAAAGTCCATAGGCAAGTGCCTTTTAATTATACAATACAGGATCTGCCAAAAAAGTAAAGTAGCCAGGTACCACTAACCATGACCCGGATTCTACTCTAAGATTCAAGTAATTTTGAGAATGGGTATTCTTTTCATTCTTCACTTCTTCATCCTTCTTCGAGCTCCTTGGATCGTCGGGTCTGAATATCCAAATGAAAAGAAACTCTCCATGGATATGGGTGTTATCTTTTCTCTTTGGATACTTTGAAAGTCAACCTAATTTGGATCTCCAAATGGAGTGGGACTCTCCCCTAAGGGATGTCCCTTCCTCTTTAGATTCCAAATTGGATGCTTAAACATCACATTCTCAAAGCATTTTAAATATTACAACTTAATTCAAATTAAATTACATTAATCAAAATTAAAAATCTAATTAACGAGTAATTACACATCCCAAGTAGTTAATATTTTAAAATTTAAAATGCTTAAACTAGTCATACTTGACCATGCTCTTTTAATTTTAAAGGGGGACTTAAGCAATTTCTGGAGCACCTGTAGAAAATAGCATCAATTTTAAAGCTTAATTATTTAATTGCCTCCTTTAATCTTAAATGCCATGTACGAGCATGGCCACTTACATAAGATTGAATTAGTATAAATCATCTCTAACCTAGGTGTAGATCTAATATACAATCAAGTCAACATAGAATACAGGAAGTAAATAAATAATTAATAAATTACTTATTTTTAGCAACCAGTATGCAATAAAAACTACGAAAAATCCAGCACACGCAAGTAACAGAAAAGTAAACAACAGCCTAGCCTAAAAATATAGTTGGTTGTCCTAGCAAACCATCTAAAGTGTGTGAGATAGGCTGTGTGGTTTGGATATATCCTAAGTAGGGCAATTAGTTAAAGTTGTTTGATGTTATGGTTGGTTAAAAGGCTTGAAGGAAATTTTTAATTAAAGTTTAAATATTAAAGATTTAAATTTTAGGATATATTTTAAATAGTTGAATGAATACCACCTTTGTTGCTCATCGAGGCTGTGAAGTTTATTTCACATTCCTTGGGGCTAATTTAATAGTCTCGTAGGCCAAGGTTCCCTAGTGGTACCCGGTATAGTTAAGTAATTTGATTTGGTTTAAAGTTTGAAAGTTAATTAATTTTTGATTGAGATTAGTTAAGCGTTTTAAACATATATTTAATATTTTTTGAAATTTGAAATCAATTATTAAATTTTGAAATTTTCTGGATTATTTTAATCATTTAATTCAAGGGTTAAAAGTTCACTTTTTGATTAAGAGTTATTTTTGGAATTTTAGTATTTTATAAAATACTAGACCTTAATACAACCAGTTTAACTGTAAGTACATTGAATTTGGATTTTTCTATATTTTATTATGAAGGTTTGAAGTTTTGACTTGATTTTGATTTGAAGTTTGACCAAAAGTTGACTTTTTCAAATTTGATTGATTTCTGAAAATTTGATATTTTTGATAAATATTAGACCTTTATATGAGTTGAATACCTTTGAGCTTACTTAATTTGAATTTTTCTAGAATTAGTTATGATTTTTTAAAGTTTGATGAATTAATTGAATTATTTAATTAACTTAATTAGGAGGCTTTTGATGATTTGAATCCAAACTGATTCCAAACTTCTTGAAATTACCTCTAAAGATCAGAAATAATCTAAGGAGGGATTATCAAGTGTTTGAGAATTTTTTGAAATTTTTAATTATTTTTAATTAATTAATTTAATTAAATATTCAATTTCACTTAAAATTAGATTATTCTTAAAATTGATATCAAATTATAGTAATTTTAATTTTCATTGATTGAGGGTTGAATTATAGTTAGTTTGAGATATTATGTGTAATTTTTGGATTTAAAATTGATTTATTACATTTTCTGGAAGTTTTAAAGGCTTAATTAAGGTATAGTCTTGATTAAAAAAATTAGGGGGCTTAATGATTTCAAAATTTAGTAAGGATTTTTTTATGGATTGAGAGTGCCACTAAGTTTGAATGTTCAAAGTTTTAAGTCAAAAGCAGGTATATCCTAATTATTATAATTTTTCTAAGTTTTCTAGGCAAGTCCTTAATTATTATCCTTAATGATGTCACTAGGTTAAGTAGGATTGAATCAAAGTTTATACTAATCCTTGAACTTAACATATGCATTCAAACACAATCACAATCAATCCTAAATCTAGGAGAGCCTAAGCTAAGTGGTGTGTGTATCTTAAGCATGCATGAATTAACATAAGACATGTAATTAAAAATAAGATTAGTGAACAATCAAGATATGATTGTTTACTAATCATCCATATTAATTCCATTCAATCAAGTTTAATCTATATTTAAAATTTCAAAGATACACTCAAAACTCTCAAAATTTAACTTATATAATTTTAAAATTAATTTGAATATCCAGAAAATAGGTTAATTTTAGAGAAAAAAAACTAGAAAATTTAAACTAATTCAAAATAGCTTTAAAAAAATCTTTAAATAGTTTCAAAAACAATTTTGAAAATATTTTAATAATTTAAGGTAATTTAAAATAGAAGATTTGAGTTTTTAAAGAATTATTTAAATTGAATATTAATTAAATATTAATTAAATGTTTAAGCTTTTAAGTACTTTGATTTATTCAAACATTAAAAATATTTAAAATAGAATTTAAATTTTATAATAACCAAATTTAGTTTTTTTTTATTATAATAAAATAATATTTTATATTTTATATTCTGAAAATATTTAAGTTAAATTAAATACTTAATAAATTATTAAAAGGGTTAGATAATTAAAATTAATTAATATTTCATAAATTAATTTGAAATTTCAAATTAAATTATTTCTGAAATAGTTTTTAAATTATTAAGGATATTTTAGTATAAATTTATATATTTTTGAAAAATATTAAATATTTAATTAATTAAATATTTCTTAAATACTTAAATATTTAAGTAATATAAGATATTTAAATTATATTAGATATTTTGAATTAAATATTAATTTTAAAATATTTAAAATATGTTTTAAACATTAATCCAAATAATTAAACCATATTTAATATAAATTTGAATTATTTGAAAATATTTTAATTAATATTGAATTAAATATTAATTAAATCTAGGTATTTGAATATTTAAAATAATTTAAAATATATTAAATACTTTGAGTCAATTTTAATTTTAATTAAAAGGTATTTTAATCTTGAGTAATTTGATATAAAATATATAATTTTTTATTTATAATTATTTTTAAATAATTTTTTGAATTTTTTTGGATTAAAAATGATTTAAAATAATATTTATATTTATTAAATAAGGGTTTGCCAACGGCGCCGGCGGCGAAATGTCACGTGTTAGCGGCTGATTGGCCGCTTCAAACCGCAGCCAATCATTGGTTGGCGGGGCAATCATTACACCGCCAGCCAATGATCACCCAATCAATACCACGGACACGCGGTATCACTAATCCCCGTAAACGTGGATTTACGGCCGTCAGATTATCCATGTTAAGGAACCAACGGCCCAGATCAGATTCTGTGGTCTGATCTTATGGAGAGAGATCGAACGGTGGGATTTTGATTCTACGATTCTGGATTAAGGCCCATATGCCGCCGGACGAAAATCTCATCATAGGATCGGATCCGCGGTTCGAAAATGCCACAGAATGGCTAAATATGGACCATTGATCGCGCAATCAACGGTCCAGAAAACGTGCACTCACAGCAGACTACGAGTGACGCCTTAGAACTCATTTTTTAGCGTTTTCTCTCGATCAGATTAACAAAACAACTTGAAATTTTAAACATAGATTATTAGATTGAACAGAAATAATATGGATCCAAATTTATAATTTAAAAAATGTGGTATAAAAAGCTATTTAGGCTAGGCATTCTAATCTAGGGTTAGCAATATACCTCAATTTAAGGGATAGATTAAACCGTTTAATAATTCTTTGAATCTGTTATTTGTCCATGCTTATATTTGCTGAAGACCACTCGAGCTAATGACATCTGGATCGAGGGGAATGGCTGCTTGGACGAAACTAGCTAGGTTCACCAGGGAACTTGCCGTCAGTGGCTTTGACTGGCTGGTTTTGGCTGGGGAAGTGTAGAGGGGGTTGAGAGGAGCACGAATAAGCTGAGTCTCGGATCTGGACTTGCTTGAGAAGTGAGAGAGTGTGGGGTGTCGAATGAGGCTCAATTTGGATGACCTAACCTATTCAAACGTCCCCAGGCCATTTGGATGGTTGGGATTGCTTTAGCTAGACTCTAAGATGTTGCCACCTGTCCAGGAAGTAGTTAGGAGCAGAAGGAATCAAGGACAAGAGGACATCCTATATGGAAAGTGTCCTTTATCCTCTTGTGAGCATGTGGGCTTAATATGAGCTGTTGGATCTTGATCCAAAGGCCAGGAGAAGCTCTAGGAAGCTTCTATAGTCTGATCAAAATAGCTGGAGGGGCTTGGGGATGGAGAGGATTAACTTAAGATGGGTTTTGACCATCTTTGACCACCCTAAAGCCTAAGTTTGACTATTTAGTCCCCATGCCACATGGCAACTGAGGTGGCATGGGGGAAGGCTTAGGAGCTGATTAGGATAAATTGGATCCAATGCCAAAGGAAAGGGATGAGTATTTAATAATGTTTGACCACTTAAAGACCCATTCAAAGCATTTGTTGACTATTTGACTGGTCAAACAGTCAACCTATGCCTTGATAGAATTGGGGAAAGCATCGTTTACTGGTTGAAGTGATTTGAAAGAGGTTTGAGGCTTGCATGTTGGAGTTTGAATGCATGGGAAGGAATTTGAGCTATTTTAACCAAGTCTTAATGTGTTGACTTGGTTAACTTGCTTAGACTTGAATGACCCATAATTAAAAAAAAATATTTGGGCCATGGTTTGGAGTTAATTTAAAGCTTGAAAGGGGTTTGATAGGTTAAATGGGTTGAAATAACACATTTAAAGCCTTAATGGGGATTTAGGTTAACCTAGGTTGACTTGTTCAATCAGGTTGACCCAGGACCTAGACTTGAACTCAATGGATTTGATTTGATATTTTGAGTCTAGTGGAGGTGATTTGAGTGATCAGGATTGTCATCTGGATCAAAATGATTCATTTAGGCCCTTAATGGGCCTAATGGGTCAACTAGGTTGACTTGGTCAACCAAGTTGAGCCAGGGTCAGGGACTGGGTCTAACCAATTTAAAATGACATTATGAGTCTATTGGTGGTGGTCCCACTGTCTAGGGAGGTCATTTGGTCAAAATGACCTTTTCGAACCCTTAAAGGCTTGTTTGGTCAACCAGTTTGACCCATTGTCAGGATTTGGGTCCAACAGGTATGGTTTGATATTTGAAACTTACTGGAAGATGTTACATTTAATTTGGAGTTGATTTGATCTAAGGTGACTATTCATACCCCCAAGGGATATTTTGGTCATTTTGATCTCTAGTCAACTGGGGATCAAAGTAAGTCCAATAAAATGCAGTTTAATATTCGCTGAGTCATAATCAAGGGTCTGGCAGTAATTGGAGGCTTTGGAGAAAGCTCCAATGTCAAAATCCACTGGGTGATAGGTCTAGTGGCATAGACCATAAATATTTAAAGGTTTTACGGTCTTTGGAAATCAATTCAATTTCTGAGGTTAGAGATCTCAGAATGAGCTCAAATTTGGTGGGTTGCCTCTAGAGATATGTCCCATCAGTATGCAACTGATAAACTCTGAATCAGAGGTCATTTGACTGGGTTTTGAAAGGTTTGAAAATTCACTAGAAAAGGGTTTTAGGACAGGGTCCTTCGGCCTTGAGATTTTGGGTTTGAATTTCTGGATTTAAGCTAGATTTTTTATTTGAATGATTGGATTTGAATTATCCATATCATTTATGATTATTTGGAATGATCATGAGTGATAGGATAGGATTGAAGTTTGATAGGAGGTTATATCAAGTTTTCAAGTCTGGATTAAGCTATAGGTTGAATTGCCTAGGAGTCTAGGCATGTTTGAAGCTTGAGTGGGTTTGAAGTCTAGATTGATTTGAGGTTTGAATTGATTTGAAATTTAGATTAACCTGGATCAAGATTGATCTAAGACTTGGATTGATCTTAGAGCCTAGGTAGACTTAAGGGCATAGAGTCTGGAGGAATCTTAAAATCTAGAACTTAGGAGAATTCTAGAGTCTAGAAGTCCTAGGATTTGGGGTTTAAAATGATCCTAAGATCTAGATAGATCTAAGGGTCTGGATTAAGTTTGGAGGATAGATTGATCTGAGGTCAAGATTGATCTGGAGTCTAGATGGGGTCCCTAGTGATCTCATACAAAAGTGAGGTCAACACCACTAAAAGCTTGTTTGTTTTTATCATAATATGGTCTTCATCATCTTAGAAATTATAATTCATGATTATCTCCTTAAAATTATCATCTGAGCTGCTACTTATTGAATTAAAAAGTTCGTGCAAAATTAAGGTCTGTTTGGGGCCGTTTTTTTGTTCCATTGATTTTCTAATAGCAGCAATAATTTTGTTTGGCTATTATTTTTTGTTGCTTTTTAACTGCTTTTTAGAAATTTATGTAACATAAAGCTATTTTTTGCAATCATAATAGCAAAATTATTTTCTCTCTAATAACTTCACAACCAGCTTTATAAAATACTACAATAGTCCCAATGAGGTCCTTCAAAAAAGCTCTAGCCCATGTTAATGAAGATGAGATGATATTGTAGAAGCTAGAAGATGATAACCAGCCAAGCAGATCAAGAGGAGGCTAAAGCATTTAAAAACATTTCCTTTAATGATATAAAGCTCCAACACAGCTGTCAAACTTAAAGGTAGCTTTGAGCAGTCCCTCCTTTCATGGGTTCTATTCTTATGGTTGGAAAAGAAGCATACACCTTTTATTGAATTTTGGCATCTTTTACATTGGAATTTCTTACAGTTCAATCATATGTTTGGCATTTAGAGGATTATCACTGAGGCTTCATTTGGGATAGCTTTCTTATTGTTTTGATTTTCAGACTTCAATAATAATTTTTATTTGACCACTACTTTTATATTATTTTCAATAAATTTTTGTACTAAGAAGCTATCTTCTTCAACAGCTTTCAAAAAAATAATTTTTTCCATAACAACTTTACAACCACTTTTACAAAAAGCTGAAACCGTCCCAAATAGACCCTTAGATTATTACTACCTGCCAGCCACCACCTCATCTTTTGAAATTATTTTACAACTTTTAGAAAAATTTTACAACAAACTAAACATCATAAAATATTTTAAATATAATATATATATTTCATACTACATTTAAAAAATACTAAGATATTAAAGACTTACCATGCATTTAAAATGTAACGAAACTCTAATATATGCAACCAAACAACCCTCATATCTTTTCTCATTTAAAGGCAGCTCGCTTTTAGGGGTGTCAAAACGGGTCGACGGGTCGGGTTGGGGTCGAACCCGAGTTGACCCGGGTCTAAATGAGTCAACCCGATTTTTCAACCCAAACCCGACCCGTGCGGGTTACAGGGTCCACCCGACCCAACACGCCAACCCGTGATGTAGGTGAGGATCGCATATCCGAGCGCGTGAGCCCTGTCGCGCTGAGTCCGAACTCTGAACGCGTGAAGCAAGGCCAGCGCCTCTTGTAGCTGTCACCACACGTTGTAAGCCAGTGAACAACACAAAAGCCGGTCGATGTACCCAAACCATCGTCGGAGCGATCGGAAGGCGTCCGATAATGCGAGAAGAAAGATTCTATGAGGCTGCTGGCTTCGGCGGGGAGGAAACGATTAGCTCCCTATGGCTCGTGTACACGTTGGTGCTAAGGGTGTTGGCGGCGGCGGCAGAGGAGGGAGAGTGCGTTGCATGAAGGCGACACGAGAAAGGGGGCAATAGTCAATGGTGGAGCTCAAACTCTTATCTTATGGAATTGGAAAGTGGAAACGGTGGGGAGGAGCATGTGGAGGATTGAAATCAATTATACATGAGACGGAAGATCTCCTTGAATTTGTTGAATTGAGCGTCACTAGATTTGGAATTAGAGAGAAATTCGGGTGGATGGAGAAGAGAAAGAGTCAAAGAGATGAGTGATTGAGTGGAAAGACAGAGGAGATGGAGACTAGAAGAAGGCATGGCATCTCTCCGTTAGGATCATTACCCTTTCTCGCCCAGTGATTCGCAAGCGAGGTCACTGGTCAGCACAAACGCTCACCGCAGGTGCGGGACGCGACTCACGTGAGTGCGGGATGCGGGCTGTCGGGTCAGTTTCAGATTATCGGGTCAACCCGAATCTGACCCGTATGGCAAACGGGTTGACCCAACTCCGAAATTTTCTAGGTCGGATTCGGGTCGGGTTTCGGATCGGATCAAATTTTAACACCCCTTCACTTTGATATATTAGTTAGGAGCTTTTGCTATGAACTAAAATATTAAAAAAAAAAATCTGTTCCCCTTTAATGATTGCGACCATTGCCAACCAATCCACGCAAGGTCGGCCGTTTTTGAACGATCTCAATTCAATTGTTCTGTCATCAATCAAATAAAATACGTTAAGGTGGACGACTTCTGAGTCCCCCAACCCAATTAATAAAAAAAAAGGCAGTAATTAAATTTTTATATTTATTTAATGCACGTGAGATATTTAAAAGATTATAAATAAATAATTTTAATTAAATTTTGCTTTTATAGCCTGTACCGTTATCATGCTTTTTTTTTTCTGATAATAAATGAATGAAAATATTATAATAATTATCAAAATATTTTATATATTCATCATGTATTATAATATAGGGTCATAATTTTATTTAAGAAAATTATCAAAATATTCTAAAATATTTTATATTAGAATAGAGTTAATTTTATTCTTGTCTCTCAATATATCTAAAATTATTATATAATACTAATATAATATTATACAACTAAATTATTAAATATTCATAATATTTTTTCTTCATATGATTATAATTATAAATATCAATAAATTTAATTATGACATATAATAATATAATTATATTTATCTAATAATTTCAGCATATAGAAGGAAAATATGTGATAATCAAAGATACATATTATTATTCTAAGGTTTTTTTTATAATGAATAATACTTAGACTTCTAGAGGCGCCTTAAGGCAACTCCGCATGCGACTGCTTATTAGCCACCGTCATCTTCTTCAGTTCCGCCACCAACGAGTGCAGATCCCGGAACGAGCTCCCGCCCTCCGCCACCGCCTTTCTTGCCATTTCGCTGAGCTCAGCCGCCCTCTCCCTCACCCTACTGCTTCTTCCACTCACCGCTGCCTCCAAAATCCTAGCCAGCTCCTGAGCTTCCGGCACCGTAGACCTTCCCTCGGCCACCATGACAGCCATACCGGCGTCCTCCAACAGTCGAGCATCTATGAACTGGTCCGCTCCGAGTGGCCACGTCAGCAAAGCCACCCCAGCCACCACGGCCTCAATCACTGAGTTCCATCCACAGTGCGTCAAGAACCACCCGACTGCCGCGTGGCCGAGAATTTCCACCTGCGGAACCCACCCCTTCACCACAAACCCTCGCTCTGCCACCCTCTCCTCAAACCCCGCCGGAATCTCCGTCCCCTCCCTGACGCACCAGAGGAATCGCAACCCGCTGAGCTCAAGAGCCGCCGAAATCGCCGCCGCTTGCTCCGGCGGAGGAACAGCTTGGCTGCCGAAGCAAACGTAGACCACCGATCCCTCCGGAAAGCCATCGAGCCAGGTCAGAACCTTCTCCTTGATAATGGCATCGGTCTTCCGCTTAACCGGCGAAGCGACGAGTGGCCCCACCGCCCATATCCGCCGGTGCCCCGCCACATCCTTCATTAGTTGTTCGATATAATCGCCTTCAAGATCGGAGAATGTGTTGACGACGAATCCCCAGCTTTGAATGTCCAATAGAAAATTTTCCTTGATTGATTCGGAGACGGAATCGCCTTTTATGTAGCTGCGGAAGAGAGTGGAGAGTTGGGAAAGAGGGAAGGAAGGGGAGTTAGGGAGCGAGGGGAAAGGAATGAGGAGATTAGGATCGGAATTAGGGGGCATCTCGCGCCAGAGTTGGTGGATGGTGGCGATTGCGAAGGCGCCGGATGGCGAGAAGGACAGACGGGGGATGGAGAGGGATTGCGCGAGACGAAAGGTCCAGCCGGAAGTGAAGAAATCGGAGAGGATGGCCATAGGAGGGTTAGGGTGGGAATGGAACCATTGGACAATGGGGTGGAGAAGGGCGGACAGGGCGGGGATGAAGTTGCGGATGAGATTCGGGGGAACCTGGTTGGTGTTCTCGACGCCGGTGGGAATATCAGGGGAAGAAGGGAAAGGGAGGATGAGAGGTGAAATGGATGGAGAGGAGGAGAGGATTGGGGAGAGCGTGGGAAGATTGCCGGGAGTGACGACGATGGTGATGGCGAGGCCATGGCGGGTGGAGAGCAGGTGGCAGAGATCGAGGAGGGGAAGCAAATGCCCGTGTGCAGGGAACGGGATTACCAGGAGATGGGGTACAACTGCCCCCGCCATGAGATCCGGCCTCTGCTCTGATAGCTTTCCAAAGCTGCCCGGAAGGCATGGTCACTTTATAGGAGGCGAAGACTGGCTTGTGTAGCGTTACAGTCGTGGACGACTTTCTTATTAATTATTAAAATAATATTTTTATAAAAAAATTAAAATTTTTTATTAAAAAACTGCTTTTAATTAATAGTATTTTTATTAACTGAAAAGCCAAAAATAAACAAAAAGCTCCCCCAAATCAAACTTTAATTTGAATAAAAATTGAGCAATAAATTTAGATAAAAAATATTTCAAAATATTCTTTAAATTTAGGTAAGTATTTAAAACTTTTAAATTTTAATAATTACATTTAGAAATTAGTTAAATCATTATTTTTTGGATAGATAGAATTTAAAGAATATTATGATGCAAAAGAGCCAAATGCTATTATGCATTTTTTTATTATTTTATTTATAATGTTATTTTAATTTTTTGTATTGAAAATAACAAATTTAAACAATAATTATAAATATCATTTTTTAAGTCCTTTTCAAAAATAAGAAATTAGGGTTATAAATATCTTTTAAATTTAAAAAACTATATCTTTAAGAATTTTAAATTTCTATGTTTTTTCTTTAAATCAAAATATTAAAATAATTATAAATTTCATGAATTATTTCGATGAAAAAGGGCCAAATCTTTTTTTTTAATTATGTTAAAGGCGACATCAAAGTGACAATATATTACCATTTTTTTCATAATGATTGAGCAGTGACACTCCCATGATGGTGGTTTGACGACGGCTATAGCCAAACATCAATAGTATGGCAACGATGGGATGGTTATGGTGGTTGTGTGGTGACGGTTCAATAGTGGCGATCCGATGATGCAACAATCAAAGATGCTCATCTAGTGAACGCGATTTGATGACAGTGGTTTGGTGGTGGTTGTCTGCTAATGGTGGTGGGGTGGTGGTGATTCAATGGTAGGCAATGGCGATAGCCTGATAATTGAGGTCAAGCTGTGAGGATTTTACACTTGTAGCTAGACAATAATGATCTGATGATGATAGCTAAGCAGTAGTGATTTGATGACAGTGGCTAGGTAGTGATGATCCTGAGAACAACGAAGAATAGTGATGAGAAAGAGTACAAAGAAGAAGAATAAGTATAAAACAAAGATCATATCTTGTTATAGTATTAGTGTACAACAGAGTATATATAGACAAAGATAAGAAAACAAACGAATCCTAAGGTTATACGTGTAACGAAAAAGAAGTGGCTAACATCAAGACAGCTATTCTTTAAACTATATTTTCTTGAAATATCAGGATGACGTGTAATGTATATTAACAAGCCCCCTCAAACTGTTGCAGATGAAGATGTAACTAGTTTGGTTGCGAGTTGTTGAAACCGAGAAATTGAAAGAGGCTTGGTGAAAATGTCGGCAACTTGATCTTTAGTGCAGATATAATGAATTGTGATAGATTTATCCTTAATGCATTCCCTGATGAAGTGACACATTCCCTAATGAAGTGACAGTCGACTTCAATGTGCTTTGTTCAAGCATGGAAAATCGGATTGTTTGCTAAGGCAAAAGCCGGCGTATTGTCGCAAAATAGTGGAGTGGTTGCCATGGGAGAATAGTTGAAATCTTGAAGTGATCGACGAATCCATATAACTTCGGCAGCAACAACAACAAGGGCTCGATACTCAGCCTCTGTGGAAGATCTAGCAACTGCATTTTGTTTCTTGACACTCCACGAGATTAAGGATGATCCGAGGTAGTTGCAATAGCCTCGGCTTTAGACTTAATATTGAGAAGATATTGGCTCATTGTTTAATCTTTCATTGATATCTAGTGGAGCTTATTCTTGAGCTGGATGATACGAGATCTAGTGATAGACTGAAGATGCCGAGAGATGGTTTCCCAGATCTCGGCGCAGTGTTCCAAGGAAAGAACATAGGGTAAAAGAGTATGAGAGATGACAGAGTAAAGAGCGGCATCAAGTTTTTGATCAACTAGAAGCCATGTTTGATATGAATAGGTATTAGGAACAATCAGAGATGTTGAGGAAGGGAAATAACAAGTACCATCAAGAAACCCGTCAAAGCCATTAGCTCAGAAGAGCTTGAAGACTTGCGACCGCCAGACAGGATAGTTATCAGAGTTAAGAGTGATGGAGACGATACTTTTGATATTGCTAACCAAGAATTTTAATTGGGGGGAATCTGTGAAGTTTCTAACAAAGAACTAGAATTGTGAGGGGTGTCTTGGGCAGCGGCTAATGAAGCGGATGAAGAATCCATGGGAGGGAAGATTAACTGGTCGAAAAAGAGGGGCTCACGAGGATACCGTGCTCTGATACAATGAGAACAACGAAGAACAGCGGAGAGAAAGCGTACAAAGAAGAAGTATAATTATAAAATAGAAATCCGATCTTATTACAATATTAGTGTACAATAGAGTACATATAGACAAAGATAAGAAAACAAACGAATCTTAAGGTTACACGTGTAAGGTAAAAAAAGTGGCTAACATCAAGACAGCTATTCTTTAAACTATATTTTCTTGAAATATCAGGATGACGTGTAATGTATATTAATAGATCCAACATTGATGATTGGGTAGTGGTTGTATTCAGATCGGCTCACTTTTGATATTGATAAGATCCTTTCGTTGAGAAGTTCAATTCGTTGAAATTGAAATTTAAAAAATCCTAAATTTATGTCTAATTTTTTTTCAATTCAAATATACATTAATTAATATTCATAACGCATCAATTAGATCCTAATTTGATGAAACATTTTAATATACATTCTTCTCCTCTATCTAGTCTACATATTCGCTTTGAATTTTCACAAAGAATTGGGCAAAATTTTAAACTAAGTATGATTAGTAAATATTTTATTTGATTAAGCATGTAAAAAAAAATTAAGAATAATCATTGCTCTAATACTATTTTGTTACACCTCAGAATCAAAATTTTAAATAATTGTATCCTTTTTTTCTAACTAGTTAATCATATTTAATTAGAGCTTACAAATTCATATAAAAAATGGAAAGAACTGCATTTCTATTTATCAATATGT
Source organism: Dendrobium chrysotoxum (assembly GCA_019925795.1). Lineage (NCBI taxonomy): Eukaryota > Viridiplantae > Streptophyta > Magnoliopsida > Asparagales > Orchidaceae > Dendrobium > Dendrobium chrysotoxum. The sequence continues at coordinate 4,530,497 of CM034302.1, read as the reverse complement.
ACCATTATTACAAGCCCAAAATGTTATATATACAATAGTTATGATTCTCTAACTAGCCCAATGAAAGAATCCCGATTTTTGACCTCTGAATCTCTCTCTTTCCCTTTCTCTTCCCTCTTCTCCTTTGTTCTTCTCCGATAATGGCTAGGTGAAATGAGCTTTCTGCAATTGGTTTTAGAAATTAATATTTAAAATCTACTAACTTGACCTAGCACCATGACGATCACCTCCTTAGCGTTGTTGCACCCCAAAGAATCTTTCAGATTCTCTCAGAATATCCTTACCTGAGACTCGGAGCCATGACGACGTTTCCAGAGTGATAGTGCACACTCGAAGCCTAATTTTTTGTCTACTTTCCTGAGCTCGATGCCGCTGTGCTGCCTACTATGGCGCCGCAGCGCCCACAAAACAAAATTTTCAACTTAGAATTTCACTTTTTCAACCAAACCCTGGCTACTCACAACTCCATCAAATATTCTAAAACTTATAATTGCACATTACATCAACCACAAATGAGTATTTAACTTAATTAACTTTAGTTACCTGAGTTTCAGGACAACGAATATTAGACTATAGATGTTCATTTGCATATACTTTCAAAGTTTAATTTTGTAGCTTCTATATTTGTTCCCTCTTCAATTTGAATCCACTTTATGTTAATTATATTGCCTACAATAATTGAGAACAAAATGCTTCTACATACTACATCGTATCTAAGAATGTAAAATTAATATGTAAAATGCAAAATTGAGGAACTCTTTCATTCCAACAAATGAATGACTATTATTGTTTTATGAATGATATGTCCATTTATAGTCATTAATCATATATTTTATATGAAATAAATATAATTTGTTCATTTTTTTACATTTGCAATGAACAAACTCCAATCATTCCTTCAATAAGAATCTTATGTGAAAGGGCATTATGTTTTCTACATTAAATGAACGTCAAAAAATTTTATGAAAGTAAGTATCTCTAAAAAATTATAAAATTCTTATAAAAGAAAGTTCCTTGAAGTACTTCTACTTTTAATGGATTCTAGCATCTTCTCCATTAGAAAATTCTTCATGGTTCAAACATATGTTGTCATTCACAAAATAACTACTTGAGCTAGCTCTTTGTAGCCAGGTTTCGTTCGGGACAACTTTTTTACCGCTTTATGAAATAATTTTTTAGTGTAAAGATTTTTTGAATTTAAAATTTTGGTATTAAAAAGCTGTTTCATAAAGCGGTAAGAAAGCTGCCTCAAATAAAACCTCAATTTAACATTTTATAAGGCTGAAGATCAACCTTAAAGAAGTAAAATTGATGGTCACGAAAAAACTTTAGCTCTTTCTATCTCATCACTTACCATCCAAAATTTCTATAGTGAACGACTTACACCAAACTCATGTCCACCCCATTGTATGTTAGACTATTTATATCCATGTTAATTGGTATCTTATTTAAATTTCCACTCAAATACATTATGAAAACAACTAACTAAAAAAAAACTGGAGACACTTAATGACATTAAAATGATAAACATAATTATATGCCCACTGAAAGCTTGTTTGATTTTATCACAATATGGTCTTCATCATCTTAGAAATTATAAGTCATGATTATTCTCTTAAAATTGTTGTTCGAGTTGCTACTTATTGAATTAAAAAGTTCGTGTAAAATTAGGGGTATGTTTGGGGCCGTTTTTTTGTTCCATTGCTTTTCAAATAGCTGCAATAATTTCATTTGGCTATTATTTTTTGTTGCTTTGTTATTGCTTTTCAGAAATTTGTGTAGTGAAAAGTTATTTTTTGCAATCATTATAGCAAAGTTGTTTTCTGTAATAACTTCACAACCAGCTTTATAAAATACTACATTAGTCCCAATGAGACCCTTAAAAAAAGCTTTTAGTCCATGTAAATGCAGATGAGTGATGTTGTAGAAGCTAGAAGATGACAACTAGCCAAGCAGATCAAGAGGAGGCTAAAGCATTTAAAAACATTTTCTTTAATGATATAAATCTCCATCACAACTGACAAACTTGAAGGTAGCTTGGATTAGTCCCTTCTTTCATGGGTTTTGCATTCTATTCTTGTTGCGGGCTAGAATATACACGGCGATAGAGTTAGAATTTTATGTCTTAACGTTGCACGGATATCCAGCTCACACACACAGAGAACACAAGATTTTTACGTAAAAAATCTTTAAAAAGGGGAAAAATCACGTGGCCTAGCCCAGTTTGAAATGATTCCACTAGCACTTAAGTAGGTTACAGTGATCCGACTTACCTCTAAGGGCAATCAGATTACAAGTATCAACTGTAGGGTTAAAGTTGGGGGTATGTGAAAGTCCGACGTCACACTGGTGGAACTTCGGGGTCACTCGATGATTTGCCAAAATTTTGGGCCTTAAGTGATGGTCCGGTAGAATTTTGGGTCTTAGGTGATGGTCTGGTAGAACTCCGGGTCTTAGGTGGTTATCTGGCAGAGCTGAGGACGTCATTTGGTGGTCCGGCGGAAATTCGGGCCTCAAGTGGTGGTCTGGCGAAAGTCAGGGCCTCAAGTGGTGGTTTGGCGGAGCTGAGGATGTCAGGTGGTGGTCCGATGAAGCTCAGGGCATCAAGAGGCGGTCCGATGGAGCTGAGGACATCAGGTGGTGGTTCGACAGAGCTCAGGGCATCAGGCGGTGGTCTGGTGGAGCTGAGGACATCACGTGGTGGTCTGCCGGAGCTCAGGGCATCAGGCGGTGGTCTGGCGGAGCTGAGGACGTCGTGTGGTGGCCCAGCAGAGCTCAGGGTGTCCGACAGTGGTCTGGTGGAGCTGAGGATGTTAGGTGATGGTCTGGTGGAGCTCAGGGCATCAGGCTATGGTCCGACGGAGCTGAAGACATCAGGTGGTGGTCTGGCGGAGCTCAGGGCGTCAGGCGGTGGTCCGGTGGAGCTGAGGACGTTAGGTGGTGGTTCGGTAGAACTCAGGGCATCAGGCGGTGGTTCGACAGAACTGAGGATGTCACGTGGTGGTTCGACAGAACTTAGGGCGTCAGGTGGTGGTCCGGTGGAGCTGAGGACATCAGGTGGTGGTCTAGAAGAACTTAGGGCGTCAAACAGTGGTACGACAGAGCTGAGGACGTCAGGTGGTGGTCCGGCGGAGCTCAGGGCGTCAGGCGATAATCCAGCGGAGCTAAGGACATCAGGTGGTGGTCCGGCGGAACTCCGATGTTGAGCGGTGGTCCGGCGGAACTCCGGCGGTGGTCGAGGAGGAGCAAGGAGGCAAGAGCGATCTCTGATCTCTGTCTTTTCTCCTTAGGATTAGGGGCCCTTTTCAAGAGGAGAGGGAGCTCTATTTATAGACTTTTGGGAGTGGCATGGCCTGTAAATAGGAGGAAGATCAAGGGTAATTAGGGAGTAGTTTGAATGGACGGCCGATGTTGAATCCCTTGATCATGGACCGTTCGATGGATATTTAAAGGTCTTAGAGATATCGGATTTTAGCGATCTTGGGCTTGTTGAATTCGTCTCGTCGAGCCGCTCGATTTGACTTAAAGCACTTCATGTTTCAAAACTATTTGGTAATCCAAATTATAGCATGAACCTTTGAACAACACTTTACGCTCTTGAATTGGACCAATTTGGGCTCGGATTGGGTTTAATTTTGTGTCATTGGGTTCGTATTTTTGAGGTGTTCAGTTCGACTATAAGTTCATTGAAATCAGAGTTTGGACGGTCCTAATTTTAATTTTAGAGGTTTTCAACTTAATTTTGCCTCGAGATTCGAGTCTAATCAAGATAATTTTTCAAGGATGTATCAGTTACCCCCCTATTTTCAGATGTCGAAGCTCCAGAAGTCCAAAAATATATGTCCCAACATTCAGGGAATATTTTTGAATGATTTGAAGTTTTGGAATAACCCAATCTTGGGCGTAGAGGCCCGAAACGGTTTTAAAAGTGTCAAAATTGAGTCCGGAATGTTGAAAAAATGGTCCTGATACCCCAAAAACGTCCGATTTAACCTTTCTGGGCACAATATTGGGCCCAGGAACGTGTTGGGACAGACAAACCGCCGGCCGCCACCGCGACAACGCTAAGCTGCAACACGCCCGCATGTTTGCTCGCGCTGCTGCCCGGACTGCCTACGCGCCGCGAGCCCTGCCCGCTGCCTGTATGCCCCCTCGTCTTGCCCGCGCTGCCCAGAAGCGACGCGGCTCCGGGTCGCCAGTGCTGACCGCAGCTGGTTGGCTACAGTTAGCCTGACCGCCGGTGATTAAGGCAAAAAAAACTTTTTCAAAATAAAATATTTTATATATATATATATATATATATATATATATATATATATATATATATATATATATATATATATATATATATATATTATTTATTATTATTATTTCTCTCCAACCACCCCCTCCTATTATACATAGCCCCCTAGGGGATATGAGTTTCTTGCACCTCTTCCCCCTCTCTTCTTTCAACTGAGTCCTTCCCCTAGCCCTGTACAGGCGGCATCCCCTGTATAGGCCCAGGACCCCTCTTTGCAAGAAGGATGTTCCTCCCTCTCTTCCCTCTCCCCTCTTCATACTGAGGCATTCCCCTAGTCCTGTTCAGGTGGTGTCCCCTATCCAGGTCTAGGGCCCCTCACTGAGCAGGAGTCTCCCCCTCCTTCCCCTTCTCTCCCTTATGCTGAGGCATTCCCCTAGTCCTATTCAGGTCTAAGGCCCCTCACTGAGGGGGAGTCTTCTCCTCTTTCTTCGAGAGATCCTACGGAGGTCTGACTCTAGTCGGTGGAAGTCTTATAAAGGACGGAAGTCCGACGTCAGAAAGAACTCCGACGAGAGTTCGACGATGGGTAGTAATCTGATGATGGGTAGTAGTCCGACGACGGGTAGAAACTCAGAGTCGGGTAGAAGTCCTACGAGAGTCCGACGATTGGTAGTAGTCCGACGACGGGTAGGAAATTCAATGTCGGGTAGATTTTCGACGAAAGTCTCGCGACGAGCAGAAATCCAGTAAGGGGAGGAAGTTCGACGTCGGGTAGAAGTACAATATTGGGTAGAATTCCTAGGTAGAAACTAGGCATCGGGTAGAAGTACAATGTCGGGTAGAAGCTCGACGAAAGTCCGTCCACTGGTAGAAGTCCGACGATGGGTAGAAATTTAGCATCGAGTAGAAATCTGACGAGGGTCCAACGACGGGCAAAAGTCTGGCGTCGGGTAGAAATCCGGCGAAAGTCCATTGATGGGCAGAAGTCCGACAATGGGTAGAAATTCAGTGTCGGGTAGAAATCCGACGAGGGTTCGACGACGGGTAGCAGTCCAGCAACGGGAGGAAGCTCGACGTCGGGCAGAAGTCTAACAAAAGTCTCGCGACGGGTAGAAATCTAGCAATGGGAGGAAGCTCGGCATCAAGCAGAAGTCTGACGAAAGTCCCGCGACAGGCAGAAGTCCAGCAACGGGAGGAAGCTCGGTGTCGAGCAGAAGTCCAACGAAAGTCCCGGGCTAAAGTTTGATGATGGGAAGAAGTACGACATCGAGTAAAAGTCTGATGAAAGTCTTTCGACGGACAGAAGTCCAATGATGGCAGGAAGTTTAGCATCGGGTAGAAGACCGACGAAAGTCCTGCAACGAGAAGAAGTCTTACAATAGGAAGAAGTTCATCGTCGAGGGCTTCTTGATGGCTTGAGCTTGCATGAAAGATGTTGAGAGAATCCACCAAGGATATATGACCTATCCGAGGTTGTATGTTAAGCACTGCTCGATGACGTTAACCTATATGAAAGAGGTCAAGAGAATCCACCAAGAATATATGACCTATCCAAGGTTGTATGTCAAAGCACAGCTCTATGACATTAACCTGTGTGGAAGAGGTCGAGAGAATCTATCAAGGATGTATGACCTATCTGAGATTATATGTCAGAGTACCGCTCGATGACGTTAACCTGTATGGAAGAGGTCGAGATCTGTTGACCCCTACAGCTACCCCAAAAATCATGAAGTTGATAAAGACGATTCAATTTGGATGTGGGTTACATTGAAATTTATTGTGCAATGTTGAAGAAGTGATCAAATGAGGAATATCAAGTTTTTGTTAACAGAATTGATTTGTGCAAAAAAAAAATCTCTTCTATCTATAGTGGGGGATGGTGGTATGGGAAAGACAACTCTCTTGCTACATGATTATGAAGATGAAATGACAGAGGAATTTGATCTTAAAATATGGGTTTGTGTTTCCATCAACTTTAATGATTGTTGGAGAAATAGTTAAGAAGGCCTTTAGGATCTCCATTGGCAGCTAAAATCATTGGTGGCATTCTAAAGGACAACCTGAATGAAAGGCATTGGAGGACAGTTCTAGAAAAGCAATTTATTTGCGACGAAAACAACGAATTAGGCAGCGCGAGGTCGATCAAATGACGTCCGATTGCAAAACGGATTACGTCGTTGCATCCGGAACATCGTCAACATCAAAGATATATATTTTATTTAATTAATTTGGATCAACCGGGGTGGTGGCACAAATCAAAACAATCTTAATGCAACACGATGACGTGCATTTCAAGGAAAATTGGCCTCGTCGTCGCCCAAATGACGTCCAATTGCAAAACGAATTACGTCGTTGTGTCCGGAACATCGTCAATATCAAATATCTACATTTTGTTTAATTAATTTGGATCAACCGGGGTGGTGGCACGCAAATCAAAATAATCCTAATGCGATGTGATAACGTGTTTTTCAAGGAAAATTGGCCTCGTCGTCTACCAAACGATCTCCGATCGACGAACGAACTTCGCCACCGTGTCTGGAATGCTTTCAACCTTTAAAAACTACATTTTGTTTACCCAATTCAAAGCATTCAGATTGGCGGCGCGACTGGAGTGATTCAAAAGTGGCAGTGCGCAGTTCAAGAAAATTGGCCTCGTCGTCGACCAAACGATCTCCGATCGATGAACGGACTTTGCCACCATATCCGGAATGCTTTTAACCTTTAAAAACTATATTTTTTTATTCAATTCAAAGCATTCAGATTGGCAGTGTGACCGGAGTGATTCAAATGCGACAGTGCGCAGTTCAAGAAAATCAGCCTCGTCGTCGACCTAATGATCTCTGATCGACGAACGGACTTCGTCACTGCATCCGAAACATCCCAAATACTTAAGAAGGACTTTTAACTTGATTGAATTAAATGACATACGAGAAGGTCGACGTGAATTGCGAGGCAAAGCATAAATAACAAAAAAATAATGATGTGCATGCTAAGGAATTTAGCCCTCGGCGTCGACCAAATGATCTCCAATTGACGAACGAACTTCGCCATCGCGTCCAGAACACTATTAATACTGTAAGTTGACTATCAATTTATCCAAATTAAAATTGTGTCGTGACCGATGAGGGTTCTACAACACTAATATGCATGCCGAAAGTAAAATGGCTCAAAAGAAAATTTAATGGAAATGATAAATAGCATGCCTTTCCATTGCTAGAGGAGCTACATATTACGAAATTAAAAGCATTAAAGGATTGGTTTGAGGAAGGAGTAGCTGCGAAAGATGGATGTTTGTTTTCTTGCTTAATTGAACTAGTGCTAAATTACTATCCGAAGCTAAAAGAGTTGCTCTCTTTGCCTTCCAAGCTCAAGACCTTGGATATACAGAGATTGGGCGGATGATCTTGAATTTTTGTGGCAATTCAAATCCTATTCTCCTTGAAGCATTAGAGGTCATTCACTATCCAAACATTACACCTCTTCCTTCGGCTGATGAAATAGTAAGACTTGCAGCACTACTACATTAAATACTTGATAACCACAAGCTACCCTATCCTTATCTCTCTTGGAGGAATTTGAGAAGTGGAGATCACTAATAATTTCCATCTCGCGCTCAGTAATTGCATTATAAGTGATCCACCAGTATGGCTAACGGATATGTTGGGTATCTTAACTAATGGTGATAGGGCTCGATGTCAATATCAAATAATTTTTATTTTATTTTATCTGCAAGTCAATTGAAACTCAAATCAGAATTAATGCTACCTGGTATAAGCCGATTCACTGCTCTGACTCCCAGATTTTCGCTACAAAACTTACGTCTAAATCCCAGAAAATCCATTGAAACCTCGGATGAACGTCTCCTCCAAGATTTTCTGTTGCTGCCTCGATCACAACTATTTGCTTACCTTAAAATGCAGCCAAACAGAGTTGTGTGGCCTTCTTGGTCATTTTTTTTTTTAATCGAGCTTCCCTGCAGTTCACAAAAAGCCTTCCTCCCACGACCAAATCCACTGAGCTGTTCAAAACTCTAGTGAGCTCCTTCGCTCTCTCACGCACAAGCTTCTCTCCAACCTCTCACTGTTTTGATCGCAAGCTTCGGTCGAACATCTCATCCCCTTTCCGCCTGACCTGCTCTTACCGACCCTCCATAGCAGCTCTTGCTTGAGTTCACCACGTCAGGTCCTTCACCCCACAACAGCAACTATATCTGACCAGCCTTCTCAAGCTGCAACTCCTACACTTCGGTACGTGGATCAGCAGCTGATCTCCTCAAATAGCTGCTCCGTCCGTCTGGCATTCAATTCCCAAATTTTTTTTAATTTTATTTTATTACAACCCAACCTCAAACCCAATATATAAAAAAAATCAGTGGAAGTCCATGCAGCAGCACGTGGGTAAGGATAGGTTTCGTTCAGCCTATAACTGCACCTACAACTAAAGCAATAGAGCAGTTTTCTTTTATATATATATAAAGCCTGAGGGAGTCAAAGATTCTCCACTGAACATTTATATCTGACATTATTGCTCTTCCTTGCCAAAAGAGCCTCATTTTATATATATATATATATATATATATGGTCATGCTGCTTATTTAAAATCTATTCCTTGATTTGTACTTTGCTTAATCACTAAGTCTACAGTTGCCGTTTGATTATAGATGGGTTGTTTAGATGGGCCTTAAGGTTCAAATGGCCTATTATCAGTATTAATTTATTTTTGCTAAATCTGAAGCCTGTTTAACATTACCAAACTCTACCTATTCAATATATACATCATCTTGCGTATATAAATAAATATACTGCTCTCCATATGCTTATATTTATTATTTCATGTATACTCGTACACATACCTTTTGTATATATATATTGTTTTCTGCATATGAGTGTATATACCATTTTAAGTATATGATTATATACGACTGAATATATATATATATATATATATATATATATATATATATATATATATATATATATATATATATATATATATAGGTATTTACTTGTGCATATATCTAAAAAAAAAAGGGATAAAGTTTATGTTCTCAAGTGAGCTCCCGTACAACAAGGCTTTTTTTTATGTTTTTGTTTTGTTTTTTTTTTTTTTTTGGCATTATTCTCCGCTTTGCCCATGAATCAGATGCCTTTAATCAAAACAATAGCTTTTCTTCCAAAAAAAAAAAAAAAAAAACACAACAGCTTTTTTTTTTACTTTACTTCGTTTCTTTACCTATTTCTATTATCAACTAGTGGCATAGCTATCATTACTAAACAGCATTAATTATCTTTTTATTCACACCAAAACGAGTAAAGTGAGATTATGATTATATGTTTGTTATTGTGGTAGTTAGTTCTGGCTATTAATGTAGATATTATCATTAATGTTCTTGTTAATAAGCATTAGTGGCTCATGTTATTACTACTAATTATCAAGTTTAGGTGTATATATATACAACTCTTCTCTATTAAAATTTTTTTTTTTATGTATTTTTTATACATATATATATACTATTTCATGTTAAAATTTATATTAGTTATATGTTTTCAGTTAAAGTTTTTATGTAGATTTATGTTTATAATATTTTCTGTTAAAGTTTATGTGCATATACTATTTCTTGTTTTTTTATGTATATTTATGTATGTGCTATCTTATATATATATATATATATATATATATATATATATATATATATATATATATATATATATATATATATATATATATATATATATGTTTCAAAAAAAAAAGAATTTTTTTTTAAAAAAAGAGAGCATTCAAAAAAAATTTCTCCACAAAAAAAGAGCAAAAAAAAAAGCCTCTAAAAAAAAGGGAAAAGCTAAAAAAAAGGGGAAAGGTAAAAAAAAAAGGAATAAAAAAAAAGAGGGAGAGAGGGATCCTTTTTGCCCATTTCACTTAGATTCTCTTCTCGTTGTTGGCGACGAGTTGGCAAACCCCCTACGCGCTCACGTAGCGTGGTAGTGAGGGAAGCTAACGCGACGCCTACAACGAGGCGGGCAATCGCCTTAAACCCCATCCTCGATGCTAGCGACGAGCCGGTAAACCCCCTACGCGCTCACGTAGCGTAGTAGGGAGGGAAACCGGTGGGGCATTTGCGACGAGGTGGGTAATCCCCGGACCGCTCATGTAGCATGAGGGGGACAAAAATAAGTACCCATTCGTGGGGAAATCTTTGTGCTCTTTGCAACAGGTGCCCGAGACCCTTAAGCGCTCATGTAGCGTAGCGGGGATTGAAGAAAAATGCCGCCGCAGTGTCTACGGACATCTACCCAAAGTGCCCATGTGGCGTCGAGGGGAAGGCCGCCTCTTGATTTTTCCCCTAAACGGGGGAGACACCGGGAGGCTGCCGAAATTTTGACTGAGGACACAGAGGACTTGAACAATATTTGGATAGCAGGGGACTTATTTTTGGACAACAGGGAATAAAAATAAAAAATATATAAATGATCAAAATTTAAAAACCCAAATAAATGAGCTCAAACTTAAACTTGATTCAAACACTAATTTTTGGATAGCAAAGAACTCATTTTGGACTCAAATGGAAAATAAAAAGACATGTGTTAAACTTAAATGAGTCCAATCTAATGACTTTGAATATGTTGAACAAGGACTCAAAGCTTGGTTTGGGACCACATTGAGCTTGGAGATAAAAGATTAAAAAAAAATGAATGAATGATGAATATAATTTAAGCTTTAACATGAATGAGAGGCCTCATTTGAATGATGATATGAAGTTCTAATGAGATATTAGAAAATCTTCATGAGTGCCAAATAAGAACATATAGTTCATCTCAACCTCATAAAAATAAGCGGGGCCCACATGCCAATCTATTGCAAGTGGGAGGACATTAAATTTATGTGGGCAATGATAATGAACATGTAGCAATTATCTCATTTGAAATAAAGAGATGGATAAACATACAAGAGGAATGCAAAAGATGTTGATCTTGAACTTGATTTGAAAAATGATTAAGTATTGAATCACAATTTAATAAATGCCTGAATAAAATAAGAATGTTAAATCGAGAAGTGATTTCAATCATCCAAGTACAATCAAATGCAAGTTAGTAGTTGCAGACTTTCAACATGATGTGTTTACAATCGATGGCAACAAATGTGACCTACAAACCAACAAATGGCAATCGTCTCAATTTTAATGAAGAGACTAATGAATGTAATATCAAGCTTATTATACATGCTATAATCCATCTTTGAGAGTAAAGAACTTGTGAGCACAACTTATTTGCAAGCAACGACGAAAGACCGTTCATATGAAAAGCAATATATGTGGCAATCATCTACTTACAAGCAAGTGTAATCACTTCCTTTATGGGCAACAATAATGGGTAAGCTATTAGTATGAAATACCTCAGTGATCACCATCGACTATCTTGAAAACAAATGATAATCCTTATGAGTGTTGAAGAAAAAGGCAAGCAAATGCGACGACTCATCAAGTAAAAGCATTCAATGGCATCATAAGAGACCCATTTCATACCCAACATGTTGGTCGCAATTAAGAGATTTCTAACGTGCAATGAAAATGGTAGTGTGATACGCTCGGATGCATCCAAGTGAGCATCAACACCGATATGTCGTGTTCACTAGAATTAATGATCGATGTTTGATAAACGTACTGTTAAATATTAATACAAAGATTTATGGCCTAAACTCAAGATTACAAATGGAAGATACACCTGTTATTCCAGTCACCTCAAGGACTGCAATAATTATTTAGAAATCAATACCCCGCAAGGCTTTTCCTCGAGAACTCGATGTATCTCCCACCACTACAGTCGTTAGTCCAAGATAGTGACCATTGATTTCCATATGAGTTCTGGAAGGAGAAGGCCAGATCGAATCATTATGGAGTGAGTGAATCTCAATTCAACCTGGTTCAGACCATTGAGTTAGATAAAATTATTGAGGTTTGCAAGTTTCTTGATGGACAGCAGTCGTGCATCTAACATACACCCTACGAACAATACTGAAGTATTACGATAGATGCAAACTCTTACGAGCCATCGTAAAAGATATAACAAATATCTAAAGATACGCCTGCACATGCACCTTAATTTGTATACACATAGGAACAGAAAAGGGGTAAATACAATCATAACCCGTATGGGCCCCGGCGAGCGTGTAGTAAGAACACACGCGATGTCTAGGGATGCTGTGCGGGTCAATAAATTTGAACCCAATCCTCCTATTCAAGTAAATAGGAGTCGACAAGGTTCATCAAATAACTATAAAATGCTCCCAAACACCCGCATGGGCCCCGGCGAGCGTGTTATTAGTACACACGTGACGTCTAGGGATGCTGCGCGGGTCAATAGATGAATTCCAGTTCGAGCCCGATCCTCCTATACGGGTAGATAGGAGTCGACACGGCTCGAACTATTAAAAAAATATACGGTCACGAGGTCAACCGAGATATTTGTTTTATACGTTCATATTAGGCCTTCAAAGCCTATAATCAAGAGAATTCACTAACAAAGGGCATGAAGCCTACGAAAACCTGATCCTCTGTTAGTAGGTAAACAGAGTTGACAAGGTTCAATCCACAAATATCAATAATCCCAATCACCCCGATGATGGCCGTGTTGACAGAAGATCTCAACCGGAGGGGTTCACAAACACTTTTCAAAATGCCCTCAAACCTCAAATATTTTTTTATGTGACCTCAAGGTCACCCCGATGATGGCCGTGTTGAATGCAAATCTCAACCGAAGGGGTCCACACAGATCATTACAAATACCACCCAAATACCTAAAACTCTAAAACTCCAAAACTCTGAAACTCCACGAAAATTCTCAGACAATCCCAAAATCCAAGATATTTAAAATTGAAACTCAACCATTCAAATCACTTAAAGCAAAGCCCATCCATCCTCCGCAACAATTTACCGAGGTGGACAAATTGAAAAATACTTCAGCTCACAAAGAGCTAATGCTTGGTCAAGAATATCACTAGGATCCATTCTCAAATAATCTCCTGCCAGCAAGGACGTGGTACGAGTCCTCTAACCGGCAGTTTCACCGCCAAATGGCACTACAGGATAAATGTTTATGACTCGGGGCCCTCTAAACCAGGTGGTTGCCGCCAAATGGCACCATTATATTATGGTTATGGCCAGAGCCCGTATGCTCCCCAATGGCATCAAATTCTTGAGATATGAATCAATAGGATATGATCGATAGGGCACAAAGCCCTCTATTAGCTAAGGTGGATTCAAATTTGTCCCCTTAGGCAAATATTCACCCCAGGTCTATGAGGTACCCTTGGACGAAGTAACCCATGGCTGCCGACAAGGATCCTTCTGTCAGGTTGGGTCGACTACCTCCTCTGACTAAGTAGACCAGGGACCACGATGGCCCGGGATGACGGAACCATGGGATCTTGATTGGGTCCATCATCCATTCCCCCACTATCTGCTTTAAGTGCAAGATGGTGAAATTTCTATTTTTAAATATCAAACCTTCCAAACTCTCTAATTTCTGAACCAATGATGCTACTATACGCCAGATCCGCATATTTCTACGTATCTGATTGACGACTAGCCTTAATCGAAAGTTCTCTCTCGTTATTGGGAGGGGTAATTAACTATAGGGGCTTGCGCCTATAGGAAACCAGAACTCAGATCATAAAGTCCTTGCAAAGTGAGGGCGAAATCTCTGGGTAGTGTCTTATCTACAAACCCATCTGCCTTCCAAAATTTACCCCAGAACTTATCCGTTAAAACTCCCCCCGAAAGAAAAACAACAAGCGGGCGGAGGCCGGGGCCGAATTTTCGGAGCCCACAAGATCGAATCCCCCTGGGATTAATCTTCTAATTATTGAGACACAATAAAGATTGCATATTTCTTAAATCAAGGATTAAGATTTGATTGACATCCTCCTAGGACGTTTGACCTATCCGAAGTTGTATGTCAGAGCCCTGCTCGATGACGTTAACCTATATGGAAGAGGTCAGATCAAATCCCCTTGGGATTAATCATCTAATGATTGAGACACAATAAGGATTGTGTATTTCTCAAATCATAGATAAAGAGACTATATTCATCGGTAGTTTTTCATTGTCATCATTTTTTATTCTTTTTAAAGAAGTAGACAATATCAAAATGGAGTGCAAAATATATCACTATATTATGTAGGATAATATAATAATTTCCTAGTACAACCTAGGGATATAAGTGTTACACCATGCTAAACACATAAAAAATATGTACGATGACAACACAATGTTTGACTTAGAAAAAAATTAAGGATATCATAGCGACACCCTACTTATAAAAGAGACACATTAAAATAAGATGACAACTATTACTAACATAAATATATACACTATGTGATCATTTAATCTCACCAACCATTTGAATATTATTCAATGGTTGTCATTATTGTTGTTGATTTTCCCCAAGTATCGACTCAAGTAGGTGGGCTCTGGATGAATTATCGGAGATATCCTTGTCGGATCAGCCTCTCAATCTCATCCTTGAGTTGTTTGTAAGCTTCAATAGTGTGTCCACGACTACGGTGGAAATGACAGTATTGATCTTGATTTCTTACGTTCGACTTCAAAGGATTAGGCCACTTAATATTTTCTTGATCTTGGATAGCCATCAACACATTTACTTGAGGGGCATTGAGTGGTGTATACTCCTCCTCTTGTCGAAACTCACGTCATGGTACTAGGGGTTTAGGAAAGAAATTTTTCTTTCATTGCGAGAATGAGCCCTCCATTATTGGGGCATTTTTACGCTTTCGAGGAGTTTGCTCAAATTGCTTTATGTGGGCATTAATAGCTTTATATATTGATATTTGTGCATTCACATAATGGATCAGATCAGCATATGAGGGAACCGTGTCTCGCATAAGTGCTGAATAAAAAGGCCCTAGACGGAGGCCTCCAAGAAAAACTCCTCTCAGTAATTTTGAATCTACTCCTGGAATTTGTTGAGCCTTAGTGAAAAATTATTGGAAATACTCATTCAGTAATTCTCCTTCATTTTGGCGGATGCTAGAGAGGTGAGAAGAATCCTTAACAATTCTTCGATTGGCGATGAATTATTGGACAAACACTTTGGCTAATCTAATAAATATAGAAATTATTTCGGCTGGAAGTGAGTAGAACCATGTTCGAGCTTGCCCTTTGAGAGTGGTAGGAAAGACCTAGCAGAGGAGTACGTCTGAGGCTCACTGGATATGCATGATGGTTCTATAGTGATCAATATACTCGTACGGGTCAGATGTCCCGTCGTAAGGATCGATGTTCAATAGTATGAACCCTACCGAAATGGGGTGTTGAATGATGACTTCAGCCAGGGGTGAGAACTCCTAGATGTCCCACTAATGAAGAGATTATCTTGCACCTCCCATGAGAAACTCTTCTTGAACCAATCCTTGCGGTTCATTTCATAGGATGTTGCAAGGAAGTTCAGTAATGTGTGGTGGGGCTAAGTCCTCAGGGACGTCCGGAGGAATGCGAGGTTGTTGACCTACATGTGAAAGATGGGTAGAGCTTACTGTGTTAGCAAGTTCATTGTCTTGATGTGTCGGAGGATACATCCTTGGTGGAGGAAGAGGAATCTCAATATGAAGATATTCTGGTGGAACCTCTCCAACTCAGAGTGGATCTCGAGGGAGAAGGATCTCTTCCTATGGGGCTAGTGCCGGCTGTCGGGTCTCTCGCATGAGTTGGAGAATCTTATTATGAGACTCCTCCATCTTCCTGATGTAGTCTTCTAAGGAGGGTCCTGGAGTTCCTTCTCCAGTGGCATTTTGTCCCCCAGGATAAAAGGAAGCAGATACTTGGCATCCATAATTCATAGACTGATTTCGGGATTGATGCGAATTAGAGCGTGAGGCTCCCAAGATGCAATTGCTGCGCCTATTGGCCATTATAGTGGTGCTTCAGGATAGTGGGACTGGCGCTCCCACAAATGGCGCCGAACTATTACGGGCTAGAATATACGCGATGATAGAGTTAGAATTTTATATCTTAGCATTGCACGGATATCTAGCTCACACACATAGAGAACATAAAATTTTTATGTGAAAAACCCTGAAAAAGGGGAAAACCACGGTGCCTTACCCAATTTGAAATGATTCCACTAGCACTTGAGTAGGTTACAGTGGGCTGACTCGCCTCCAAGGGTGATCAGATTATAAGTATCAATTGTAGGGTTGAAGCTGGGGGTATGTGAAAGTTTGATGTCACACTGGTGGAACTTCGGGGTCACCCGGTGATTTGGTAGAATTCTTGGCCTTAGGTGATGGTATGGTAGAACTTCGGGTCTTAGGTGATGGTCCGGTAGAACTCCGGGTCTTAAGTGGTTGTCCGACAGAGCTGAGAACGTCAGGTGGTGGTCTAGCAAAAGTCTGGGCCTCAGGTGGTGGTCTGGCGAAGCTCAGGACATCGGGTGGTGGTCTGGTGAAGCTCAGGGCGTCAGGCGGTGGTCCAGTAGAGCTGAGGATGTTAGTTGGTGGTCTGGTGGAGCTTAGGGCATCATGCGGTGGTCCGGTGGAGCTGAGGACGTCAGGTGGTGGTCCGGCGGAGCTCAGGGCGTCAGGTTGTGGTCCGATGGAGCTGAGGACATCAAGTGGTGGCCTGGCGGAGCTCAGGGCGTCAGGCGGTGGTTTGGAGGAGATGAGGATGTCAAGTGGTGGTCCGATGAAACTCAGGGCGTCAGGCGGTGGTCCGGCGGAGCTGAGGATGTCAGGCGGTGGTCCGGCGAAACTCATGGCGTCAGGCAGTGGTCCGGCGGACAGGTGGTGGTCCGGCGAAGCTCAAGATTTCAAGCGATGGTCCGGTGTAGCTGAGGATGTCAGGTGGTGGTCCGGTGAAGCTCAAGGCATCAGGCGATGGTCCGGTGGAGCTGAGGACGTCAGGTGGTGGTCCGGCGGAGCTTAGGACGTCAGGTTGTGGTCCGGTGGAGCTGAGGACATCAAGTGGTGGCCTGGCGGAGCTCAAGGTGTCAGGCGATGGTTTGGAGGAGCTGAGGATGTCAGGTGGTGGTCCGGTGAAACTCAGGGCGTCAGGCGGTGGTCCGGTGGAGCTGAGGATGTCAGGTGGTGGTCTGGCGAAACTCAGGGCGTTAGGCGGTGGTCCGGCGGAGCTGAGGACGTCAGGTGGTGGTCCGGTGGAACTCAGGGCATCAAACGGTGGCCCAACGGAGCTTAGTACGTGAGGTGGTGGTCCGGTGGAGCTTAAGGCGTCAAGCGGTTGTCCGGTGGAGCTGAGGACATCAGGTGGTGGTCCGGCGGAACTCTGACATCAGGCGGTGGTCGAGGAGGAGCAAGGAGGTAAGAGCGATCTCCGATCTCTCACTTTTCTCCTCAGGATTAGGGGGCCCTTTTCAAGAAGAGAGTGAGCTCTATTTATAGATTTTTGGGAGTGACATGGACCGTAAATAGGAGGAAAATCAAGGGTAATTAGGGAGTGGTTTGAATAGACGGCCGATGTTGAATCCCTTGATCGTGGACCATTTCATGGGTATTTGAATGTCTTAATGATATTGGATTTTGGCGATCTTGGGCTTGTTGGATTCGTCTCGTCAAGCCGCTCGATTCGACTATAAGCACGTCATGTTTCAAAATCGTTTGGTAATCCAAATTATGGCTTGAACCTTCCAACAACGCTTTGGGCTCTTGATTTGGACCCATTTGGGCTCAGATTGGGTTGAATTTGGTGTCGTTGGGTTCGTATTTTCGATACGTTCAGTTCGACTATAAGTTTGCTGAAATCAAAGTTCGGATGGTCCCAATTTTAATTTCAGAGATTTCCAACTTGATTTTGCCTTGAGATTCTTATCCGATCAAGATAATTTTTCGAGGACGTATCAATTCTTATGATTGGAAAAGAAGCATACACCTTTTATTGGATTTTGGCATCTTTTACATTGGAATTTCGTAGATTGTCACTACCTGCCAGCCACCGCCTCATCCTCTAAATTTATTTTACAACTTTTAGAAAAATTTTACAACAAATTAAACATCATAAAATATTTTAAATATAATAAATATATTTCCTACTATATTTAAAAAATACTAAAATTTTAAAGACTTACAACGCATTAAAAATATAATGAAACTCTAATAAATGCAACCAAACAACCCTCGTATCTTTTCTCATTTAAACGCAGCTCACTTTCATCTATATATATATATATATATATAATCTTTTCTCCTTTAATGATTGCGATCATTGCCAACCAATCCACGCGAGCTCGGTCGCTCGGTCGTTTGAATGATCTCAATTCAATTGTTCTGCCGTCAATCAAATAGAACACGTTAAGGTGGACCCACCAACCCAATAAAAAAAAGGCAGCAGATATTTAAAATTTTATTATAAATATATAATTTTAATTAAATTTTGCTTTTATAGTCTGTACCGTTAACATGCTTTCTTAAATTTTTTTTTTCCTGATAATAAATGAGAAAGAAAAAATTATAATAATTATCAGATTATCATAATATAAATTTTGCCAGGATATATTTAAAAATTATTAAATTTATTTTGAGATTTATTTAATATAAATATTTTATATATATAACTAATTTTAAATGAAATTTAACATTTTATTATAATATATCGACATAATTTTTTTAAAGAAATTTATCAAAATATGCTAAAATATTTAATATTTGAATAAACTTAATTTTATTCTGGCCTCTCAATATATCTAAATTATTATATAATACTAATATAATATTATACAACTAAATTATTAAATATTCATAATATCTTTTCTTCATATAATTATAATTATAAATATCAAGCAATTTAATTATGACATCTAATAATATAATTATATTTATCTAATAATTTCATAATATGGGATAATCAAAGATACATATTATTCTAAGATTTTTTTAATGAATAATAGTTAGGCATTGAAGAACCTTATGATTTAGAAAGATAATGATGTTATTGCTACAGTAGACCTCACTCTTTTGACTAATAATGATAATGATTTTTTTTTCTAATATAAGGCTTTAAAAATCAGGTTGTAAAATCATGCCAAACATATAAAAATATAATGCTTGAAAAAAATGTTTCCTTTTGCATTGTGTTTGGCCACCACATGTTAATCAGGTTGTAGAACTTTTTGTGATTGTTGAACATGATTTAGAGAAAAGTGAAGTATAGATTTTCAATTCAATTTGATTCTGGGAAATATTCAGCACATTGAATGCAGAGAGAGATAGAGAGAGAGAGAGAGGTAGAGGAAGAGTAAGAGAGAGAGAGATAAATATCAAATTCATTAATAATTTAAAGTAGATTAATTAAATGAGTAAATTAAATATAATATTAAATTTTTATTTACGTTAATTTTAATTATATCATTTTATATTATATTAATAAGGTAATTAATTAAATATAAGATATATTTATAGAGAAATATATTAATTTAGTATTAAATTATATGAAATTTAGTAATAAATTAAGAATTAAAAGACAATACCAAAATTAGTAATAATTAAAACCATATTAATTAATTAAGTGTATCAAATATATATATCTTTTTATGTATAAGTTAATGAAAATTATATCATTTAAAATTTATACTAATAAGTAAATTAATTAAATATAAGTTATATTTATAGAGAAATTGTGGGCTCCGAAAATTCGGCCCCGGCCTCTGCCCGCTTTTGTGCTTTCTTCGGGGGGGAGTTTTAACGATTTAAGTTCCGAGGTAAATTTTGGAAGGCAGATGAGATAGTAGATAAGACACTACCCAGAGATTTTGCCCTCATTTTATGAGGACTTTTTGATCTGAGTTCTGGTTTCCTATAGGCGCAAGCCCCTATAGTTAATTACCCCTCCCAGTAATGAGAGAGAACTTTCGATTAAGGCTAGTCGTCAATCAGATATGTAGAAATACGCATATGGCATACAGTAGCAACATGAGTTAGAAATTTGAAAGGTTGGAGATTGAAAAGGGTTATTATTTAAAATTGGAAATTTTCACCATCCCGCACTTAAAGAGGATGGTGGGGGAATGGATGATAGACCCGATCAAGATCCCATGGTTCCGTCGTCCCGGGCCATCGTGGTCCCTGGTCTACTTAGTCATAGGAGGTAGTCGACCCAACCTGACAGAAGGATCCTTGTCAGCAGCCATGGGTTGCTTTGTCCAAGGGTACCTTGTAGACCTGGGGTGGGTATTTGTCTAAGGGGACAAACTTGAATCCACCTTAGCTAACAGAGGGCTTTGTACCCTATCGATCATATCCTATTGATTCATATCTCAAGGATTTGATGTCATTGGGGAGCATACCGGCTCTGGCCATAACCATAATATAATGGTGCCATTTGGCGGTGACCACCTGGTTTAGAGGGCCCCGAGTCATAACCGTTTATCCTGCAGTGCCATTTGGCGGTGAAACTGCTGGTTAGAGGACTCGTACCACGTCCTTGCTGACAGGAGATTATTTGAGACTGGATCCTAGTGATACTTTCGACTAGGCATTGACTCTTTGTGAGCTGAAGTAAATTTTAATTTATCCACCTCGACAAACTGTTGCGGAGGGTGGATGGATTTCATGCTTTGAGTGTTTGATGGTTTAGTTTCAATTTCAAATATTATAGACTTTTGGGATTTTTGACATTTTTGGAGATTTTGGATTTTCGGAATTTTTGTTGGGTTTTGGTGTTTTGGTAGGGTTTGGGAGGCATTTGGGATGATTGATGTAAACCCCTCCGATTGAGACTTGCATTCAACACGGCCATCATCGGGGTGTATGGGGTCATTTTTATTTATGGGTTGAACCTTGTCCACTCTGTCGAGCTACCGACAGAGGATCGGGTTTCGTGGGCTTCGTGCCTTTGTAAGTGAATTCTCTTGATTATAGGCCTTGAAGGCCTGATATGAACGTATAAAATGAATATCTCGGTCGACCTCGCGACCGTATATTTATTTAATAGTTTGAGCCGTGTCAACTTCTATCTACCCGTATAGGAGGATCGGGCTCGAACTTGAATTCACTTGTTGACCCGTGCAGCATTCCTAGACATCACGTGTGTACCAATAACACGCTCGTCGGGGCCCATGCGGGTGTTTGGGGGTATTTTATAAATATTTATTGAACCTCGTCAACTCCTATTTACTTACTTTAGGAGGATCGGGTTCAAACTTATTGACCCGCGCAGCATCCCTAGGCGTCACGTGTGTACCAATAATACGCTCGCCGGGGCCCATGCAGGTTTAAGATTATATTTTCCCCTTTTAGTGTACCTATGTGTATACAAATTAAAGTGCACACGTGCGGGGGTATTCTTGGAATATTTGTACACGCCTTCTGTCCGCTTGCATGAAACTTGCGGGTCCGGTGGCGTGGCGTCGTACGATCTCCACAACTGTTGCTGGTAGGCGGGTAGATGTTTTCATTCATAGATTGGAATTGACTTCAGGATACTGCATTTACTGAAGTCTTTCTGCATCTACCCACGAGTGACATGTTTTACATACATCTGTACTCGTAGAGAGATTGTATGTATTGCAGATCTTTTGCTCTTGGTTGTATGCAGATCAGTGTGCTTATTTGTATCTTGATATTAATTTCTAGAGTGTTGTAAAGGCAATTATTTCATCTGTTAAATGCCCTTTGCACCCCTTTGCATTTTGCTTGGTTTGAAGATTTCCAAATTTCTTTGAGAATTCCATGTTATTGATTGATTGTAAGCACATGGTTATCCTTTCAATTAGATCTCTATTTGCGAGAAGGTTATTATGTTCATTGTATGTCAAATTCTTCTACTTGAGGGGTAGCCGGTGTACTCATTTTCAATCAAATGATAGTGATTGTACGAAGGCGGCATTTGTCTCGGACCTTTTAAATGCATCTTCTCTAACCATTGTTAACTGTAGCTTGCAAGGTTGAATATGCTTGCTTGTGTTTTGATCTTGATTGTATGCAGGAGGACCCCCTGCAGTCGCATGTGGATGCTGGCACCCACTACAATTTGTTTGTCTTTCTTTATAGATATTTACTGAATTTGGTTTATGCTAGACTGTTGTCGATTATAGGAGTATCATAGTATTTCATTGCATGATGTTTACACAAGTTTGTACACAATATTATCGTTTGTGAGCGAATGAGTATGATCATTTGTAAACTAGCAATGAATGCTGAGTAGACTACCGTCACCACAAATTTCTCCATGCAAGTTGGCCAGCAGGTTTCTATATTCACCATGAATCCTCAACTTTGTTAGTCACTTGATACAATTATTGTAGGTGACCTGTGCATATCCATACATGAATCGTCTTTATTCATTAAAGTTCATATGATCTTTGTTTGTAGGTGAATAATCTTGCATGCGCATTGAAAGATCCCTATGCCTCCACTTGCAACTTGGATTGCACATTCTCATTGATCAACAATGCCCTTTGGGAATTTCACCATGAGTTTTCCATTTGCTTGCATGACATTCAAATGATTTAAACATTTGTATGACAATTCCAATATTCCATTGGAAATTTTATATTGTCGTTCAAGTGAAATTCCTTATTTCTTTTTGTTTAACTCAATGTCATTCTCCTATGTTCAAACTCATTTGATTCTAATGTTCACTTGAGTCCAAGAAATTGTTCCCTGATATTCAAACCAAGCCAAGCTCGAGTCTGAATCTAACTTTTTGTCATTTGTTTTGAGTCCAAGTCTTCTTTGGTTCAAAATCAAGTTTTGACTTGAGTTCCAAATGTCCAAGTTCTTGTTCGGTTCAAGCTCTAAATTATAGTTCATTTGAGCTTAAGTTTCTTTACCATTTGAATCGAGTTTAAATTCAATTTGAGTTTAGTGTACAAGTTCATTTGCAAGTCTAATGTTCAAGTCCAAGTTCAAGCTTGGGTCCGAGTTCCTCTTACATATGATTCAAATTTAATTCATTTAATTTCATTCATCATATCTGATTCAAGTTCAAGTTTGAGTCTTATTCAAATAAGGTCCTCTACGTTCAATCAAGTTCAAACCAAGTCCTCAGTTCAGTGTAAATTTCGGCAGCCTCCCGGCGTCTCCCCCGTTTAGGGAAAAAAAACCAAGAGGCTGCCTTACCCTCGACGCGACGTGCGCGCTTCAGGTAGATGTCCGTAGACACCACGGCAGCAAATTTTTCTTCAATCCCCGCCCGCTACATGAGTGTTTAGGGGTCTTGGGCACCTGTTGAAAAGAAGGCAGGAGGATTTCCCCACGTATTGGTACTTAATTTTGTCCCCCTTCACGCTACATGAGCGGTCCGGGGGTTACCCGTCTCATCACGAGCGTCGCACCGGTTTCCCGCCCTACTACGCTACGTGAGCGCGTAGGGGGTTTGCTGGTTCGTCGCAAGCGTCGAGGGCGGGGTTTAAGGCGATTGCCCGCCTCGTCGTAGGCGTCGCGCTAGCTTCCCTCCCCACTACGCTACGTGAGCGCGTGGGGGGTTTGCCAGCTCGCCGCCAACGACGAGAATGGGAATCTAGGTTTAGGAATTATACCTTTGCGTAGGTGGACCGTCGGTGGATAACAAAAATGCACAAAATGCCAATCTTTCTTTTTCTTTTTTCTTTTTTTTTTTTCTCTCTTTTTTTTTGAACTTCTTCTTTTCCCTTTTTTTTATCTTTTCTTTTTTTTTTTTGTATTTTTCTCTCTTTTTTTTTTTTAACTTCTTCTTTTTTATTTTCTCATTTTCTTCTTCTGAATTTGGAGGCTCTGTTGGTCCTAGTAATGAGGTTGGACTGGGAGTAGAAGCCCAAATAGGAGAAAACATTGACTTTTTTTTTATATCTTCTGCTTGTATGTCCCTCACTTCTAAGGACACCTCATGCAATGCCGTCGCCAAACCCTCCATTGCTTTCTTAGCTTTCTCTGAATCTTGTTTGGTAATCTTCAACTAAGTGGCCAGCTTACTGTTTTCCTGAGTGTTGCTTTCAACAGTTGAAATTGTGAGCTTCTCGTTGTTCAATGCATAAGCCTCCTCCTCCACTATCTGGATCTCAATCTTCAAGACTTCAATTGTCTTTTTTAGATCCAGCACTTCCTTCTTTACTAAATCATGTTGTTTATCAGAAATTTCATGATATGCTTTATGCCTAGCAACTTCAAGCTATAATGCTCCAACCTTCCCCAAGAGATGTAACTTCAAATTCTATATAACTTCAAATTGTGTCATCAAGCATAGACTGGCTCTCTTCTACCTACTTTGCCAAAGAAGCAAGAGAATCCTGCACCAAACTTCTCAGACTGTCTTACTTCCTCCAAGCTAGATTCTAATGACTCAGCCTTCTCTCTTTTTTTTAAAACTCGTCTACAAGACCAGCTGCATCAGATTCAGCCCTCTTTGCATCTGTTAGTTCAATTGCTCTATTGGATTCTAATATCTGCTGCACTCTTGACTTCAGAGGTGGCATTTCCCTAGGATTTCGGATCTGACCTGGAGATCTTCAGCAAACTGAACTTCAAAGAAACGCCACAGGAAATGCCCAAAAGCTATGAGCCGGTCCTTCAATCTCGTGGATGATTTGAAATTTCTATGAGAGAAAAGGGAAGAGTTGTGGAAAGGAGAAGGTTGGACGGACAGCCAAGAGGAGATGGAGGTGTTGCGAGCAAGAGGGGTTCAAACAGTGAGTTGGCGTGAGATTTGCTGCTGGACCGAGAAGAGATGGTGGGACATAGGGAGAGCTGGGAAGGATTCGGTCGGACTTCAAAGCATAAAGTTGAAAACAGAAAAAAAAAATGTTCATGAAACAGAAGGAGGCTGAAGTTTTTGTGTGTGAAGGGAAGATGCGAGCTGCAGCCCAGGAGGAGAAGTTCGTGTGGTGTAGGGAAAGCTGGGTTGTTTTGAACCAGTGAGCTTGGAGAAGCTGAGAAGAGGAGAGGAAGTGAGACTTGCGAGATGGGGAGATTTTTGCAGCTTAAAGCTTGTGTGCGTCTAAGGCCAAGATCATTTCAGCAGGAATCAAGGAATTTTGACGGGGTTCAGAGCAGGATATTTGAGGAGATACGAGGTATTGCATTAAATGAGATTTGAGTTATCTTTTGACTTCTGATTTTGTTGGATTTAATAATAATATTAAACAATGAAATATTGCTATTAAATTTATTAATAAATCATAATGGTGGGAGTGTGATGATTATCCCAAAAAGATCTTGATAGGGGTGCATTCATCTCAAAAATATGTGCGATCGCCTCAAAATTCACATATATTTTTACTCCGCAATGCATGTTGAATTTGCCGAATATCAAAATTAGACAAGTTGATAGTGGATTTAGGATATTTTTGATATTCTGGTTGCAATGAAGCAGTCCATTTCACGATTGGATGTTATTTGGTTGGCGCCGAGCGTTAATTTCCTTGATATATGCGACCTTGGATTAGAACCCTCGTCGGTCACGGCACAATTTTAATTGGGATAAATTGATAGTCAACTTAGAGTACTGACAGTGTTCCGGACGTGATGGCGAAGTCCGTTTGTTAATCGGAGATCATTTGGTCGACGCCGAGGGCTAAACTCCTTAGCACGCGCATGATAACCATGTGATTTTGTATTTTGCCTCGAAATTCATGCTGACCTTTTTGTATGTCATTTAATTCAATCAAATTAAAGGTCATTCTTAAGTATTTGGGATGTTCTGGACGCAATGACGAAGTCCGTTCATCGATCGGAGATCATTAGGTCGACGACGAGGCTGATTTTCTTGAACTGCGCACTGCCATATTTGAATCAACTCGATCACGCCGCCAATCTGAATGCTTCAAATTGATTAAACAAATAGTAGTTTTTAAAGGTTAAAAGCATTCTGGATGTGGTGGCAAAGTCCGTTCATCGATCGGAGATCATTTGGTCGACGACGAGGCCAATTTTTATCGAAATGCACGTTATCGCATCGCATCAGGATTATTTTGATTTACGTGCCACCACCCCGGTTTATCCAAATTAATTAAACAAAATATAGATCTTTGATATTGATGATGTTCCGGACATAACGATGTAATCCGTTTTGCAATCGGAGATCATTTGACCCTTCAAGTAAGGTGTCAGATCAACCCGCGCACTACTTGGTTCATCATTTTTGCCCTTTTATGCATGGTTTTAGATATAGGGGTCAACAAATGCCCCCCAACAAATATGGTACACGTCTAGAGTGAACCACGTTTGTTGTAAGCTGATTGACCCTGTAGATCTCCAAATATTTGCTTTGGATGTCACATAAAGATCTTCATTTAGTGGGTCTCCAAAAGTTTACTTGGATGTCACACTAAGATTGTCATTTAGTGGATCTCCAAAAATTTGCTTGGATGTCACACTAAGATTGTCATTTTGTAGATCTTCAAGAGTCTATCCATGTGTCTTTATAGATCTTTAGATGCACTTATATTCATCAATAGGATTGACATGCTGGCTTTAGTTAGGTAGGGATCCAAAAGATACTGAGAGTACTTTATACCCAGATCCCTAGTGTTACTTCGTAGATTAACGATAGTATATAACACTGCCACTTTCTGTTCTTCTTTTGGCACCACTGTTTCCTTAGTTTCTAGCAATTTAGCAATTGCTCAACATTTCTAAATTCACCAGTTGGTGGGACTTTGCAGTCTCTTGTACTGATTATATCTTGCCCAAATTATACTTCTTGCTGATGACACATCCAGTTTATGGAGAATCTTCCATTCTTCTCTCCTTTAACTGTATTTAGGCAAGAAATTTTAAATATTTATTTGGGAATCTAGGCATGCGGCACGATGTCGACCCAAATAAATATTTAAAATGCCCCCAGTCTTTAGGGACATTTGTAGATGTCATTTAGGATGCTTATTTTTGTAGCTTTGAATTGAGACATAAGATTTTGATTTCTCCTGTCCTATGCTTTGTACGGCGAACATTGATGGAGAATTACCTGATTTGTCTTTATTGACTTATCAGGTGATTTTTGTACCTTCGGCCCTTCGCTTCTAGCTTTGGCGGGCTTAATGAAGGAGTAGATGCCGGTGACGTAAACCCTTCAGGTTTACATCAGGTCGGTGGCAAGGGGTCATCGGTCTAGAGCTTTGTGCTTAACAGACTTGTTGATGACAGAATCCTCTTAGTTCAGCTTTGAGCTTTTCATGAACTTTAGGATAATTTCTTCGGTTCTTTGCTTTGTGCTTTGGTGGACTTGTTGAAGAACAATTCCCTCGATCCTAGCTTGGTGCTTTGTGGATTTGTTGAAGGATTTGCATGTTTTGGATTTGATTGATAGTACCGAATGTAGGTAGTATCTTGATCCTTAACCACTTGAGGAGACTTTAATCTGAGTCACTTGAGTTCATCAGATTGGGCGAGCTGGGGTTTGACAGCTCTTCGCCCTCTGGTTGCTGAGATGGGGGTTCCTCTACTACGACCTTTCTTATGGCGTGTTGAGTAGATGGAGCTGCCAGTGATCCGGCCATATTTGGGCTTGTTGGATCCGACCTCTTACACCCATTCAGGCTTCAGACTTGAGCTAGGGGAAATGTGCTTCCCAATGCTGATTTTGCTGAAGTTGATAGATTTTGAGTCTTCCTTTAGGGTTGAAGATTTAGAGCCTACACGAATTTGGTAATTGCTCGAAATTATTCTTCCCAATGGAACCTTGATTCTCTGGTCAATTAGGAGAATTTGGTAGACTACGATCACTTGAACTTATCGAGTCAAATTTGCCTTCGTACTTCCTACAGTCCCTACTGACGGGTTGACGAAGTGGGGGTTCCGCTGCTACGGCCTTTCTTATAGCGTGTTGAGTAGACAGAGCTGCCAGCGATCCAGCCATATTTGGGCGTGTTGGATCCGACCTCTTACACCCACTCGAACCTTAAGCTTCAAGCTGCTGGAAGACTTCAGGTTGTTCTGGCTCAATTTGTTAGAGTGTGTAGTTGCAAAAGTCTCTTTCTGACCTTTGAAATCTTGATTTTTTGGAGGAGGTGGTGTCTCGATCTTTTGAAGCTCACCTGCATATACTTTAAAAAAATTCGTTGCATTCTTCAGTATAAAAGAATATTTGCGTTGGTGATTTTAAATATTTATTCGGGGATCTCGGCATGCAACGCGGTGTCGACCCGAATAAATATTTAAAATGCCCCCTGTCTCGCAGGGACATTTCATAATAGAGTAGATTTAAAATTTTGTAATTTTTAAATATTTATTTGGGGATCTCGGCATGCAGCGCGATGTTGACCCAAATAAATATTTAAAATACCCCCTGTCTCGGAGGGACATTTCAGAATAGAATAATTTTGAGATTTTATCATTTTAAATATTTATTTGTGGATCTCGGCGCGTGGCACGATGTCAACCCAAATAAATATTTAAAATGCCCCCTGTCCTGTAGGGAGATTTTGAAATGCATTCTTGCAACATAAGAGAATTTCAAAATATAAAAGGCTTATGCTAATAAACATGTACGAAAAATATAGTACATTAAGCATAATACTTCTTCGGGCAACTTCAGGCGTAGTACTTCTTTAATTCTCCTTGGAGCTTATTTAACGAGTACTGCTTTTAGTTTAATTACCAATCTGTGAACTGCTACATCAGGAGATAAGCCGGGTATCTCAGCATGTGTCTAGGAAAAGCAGTCCCTGAATTCACAAGGGAGTTTTTTTATCTCCTCTACTTGTTCTTCGAGCAGAAGGGCACTGATGAAGGTCGGGCGAAGATCTTCTTTAGTCTGAGAGGATATAGTTGAAAAGCGATGGGATTTCTTGGAGGATTCTTCAAGATGTCGACCATCAAGAAAATTATCTGTAGGGGTTTTATTTAGGACCCACTTTTGATTAATTTCTTTAATGATGGATCTCTAGGGATGTACACTAGATGTCACACCATTCTTTGACATATCTTTTTCCTTTAGAGATGTTGATCTCTATATTTGTTTTCCTTCATGTCGGGACCTTTCGGTAGTGGATTCTTGAATATGCATCAAAGTGCCACACCCCGATGCTCACCGTACATATCTTGATTCTTTCTTTGCTCTACCATCATAATAGATGGTTGCTTTTACTTCTATCTGGACCTTTCAATGATGGCTTCTTGGACATAGGGACCAAGGGTCATATCCTGATGTTCACCGTATAGAGCTTAGTATTATCATTCTCACTTGCTACTACTATAGCATTTATACGACTAGCCAAAGATGGAAAGAGAAACCATTCCCCAGCGGAGTCGCCAGAAATCTGTGGGCTCCGAAAATTCGGCCCCGGCCTCCGCCCGCTTTTGTGCTTTCTTCGGGGGGGAGTTTTAATGATTTAAGTTCCGAGGTAAATTTTGGAAGGCAGATGAGATAGTAGATAAGACACTACCCAGAGATTTCGCCCTCATTTTATGAGGACTTTTTGATCTGAGTTCTGGTTTCCTATAGGCGCAAGCCCCTATAGTTAATTACCCCTCCCAGTAATGAGAGAGAACTTTCGATTAAGGCTAGTCGTCAATCAGATATGTAGAAATACGCATCTGGCATACAGTAGCAACATGAGTTGGAAATTTGAAAGGTTGGAGATTGAAAATGGTTAATATTTAAAATTGGAAATTTTTACCATCCCGCACTTAAAAAGGATCGTGGGGGAATGGATGATAGACCCGATCAAGATCCCATGGTTCCGTCGTCCCGGGCCATCGTGGTCCCTGATCTACTTAGTCAGAGGAGGTAGTCGACCCAACCTGACAGAAGGATCCTTGTCGGCAGTCATGGGTTGCTTCGTCCAAGGGTACCTTGTAGACCTGGGGTGGGTATTTGTATAAGGGGATAAACTTGAATCCACCTTAGCTAACAGAGGGCTTTGTACCCTATCGATCATATCCTATTGATTCATATCTCAAGGATTTGATGCCATTGGGGAGCATACCGGCTCTGGCCATAACCATAATATAATGATGCCATTTGGCGGCGACCACCTGGTTTAGAGGGCCCCGAGTCATAACCGTTTATCCTGCAGTGCCATTTGGCGGCGAAACTGTCGGTTAGAGGACTCGTACCACGTCCTTGCTGACAGGAGATTGTTTGAGACTGGATCCTAGTGATACTTTCGACTAGGCATTGGCTCTTTGTGAGCTGAAGTAAATTTTAATTTGTCCACCTCGACAAACTATTGCGGAGGGTGGATGAATTTCATGCTTTGAGTGTTTGATGGTTTAGTTTCAATTTCAAATATTATAGACTTTTGGGATTTTTGACATTTTTGGAGATTTTGGATTTTGGGAATTTTTGTTGGGTTTTGGTGTTTTGGTAGGGTTTGGGAGGCATTTGGGATGATTGATGTAAACCCCTCCGGTTGAGACTTGCATTCAACACGGCCATCATCGGGGTGTATGGGGTCATTTTTATTTATGGGTTGAACCTTGTCCACTCTGTCGAGCTACCGACAGAGGATCGGGTTTCGTGGGCTTCGTGCCTTTGTAAGTGAATTCACTTGATTATAGGCCTTGAAGGCCTGATATGAACGTATAAAATGAATATCTCGGTCGACCTCATGACCGTATATTTATTTAATAGTTCGAGCCGTGTCAACTTCTATCTACCCGTATAGGAGGATCGGGCTCGAACTTGAATTCACTTGTTGACCCGCGCAGCATTCCTAGACGTCACGTGTGTACCAATAACACGCTCGTCGGGGCCCATGCGGGTGTTTGGGGGCATTTTATAAATATTTGTTGAACCTCGTCAACTCCTATTTACTTGCTTTAGGAGGATCGGGTTCAAACTTATTGACCCGCGCAGCATCCCTAGGCGTCACGTGTGTACCAATAATAAGCTCACCGGGGCCCATGCAGGTTTAAGATTATATTTTCCCCTTTTAGTGTACCTATGTGTATACAAATTAAAGTGCACACGTGCGGGGGTATTCTTGGAATATTTGTACACGCCTTCTGTCCGCTTGCATGAAACTTGCGGGTCCGGTGGCGTGGCGTCGTACGATCTCCACAACTGTTGCTGGTAGGCGGGTAGATGTTTTCATTCATAGATTGGAATTGACTTCAGGATACTGCATTTACTGAAGTCTTTCTGCATCTACCCACGAGTGACATGTTTTACATACATCTGTACTCGTAGAGAGATTGTATGTATTGCAGATCTTTTGCTCTTGGTTGTATGCAGATCAGTGTGCTTATTTGTATCTTGATATTAATTTCTAGAGTGTTGTAAAGGCAATTATTTCATCTGTTAAATGCCCTTTGCACCCCTTTGCATTTTGCTTGGTTTGAAGATTTCCAAATTTCTTTGAGAATTCCATGTTATTGATTGATTGTAAGCACATGGTTATCCTTTCAATTAGATCTCTATTTGCGAGAAGGTTATTATGTTCATTGTATGTCAAATTCTTCTACTTGAGGGGTAGCCGGTGTACTCATTTTCAATCAAATGATAGTGATTGTACGAAGGCGGCATTTGTCTCGGACCTTTTAAATGCATCTTCTCTAACCATTGTTAACTGTAGCTTGCAAGGTTGAATATGCTTGCTTGTGTTTTGATCTTGATTGTATGCAGGAGGACCCCCTGCAGTCGCATGTGGATGCCGGCACCCACTACAATTTGTTTTTCTTTCTTTATAGATATTTACTGAATTTGGTTTATGCTAGACTGTTGTCGATTATAGGAGTATCATAGTATTTCATTGCATGATGTTTACACAAGTTTGTACACAATATTATCGTTTGTGAGCGAATGAGTATGATCATTTGTAAACTAGCAATGAATGCTGAGTAGACTACCGTCACCACAAATTTCTCCATGCAAGTTGGCCAGCAGGTTTCTATATTCACCATGAATCCTCAACTTTGTTAGTCACTTGATACAATTGTTGTAGGTGACCTGTGCATATCCATACATGAATCGTCTTTATTCATTAAAGTTCATATGATCTTTGTTTGTAGGTGAATAATCTTGCATGCGCATTGAAAGATCCCTATGCCTCCACTTGCAACTTGGATTGCACATTCTCATTGATCAACAATGCCCTTTGGGAATTTCACCATGAGTTTTCCATTTGCTTGCATGACATTCAAATGATTTAAACATTTGTATGACAATTCCAATATTCCATTGGAAATTTTATATTGTCGTTCAAGTGAAATTCCTTATTTCTTTTTGTTTAACTCAATGTCATTCTCCTATGTTCAAACTCATTTGATTCTAATGTTCACTTGAGTCCAAGAAATTGTTCCCTGATATTCAAACCAAGCCAAGCTCGAGTCTGAATCTAACTTTTTGTCATTTGTTTTGAGTCCAAGTCTTCTTTGGTTCAAAATCAAGTTTTGACTTGAGTTCCAAATGTCCAAGTTCTTGTTCAGTTCAAGATCTAAATTACAGTTCATTTGAGCTTAAGTTTCTTTACCATTTGAATCGAGTTTAAATTCAATTTGAGTTTAGTGTACAAGTTCATTTGCAAGTCTAATGCTCAAGCCCAAGTTCAAGCTTGGGTCCGAGTTCCTCTTACATATGATTCAAATTTAATTCATTTAATTTCATTCATCATATCTGATTCAAGTTCAAGTTTGAGTCTTATTCAAATAAGGTCCTCTACGTTCAATCAAGTTCAAACCAAGTCCTCAGTTCAGTGTAAATTTCGGCAGCCTCCCGGCGTCTCCCCCGTTTAGGGAAAAAAAACCAAGAGGCTGCCTTATCCTCGACGCGACGTGCGCGCTTCAGGTAGATGTCCGTAGACACCACGGCAGCAAATTTTTCTTCAATCCCCGCCCGCTACATGAGTGTTTAGGGGTCTTGGGCACCTGTTGAAAAGAAGGCAGGAGGATTTCCCCACGTATTGGTACTTAATTTTGTCCCCCTTCACGCTACATGAGCGGTCCGGGGGTTACCCGTCTCATCACGAGCGTCGCACCGGTTTCCCGCCCTACTACGCTACGTGAGCGCGTAGGGGGTTTGCTGGTTCGTCGCAAGCGTCGAGGGCGGGGTTTAAGGCGATTGCCCGCCTCGTCGTAGGCGTCGCGCTAGCTTCCCTCCCCACTACGCTACGTGAGCGCGTGGGGGGTTTGCCAGCTCGCCGCCAACGACGAGAATGGGAATCTAGGTTTAGGAATTATACCTTTGCGTAGGTGGACCGTCGGTGGATAACAAAAATGCACAAAATGCCAATCTTTCTTTTTCTTTTTTCTTTTTTTTTTCTCTCTTTTTTTTTTGAACTTCTTCTTTTCCCTTTTTTTTTCTTTTCTTTTTTTTTTTTGTATTTTTCTCTCTTTCTTTTTTTTTTTTTTTTTGAAACTTCTTCTTTTTTATTTTCTCATTTTCTTCTTCTGAAATTGGAGGCTCTGTTGGTCCTAGTAATGAGGTTGGACTGGGAGTAGAAGCCCAAATAGGAGAAAACATTGACTTTTTTTTTTTATATCTTCTGCTTGTATGTCCCTCACTTCTAAGGACACCTCATGCAATGCCGTCGCCAAACCCTCCATTGCTTTCTTAGCTTTCTCTGAATCCTGTTTGGTAATCTTCAACTAAGTGGCCAGCTTACTGTTTTCCTGAGTGTTGCTTTCAACAGTTGAAATTGTGAGCTTATCGTTGTTCAATGCATAAGCCTCCTCCTCCACTATCTGGATCTCAATCTTCAAGACTTCAATTGTCTTTTTTAGATCCAGCACTTCCTTCTTTGCTAAATCATGTTGTTTATCAGAAATTTCATGATATGCTTTATGCCTAGCAACTTCAAGCTATAATGCTCCAACCTTCCCCAAGAGATGTAACTTCAAATTCTATATAACTTCAAATTGTGTCATCAAGCATAGACTGGCTCTCTTCTACCTACTTTGCCAAAGAAGCAAGAGAATCCTGCACCAAACTTCTCAGACTGTCTTACTTCCTCCAAGCTAGATTCTAATGACTCAGCCTTCTCTTTTTTTTTTAAACTCGTCTACAAGACCAGCTGCATCAGATTCAGCCCTCTTTGCATCTGTTAGTTCAATTGCTCTATTGGATTCTGATATCTGCTGCACTCTTGACTTCAGAGGTGGCATTTCCCTAGGATTTCGGATCTGACCTGGAGATCTTCAGCAAACTGAACTTCAAAGAAACGCCACAGGAAATGCCCAAAAGCTATGAGCCGGTCCTTCAATCTCGTGGATGATTCGAAATTTCTATGAGAGAAAAGGGAAGAGTTGTGGAAAGGAGAAGGTTGGACGGACAGCCAAGAGGAGATAGAGGTGTTGCGAGCAAGATGAGTTCAAACAGTGAGTTGGCGTGAGATTTGCTGCTGGACCGAGAAGAGATGGTGGGAGATAGGGAGAGCTGGGAAGGATTCGGTAGGACTTCAAAGCATAAAGTTGAAAACAGAAAAAAAAACGTTCATGAAACAGAAGGAGGCTGAAGTTTTTGTGTGTGAAGGGAAGATGCGAGCTGCAGCCCAGGAGGAGAAGTTCGTGTGGTGTAGGGAAAGCTGGGTTGTTTTGAACCAGTGAGCTTGGAGAAGCTGAGAAGAGGAGAGGAAGTGAGACTTGCGAGATGGGGAGATTTTTGCAGCTTAAAGCTTGTGTGCGTCTGAGGCCAAGATCATTTCAGCAAGAATCAAGGAATTTTGACGGGGTTCAGAGCATGATATTTGAGGAGATACGAGGTATTGCATTAAATGAGATTTGAGTTATCTTTTGACTTCTGATTTTGTTGGATTTAATAATAATATTAAACAATGAAATATTGCTATTAAATTTATTAATAAATCATAATGGTGGGAGTGTGATGATTATCCCAAAAAGGTCTTGATAGGGGTGCATTCATCTCAAAAATATGTGCGATCGCCTCAAAATTCACATATATTTTTACTCCGTAATGCATGTTGAATTTGCCGAATATCAAAATTAGACAAGTTGATAGTGGATTTAGGATATTTTTGATATTCTGGTTGCAATGAAGCAGTCCATTTCACGATTGGACGTTATTTGGTTGGCGCCGAGCGTTAATTTCTTTGATATATGCGTCTTTGGATTAGAACCCTCGTCGGTCACGGCACAATTTTAATTGGGATAAATTGATAGTCAACTTAGAGTACTGACAGTGTTCCGGACGTGATGGCGAAGTCCGTTTGTCAATCGGAGATCATTTGGTCGACGCCGAGGGCTAAACTCCTTAGCACGCGCATGATAACCGTGTGATTTTGTATTTTGCCTCGAAATTCATGCTGACCTTTTTGTATGTCATTTAATTCAATCAAATTAAAGGTCATTCTTAAGTATTTGGGATGTTCTAGACGCAATGACGAAGTTCGTTCGTCGATCGGAGATCATTAGGTCGACGACGAGGCTGATTTTCTTAAACTGCACGCTGCCGTATTTGAATCAACTCGATCACGCCGCCAATCTGAATGCTTCAAATTGATTAAACAAAATGTAGTTTTTAAAGGTTGAAAGCATTCTGGATGCGGTGGCGAAGTCCGTTCATCGATCGGAGATCGTTTGGTCGACGACGAGGCCAATTTTTATTGAAATGCACGTTATCACATTGCATCAGGATTATTTTGATTTACGTGCCACCACCCCGGTTTATCCAAATTAATTAAACAAAATATAGATCTTTGATATTGATGACGTTCCGGACGCAACGATGCAATCCGTTTTGCAATCGGAGATCATTTGACCCTTCAAGTAAGGTGTCGGATCAACCCGCGCACTACTTGGTTCATCATTTTTGCCCTTTTATGCGTGATTTTAGATATAGGGGTCAACAGAAATATATTAATTTGAAGTTAAAAAGCAATTATAACTTAATTTTTAGAGAAAAATGTTTTATAGATATTAAATATATGAAGACATATTTTGAAATAAATATTATTAAATTGTATGAAATTTAATATTAAATAAAAATTTATTAGATAATACCAAATTAAGTATTAATTAAAATCGTATTAATTTAAGTATATGAAATTAAGTATGAAATTTATTTCGAAAATATCAAATATATAAAATTATAGTAAATTAAAATATAATACTAATTATAATACATTAATAAATATTTTGTAATAAATAATTTCTCAATAAATAAATACTTTTATTTGATTTAATATATACAGATTTAATTTTTTTAATTTTCATTTAAACAAAAAAAAATATGCAGATATTTATATTATTTCAATAATTACATTCAAAATGAATACTCTTTCTCTAAAATTATTACACCTAACTATATTACTAATATACTCAATACTTAGAAATTAAATTATTTTTATATTATTTTAAATAAAATTTTCAAAATAAATAAATTATTTCTTCAAATTTTTACAATCATAATCAAAATTAACAAACATGCTCAAAAAAAAGATAGAAAACAGAATAGGGGTATACATTTTCTATTGAAAATGCAGTCTTTCTATAAAAAATGCATAAGCGTTTGCTATTGAAAGAAAACGCACTACGGCATCGCGTTTTCACGGATGGGATCCTTTAAAATTTTTTTTTAAATTTTTTTTATATTAAAATCTTTTTGCTAATACTATTTTAAAACTTATTCCTTTTAAAAATTCCGCCTAATAATTAGACTTGTAGATCCCCTCAAGGCAACTCCGATACGACTGCTTATTAGCCACCGTCATGTTCTTCAGTTCCGCCACCAACGAGTGCAGATCCCGGAACGAGCTCCCGCCCTCCGCCACGGCTTTTCTTGCCATTTCTCTGAGCTCAGCCGCCCTCTCCCTCACCCTACTGCTTCTTCCACTCACCGCTGCCGCCAAAATCCTAGCCAGCTCCTGAGCTTCCGGCACCGTGGACCATCCCTCGGCCACCCTGACAGCCATACCGGCGTCCTCCAACAGTCGAGCATCTATGAACTGGTCCGCTCCGAGTGGCCACGTCAGCAAAGCCACCCCCGCCACCACGGCCTCAGTCACTGAGTTCCATCCACAGTGCGTCAAGAACCACCCGACTGCCGCGTGGCCGAGAATTTCCACCTGCGGAACCCACCCCTTCACCACAAACCCTCGCGCTGCCACCCTCTCCTCAAACCCCGCCGGAATCTCCGTCCCCTCCCTGACGCACCAGAGGAATCGCAATCCGCTGAGGTCAAGCGCGGCCGAAATAGCCGCCGCTTGCTCCGGCGGCGGAACTGCTTGGCTGCCGAAGCAAACGTAGACCACCGACCCCTCCGGGAAGCCATCGAGCCAGGTCAGAACCTTCTCCTTGATAACGGCATCGCTCTTCCGCTCAACCGGCGAAGCGACGAGTGGCCCCACCGCCCATATCCGCCGGTGCCCAGCCACATCCTTCATTAGTTGTTCGATATAATCGCCTTCAAGATCGGAGAATGTGTTGACGACGAATCCCCAGCTTCGAATGTCCAATAGAAAATTTTCCTTGATTGATTCGGAGACGGAATCGCCTTTTATGTAGCTGCGGAAGAGAGTGGAGAGTTGGGAGAGAGGGAAGGAAGGGGAGTTAGGTAGCGAGGGGAAAGGAATGAGGAGATTAGGATCGGAATTAGAGGGCATCTCGCGCCAGAGTTGGTGGATGGTGGCGATCGCGAAGGCGCCGGATGGCGAGAAGGACAGACGGGGGATGGAGAGGGATTGCGCTAGACGAAAGGTCCAGCCGGAAGTGAAGAAATCGGAGAGGATGGCCATAGGAGGGTTAGGGTGGGAATGGAACCATTGGACAATGGGGTGGAGAAGGGCGGACAGGGCGGGGATGAAGTTGCGGATGAGATTCGGGGGAACCTGGTAGGTGTTCTCGACGCCGGTGGGAATATCAGGGGAAGAAGGGAAAGGGAGGATGAGAGGTGAAATGGATGGAGAGGAGGAGAGGATTGGGGAGAGCGTGGGAAGATTGCCGGGCGTGACGACGATGGTGATGGTGAGGCCATGGCGGGTGGAGAGCAGGTGGCAGAGATCGAGGAGGGGAAGCATATGCCCGTGTGACGGGAACGGGATTACCAGGAGATGGGGTATAGCTGCCCCCGCCATTGGACCCGGCCTCTGCTCTGATAGCTTTCTAAAGCTTCCCAGAAGGCGATGACTGACTTGTGTGGCGGTACAGTCGTATAAATAGATCCAAAGAACTTGCTCGGAAATCCTCACATCAACTGGCGTTGGAAGGCGTTGAGCTCATAATGATCGGAATGCACGAATCTAGAAGCATACGGAAGGGCTTTCAATTCTCCTTGCCATGATTTTGTTTTTCTTTTCTCAGAAATCCATTTATTTATCCCCACTACACATGTTATATTTTTTCTATTTTATGTTTCTTTTTTTATCATCTATATTTTATATAAATATTTTCAAATAATAATTATAATTATCTTTTTTTTTCTTTGCACAGCGTAATCATTTTTAATTTAAAAAATCTTATTAAATTCTTTATAATTAAATTTATCAAGGCGTGATAGTAATGAATAAATTAATTTCAATTTATTTTATTTTTTAACATATTTTTTCACAATATTTTTTTTTCTAAAATAGATTTTTATAAAGGTAACCTAAACTTTTTAAATTTTCTTTTCTAGAACATTTGGTTTCTAGAACGTTGGACATTGAATGCTTTTTTGTCACAGAGACTTTTGGTGGTCTTCTCTTGGACTCATGATACAAATAGACACGTAGTTAAATAAATAAATAAATAAAAGGACACACAGTTCTCAATGGTCTGTTGGTTTGAAGCATTGACTATTAACTAAGAGGTCTTAGTTTTGAGTC
This sequence comes from Dendrobium chrysotoxum, assembly GCA_019925795.1. Classification (NCBI taxonomy): domain Eukaryota; kingdom Viridiplantae; phylum Streptophyta; class Magnoliopsida; order Asparagales; family Orchidaceae; genus Dendrobium; species Dendrobium chrysotoxum. The sequence continues at coordinate 4,491,620 of CM034302.1, read as the reverse complement.
TTGCGTATATAATGTGTGTATGAATTTGTTTTAATTAGCCTAAATGTCCTAAAAAAATGATAGAAATAGGCAAATAACTTTCCTTCGATCATTGAAAGCAAGGAAAATTTTGAGATTAGTGCTCAATTGGTTTATGATCATTAATAAATAATAATAATATTTAAAAATAATATTATTATTTAAATTTGAAACTACTTCTTAAAAAGTTGAATAAAAGCTTTAAGGTTTTATAATATATCTATTTAAGATCCACTTATAAATGTATTTGAAACTTGATTATGTTAAAATCTTCTTATTTTATTTATTAGATTTTTTTTTTGTTTATAAACATGAGGTTTTCGTTAAGATTCATTCTAGTTTAATGGTTCGTTCAATTAAAGTCTCATTTTTAAGCTCAATAAGTTGGTTGTTAATAGGCCTAATAAAATTTATTTTACTAACTAACAAGCTACTCCATAGTACTATTGATTAATTCTACCAAAGAAGCTGTGAATTTGAGCTAAGCTTAAGGCTTCATTTGAGGCAACTTTCTTACTGCTTTCTAAAGCAACTTTTTATTACAAAAAATTACTAGTTCAACAAATTTTTGAACTAAAAAATTGCTTTAGAAAGTAGTCAGAAAGCCGTCCCAAATGAAGTCCAAGTCAACCTCAAACAATCATAATTTTAAATAAATTGAGATTGAACAGTCAGAAATTCTCGAATTGAGCTTGTGCTAGGGCTAAAAATGACGATTTGTTTCCTTTAAGAGAATGTCATATTCTCCCGCACGAATGATAAAAAGACATTAATAAGAAAAACATATACTTGTATGCATACTTTATTATACATCCTTAAAGGACTTATCATGTCACAACCAAGCTCAATATCGTGTTGAATGGTGATAGATCAAGCCTAAGTTCTAATTTTGAGAACTTTTTAGATTTTTTTAGTTATTAATAAATAACAGAGCTACTAATTAACTTCAAATAAACAAAAAATAAATTCATTCACAAATTTCCTTTCTATTTATCTTCAAAATGTATATACAATAAAAGTCTCTATAATACATTATATGGCTACGTGATAAGAACAAAATAGAGCAGAGAATAGACATGATTGTGCAAAATCAACAAACCAGAAAATGAATATACAACTCAGAGGATCATAACCTACAACCGTAACTAATCAACAGTCTCTTTGCCCTTTCCATGACCTGCATAATATGTGTGAGTCAACAAAACTCAACAGATCACACCCAACATGCATTTAATTAGACTAGTATAAATGCATGTGCACAAAGTGCACGTCGTTAAAAATGAATTGAGATAGTACAATCATGCCACAGAAGGAAACAAAGGGCACACTTAATCTCATCAAAATTTTGAATGATGATAAATAAAGAGATATCTAAATTATGAAAATAATTTTGTGGCATAATATTTTGATATTACTGTGACAGCATGATAAAAAAGCTCTAAAGTTAGAATGTGTGCACATGTGAGATAAACTCATTGAAAATTGCAGCATCTTTCATGACAATCAGCCTCATGGACATCTCCTAACACAACCAAATTATAATGTTCCAAAGGTTGTGACACAAAATGAAACATGAAAGTAATAAGTCATTATGCTATTGTAATAGCTTGTATTTTGACTTTGTCAATTTTTTTTCGGGAATCATTATAACTCCAAATCGCAATCCGTCTTCGCCATAGTATTTTGATTATAATATTTTTCTTACACGAATTTTTTAATAATTTTTGGACACCGGTGAAAATCCTTAAGAAATTCGTACATGTAGGTACAAGTGAGGATTTCGGGATCATCAGGTGTCCGTTTTTCAAACCGATTTTGTCGATATTTTTTAATAGATTAAAAGAATACTTCTTCCAAATTAGATTCTGTGGCATCACAGCTATGTACAAGATCTATCAATGATCATAGGATAGAGTGAAGAAAAAGTGTAAATGCTTGTCTCACAAATTCATATAAATAATTTTATGAAAAAAAATGATATGAATTGATGATCTTGAATTTACAAAAACAATCAATGCTTATCCGAAAATCTATCTTTAAAAAATGAAAAAAAAATCTATAAGAATAAATTGCAATAATAACAAAAAAAAATTCACATATTGTCTTAAATAAAAATTATGTTACATATAGAATTTATCAATGATCATAAGATAGAGTGAAAGAAAATGATGAATGCTTATCTCACAAATCTATATAAATAATTTGATAAACCAAATTGATAGGAATAGATGATCTTGAATTACCAAAAACAAGCAATGCTTATCCAAGAAATCTATATTTAAAATGCAAAAAATAGAAACATATATAATCTATAAGAATATACAATAATAATAATAATAAAATTTTCACATATTGTCCAAAATAAGAAATTATATGATATATAAGATTTATTAATGATCATAAGACAGTGAAAAATAAAATCATAAATGCTTATATTAGAAATCAATATAAATAATTTGATGAATCAAACTGATATGAATCACTCGAACCAATTGGATTCACCTAAAATCAATCAAAATCACTAAAACTCAACATAAAAATAATTAGTTATAAAAAATATTATATTGGATTTTAAAATTTGTTAATTATAAACCACAAACCTAACTAAAATTATCAAATTCAATGAGATTGAAGCTAATGCAATGAGCCAAACCAAAAATAAACTGAAGTATAACTGTATTACGCAATTCATCTAAAAAACAATTACACATCTTAATGAAAATAATCAAGAAAATTTGAAATGAGTTGAAGCAACGAAGAACGAAACAACAGTAGCATATCTACAAAGTTAGTTGTTCGTGAATAGTCGAGGCATGGCAATGGTGACGACAACACCCATATCAGCAACAGAGGTGATGAAACCCATAATGTCCGTAATAGAGGCGATGATTGGGTGAGAATGGCGATCAGCTTTGTTGTCGACATAGATTGGAGAATATCTAAGCTTGTTGAGCTTTTAGTTCTTTTAAATTTTAGGAAAATCAACAAAAACAAAAATTGGATAGCAAAAAGTAGGATAAATTTTTTCTAAACTTTGATTGAACTTACAAGCATCAACGTGAAGATCTGAGGTTGGCAAGATGTATTCAACGTGAAGATCATGGTGAAAAAAAATGAAAATCGCACTTCGAATAATCACTTTTCTACAGCAATCTATCATAGCATTGAAGTGGCGATATCATGAGATCTCCAAAAGAATTTGCTTAAATCCATTCATTATAACTCCATATCATATCAAAGTTATGCATCTAAAAGGTGTAAAAATATCAACTGGCTGAAAAACTATTTTGGACGGTGAAGAAGCTTCTTTAAATACTCTTCTTCAAACGAAGTACACGAAGCGAAGTTTCTTTAGCTACTCTTTCAAAACTCGTTGAGAATAGTCAAAGAAGCTTGTGAGGAGAAAAAAAATAGTTACCTTGGCAGTGACCTCCCATAATGACTTACGATATATCCGACAGAAAAAATGTCATAGAAGGCCAAAACCTCGCTTTAGCAACTCTTCCAAAGCTCTTCTTCACGTGAAGCCCAACGAGCTCCCATCGTGACTTTGATCCCTTCGTACGAATGAAGAAGAAGGAAAAGAAGCCTCTTTAGCAACTCTTTCAGAATTGTCCTTCACGCAAAGTCGAAGAGGCTGTGGCGAAGCACGCGAAGCCCGACGAGATCCCGTCGTGACTTCAATCCGATAGGAATAAGGTAGAAGAAGGCGAAGAACCCTCTTTAGTGCCTCTTTCAAAACAGGTGCGGATGGGAATACAAAGCTGCTAATGGGAATAAGAGAATACATAGAGTCTAAGAAGCACGTCAAACGAAGAGTTTATGGTTGTGAGTGCGATTAGAAAAGGTGTTAATATATAGTTAATGGATCAATTTTATGAATAAAGTTATAATTATTAATTAATAAAAATTATAATAATTAAAATGAAATGTTGAGATTAGATTTGAATAATTAAAATTAATTAAAATGAATGATCATGATTTGATGTGAAAGGAAACTCAAGTCCCTTTCATAATAGTAGTAACTAATTATTAACAAGTAATTGTACTGAACAGAGTAGTACTGGCAAATAACTAGAATTAGATAAACTTTACACAAAATATAAATTAATAAATACTTCATATATGAAAATAAAAAGTAATAGATTTTTCTTAGGCCCTTGTATCTCCCGAGAGAAATAGATACCATAATTTAAACTCTTATGACTTCTTGTGCTAACATATCATAAAATAGAACTTTATGACTCTCAAATGCTCAATACAATAGATATTAAAAAATTCAAGCCTTTATAGCTCCCAGTGCATTCATCACAATAGAGCTTTATTCAACATCGTAACTCTTTATAATAACATTTTCAAGAAGATAATCACATATATAATTGTATTTCAATAGAAGAAAAAGGAAATAATCAAAAAGCAGGAATTCACAAAATGTTATATCGGCAGCCAATTGACTTAACAACTGAGCAGAATTTTACAAAATTACCAAGAATTGTGTATAACACTATTTTAAAACATTAAAGGTATTACAATGTTATTTTTTGAGGTCATAAATAATTTTAATTTATTAAACATAACACAATTTCCAATTTATCAGCTTAAAATTTCTAAATAAAATATTAAAATGCCCAAAATACTCATATCTATAACATATAGAAGGTTACACGGTGAAAGTTTAATAGATATGAAGTTATCCCTATTTTTGTACTATGAATTCATAATTTTAATTAAAAAAAAACCCAAAGTTTTCATAATATTAAAATTTAAGCTTGGCAAAATATAACATACATTCATTCGGACAACTTTCAAAATTAGGGGGACAATAGAAAATAGACCGAAGCATCCCAAAATTGGTTTTCTCTCACTAAAAACCCTCTCTCTCTCTCTAAACATGCAGCTTTATAGAGAGGGGGAGTTAATTTTTTGCTTAAATGAATATGTAGTAAAAATTAGTATTTTTATAAGATTATGGCCAGGGGCCACGACGCTCAATGACACATCACTACAGTACTCTCAATAGAGAGCACGACACCCAACACCTCATCCAGCGCTCAGCATCACCCCATAATCTCTTAAAAGATAAAGAGCTCAATGTTGTATAGCCGCCATGTAACAACCTAAAATATCATAAAAATGAAATTATTTGAAAATATGAAAATTTGCATGTAGTGTTGTGGATGTTGTGCTTGCAAGCACAACGACACCGGTAAAGTGCCACTGTAGCATCGAAGCCTATGTTCTACAATAACTCTAGGTTCAGCATGCAGTGCAACAGCTCTATGGTTTTGGACACCATGGCGTCATTCACTGATGAATATTTTTATGTATATTTAATATAAATATCATTTAACACCATTCCTGCCCCTCATTCATTTGGCTTGCCAGAAAAGGAAAAAGGAGAGGAAGAGAGGAGGAGGGATGAGGGAGAGGAGGGAGAGGAGGGAGAAGAGAGAGAAAGCTGCTCAGAGTATTTTCATCGTTGGATCTATTACGAGATTTCTTCTGATTGTCGTAGGTAACTTGAATCTTATCTTTATTTTTAGTATTTTTAGTGATTTTGTGTTCTATGATTTTAATATTTCAAAAATCAATACAAATACATTTTCTATTGATTTTATTAAACTTTTACAATTTAACATTTCGTATGTGATAGATATAATTTTTATGAGCATTTTAAAAATTAATATATTTGAATATCATTGGGTAATTGATATGATTTTCTAAAATTAATGAATAGTATATAGATTGTTATGCATTTCATAAATTGTAACAGGGGTATTATTTTTCATACATGATATTAAATTGCATAGATAAAATGATATGACTGATATATGATGAATGATATATTTTTATATAAGAATGTAAGGCTGACTATGAACACTATACTTAATATGGGTTGGTTATTAAAATGATAATCCCTGTACAGGAGAGTGAGCCGACATATTTTTCTTAAAATAAAGGTTTGTGGTGTAATCCAAGATGTTAGCCTATAACTGATTAACTAATTATGCCGCCGGGCAGAGAACGATAACTTTTTATTGTTTTATTAAATGCCACCTTTGAAAGTAAATAATTGATAATAACTGAAATATATGGGACATGATTGACCGATGATGATGGATTGATATGATAGATGGAAGAATAAAAATACCACTTAAAAAGCTAAATGTCCTGTCATGTTGAATAAATTCATATAACAGTGATGCTTATATTGACAATTATATATAAAAAGCATATGGAGCCAAATACACATACATTGTAAAAGAATATACTCATAAAAATGATAGGGATTGAACATATTGATGCACTATAACATTGATAATAATGATAGAAGTATTCATCATATAAAAGCATTCATGATTCATATATATAACATACAATGAATATAATTGATAGCACTGTAGTTGAGATTATGTTGATTATCTTAATATAAAATTGATGTATTTACTCTTCTAGTATATGATAGTGATTTATGGATTTCAGTGTAATGATTTATGAGTTTTTCTTTTATTGATCAAATCGATTCGTATCACTAGTGACTGATTATTATTTATATTGATACCTACTGATTTAATATTGATTGAGATGAGCATTCATATTAATTTTTGAGACCTTGCATTCAAATCTTTAGTAGTTTTGTGGTCTTATTGGGCTGCGTAAGTTCATTATATATATTTTATTAATTTCAGGTCAGAAAAGGGGTCAGGATTCTGTAGAGTGAGGCAGATCGGAATCTTCAAGTTTTTTTTTCTGCATTTTGTTTTATTCTTTTATAGTCAGGAGCCTCATGAGATAGATTGATGCTATAAGTGATCTCTTGGCTATTGTAAATCAAATTTTGATAATTGAAGATAGTGAAAGATTTTGATGTATAGAATTAGTTCTCCTAGCAATTTTTTTAATTCAAGGGAAATTCCATTGCATTAGTCCTTAGTATACTTGGTCAGAACACTATTGCAATAAGCATTAAACATTAGTCCTTTAAGGATGTATAAATAACCTAATTAAATTTGCTATCGATAGGGAAAAAAAAGATAATAACAATTATCCATTTTTTAATTTTTTTCTTACAACTTCTAATATAGCTCTTACAAGACATTCATTTTAAGTGTATCATGTGAAGGGGAACTTCAAAACCATTATTAGGCAACCAAATTACCACAATGAAGGGAAGCAATGATAGTTGAACGCCAAGCACTTGAGATGAATCACTCTTGGTATGTTGGCACTTTATTGCCATTAAAGCATTTAATTGGGTGCAAGTAAACATATAAAATCAAATACAACTTTGACAAGTATATAAAGAAGTACAAGGCATGCATAATTGAATAGGAATACACTCAACAAGAAAATGCCAACTTCTCATAAACATATTCCCCAATTGTCTAGATGGTTACTATTAAGATGCTTTTAACATTAGCAATCATAAAAATAGGGTTCTCAATCAATTGGATATAAACAACATCTTTTTAAACAGTGATCTACTTGTAAAAGTTTATATAGACTTGCTCGATTTCACTAATAAAGGGGAGACATCTCAAACCAAAGGAAAGTTAGCATGTAAATTACATAAGTCAATTTATGGACTAAAGAAGGCATCATGATGATGGCACTCTAAATTCTCCATGTCATTAATTAATTTTGGCTTCGATCAATCCAAGGTAGATTATTCACTATTTACCAAAGGAGTTGGAACCACATTCATAGCATTATTTGCCTATCTCGATGAAATTATCATTACTGGACCTTCTATTTCTAAAATTGATTCATTGAAATCATTCTTAAGCACCAAATTTAAACTTACAAGCTTGGAGGATTTGAAATATTTCTTAAGCCTTGAGATTGCTCAATATAGCAAAGGCAACATCCTATCTTAGCGATAATACACTCAACAACTTTTAGAATATGCAAGAACTTTTGCTAGTGAACCAACAAACTTTCCAATGGATCCAAGAAATAAATAAAACACTTATAATGGAGATATCTTGCTTGGCATTTCACAAAATCAACACCTTGTTGGACGGTTCTTATAACTCTTTTTATCATGCCTGAACATCACATTTGAAGTACATAAACTCAATCAATTCCTATCTCAACCCTATACTCTAAATTTAATGGCAATCAACCATTTGCTATATTATCTCGGGTCAACTCTAGGACAAGTTATATTGCTCTCTAGTTCACCTTCCTTGCAAGTGAAAGCTTTTTTTTTTTTAATGTAGATTGGGGATCATGTCCGTATACATGAATATCAATTATTGGATATTATGTGTTCCTGTAATATTCATTGATTTCTTGGAAAGCAAAAAAAGCAACCCACTATCCACTATCTCGAGATCATGTGCTGAGGCATAATATATATGGAGTTGATCGTTATTATCAGTGAATTAATTTGGACCACTCAATTGTTGTGTGACTTCCACATTAAGAACCCCACACTTGCACTTATATTTTGCAACAATCATGAGCATACAAAGTAGATTGAGATAGACTATCACTTCATACGTACAAAATCACAAAGGGTCTTATTAAGCATATACAAGTCAACTCCAACTTTCAACTCATAGATATGTTCACCAAGTCATTGGCCTCACACCTTTATCTTCATTTCCATCTTAGGTGGAGTATTGCAAGCATTTGTTTCAAGTTATTATATACCAGTCCATCCAATTATCCATTAGTCCATCAAGGCACTTTTTGTACAACATAGAAAATATATTCTGTCGCAATTGTATAAAAAAGGATAGCTAGCTAAATGCACAGTAGTATTATCCGGAGCTTCTCTTCAATAAAGAAATATTTCATTTTGTTATCTTCATCTTCCTCCTATTTCTTAACAATATATATGAGTCTTGACAGGGATGCTACCCGATGCCGCGGACATGACCCTGAGACGGACGCAACCCGACGCTGCGACTCATGATGCGAACCTGATGCGGATGCGACGACTGAGTCTTGACTCGCGGGATGACCAAACGGGTTGTCGGGTCAACCCGAACCAGACCCGTTTTTCAAACGGGTCAGAAATCCAAACCCGGACCCGACCCATTTTAAAAACAGGTTGACCCGAACCTGAATTTTTTCGGATCAGATCCGAATCGTGTTCGGATCGTGTCAACTTTTGACACCCCTACCCTAATTGAAGAAATTATTACATATATAGAGTCCTCAATAAAATTAAGCCACACTCTATCTCAATGGAGTCCGGAGCGGTCTTCTGAGTCCCGGAACTTCTAAAAGTTTGACGCCCTAACCGAGCTTGTGGTTATTTCCCTGTTTCCCGCAATCATTCCAAAGCATTCGCCTATCCCCTTCAAATTTCCTTCGTTTTTTCCCCCCATCCTTCGCGGAGGTCGTCATCGCCGCCATGGCGTGTTACTGATGCTGTTCAACGCTCTAATAACCTTAATTGCCTTCAGGGGCGTGCATCACGGTTGCCCAAGCTCATCTTCTGCCACTCATGGTCACTCGCTTAATGTATTTTCCTTTTGTGTTTTTCTTCCGTGTTATGAGAATATCCTGAAGTTGCTGAGTTTCTACCGGTCGTCTGGAATCTCTCATGGCACTTCAGCTCCGTAGGCTCATATCTACGAACTGCTTGGACTTCAATAACTGCTCCATGATTGCTCCAGCCATGGTAAAGTTGACGTTTTTGAAATCCTTAATGTTTTCTTGGTATATAAAATACTTGAATAGTTGGCTCACTTATTAATTGCCCTTTTCAATCCTTGTTATAAGTCGTTTCGAGTTGGATATTTCCACTGAAAGAAAACAGGAAAATTAAGACAGCAGTTACCTTTGTTTCATAATGCGTCGATTAATTTTATAGATAATGAGTTACTTGGATGTGATGCATGTGCCGTTTAACCAAGTGAAGGATCTTCCATTGAAGAGGGAACTTTAGTTTTTGGAATGGTCGAAAATGGTAAAAAGGCAGGGGCTTTATGGTTTTAAAAAATATGATCATTTTCTTTTCTTGGAAATAATTTTACAACTGCATGCATTTTTAGGATTTTTACCCTATGATTGCTACATTTTGGTCGACTTCGAATTTGCTTCTAGATTACTGATTCTGATGGATTTTTTTTTTTTTGCAGCTCCAGTTCAAGGCAGTGCCAAATTTTCCATGTTCCTGCATCTCATTCTCCCCAAATAGCTTCATTAAGAGGTCTGGGAGGGAAATGCATATTAGTACCTCAAATTCTTTGCATAAAATTCACAGCAATAGATATAATGTTTCTTTTTGTCTCAGTAAGCACTGGAGAAATAGCCCCCTTTGTTCTGCCAGACAAGGTAGTCTCAACTCTGTAATGGCTGGAAGAAAGGGTTATACGCCTAATTTTTCTACTCACGAGCTTCTGCGTAATAGATCATTTTCTTCAATTCGAAGTAAGTTTCAGCCATCTGCAAAAGCAAATGGGCTTGTTAAGGATGGCATTGATGGAGATATAAAGTCCACACCTCGAATGATTAATGTGAAAAAGAAGAGGAATAAATCTTTGTCGATTTTCTATGAAAATACTGGACAGCTGGGCACTGAAATTATCAGCCATCCCGTTACAAGGTCAGCAGAAGAAATACCGAGTGAGAGGAAGGCTATTAACGATAGTGAAAATAAGAAAGGATCAACTAAGAGCCGTAGTAAAGTTAAAGGTGGCAAGGCTTTGAAGAGGGAAAACAAGAATTATAATAGCAAGAAACATGAAGAAATTTCTGAATCTTGCTCCTCTTCTGCATCTACAGAAACTATAGAACTGAAAAAAGCATCAAGGGCAAAGAAAAGAAGAGTTGCTAGTGCATTGCAGATTGCACAAAATAAGAGCACAAATGCATTCACTGAAGGAGTAAAAACTAGGAATCAGCAATTGATGCCCTTATATCCACCTTCTGGTAAATCAGTTGTAGTTGTGGAGTCCGTAACAAAAGCAAGAGTAATCCAGGACTACCTTGGTGAAAAGTATGAAGTTCTTGCTAGTTATGGCCATGTTAGGGACTTAGCTAGAAGGTCGGGATCTGTGCGTCCTGATGATAACTTTAGCTTGGTCTGGGAAGTACCTTCTAGTGCATGGACTCATCTTAAGAGCATAAAGATAGCACTAAGCAGGCAGGTTTTCTTTTGTTAAGTTCTAGCATAATTGCAATCCCTGAAGAAATTGATGCAGACATTTGATATATTTAGGAACTTATATCTCGTATTCTTTTTAAGAAAGTTACATCCATTAGAACAATGCTCATCTACATGGTCATGGTCACAACATCTCAAGAATTAAACAGGTTAGCATGATTAAGAACTTCATGTTCTATCATTATAGTACGACAAAGTTGTTACTGAAAAGCTAAAATTGGGGTTCTGGAAAACAAACTATCTGGCTGTGTAAAATTTCAATGTCTTGGGTGGTTTGAGGTTTTCTTCATTCACAGATGTTATGCTTCAAGGAGAAAATCTGTCCCAAGTCCCAACTGAACTGGTTTGATAGACTTCTATTGAACTTGTAGCTAATATATCCAAGAATTTTAGCATTAAAGGTCAATTTTACATGTTTCCCTCTACTATATTTAATTGGGATGAATTTTAAAGTATTCATTACCATAACAATGTAACATTGGACAATACGACTGATAAGCTGACTCTAAATAGTAGGGATAAGGCAAATTTTGATGATGATGATGTGTTATGCGACTTATAAGGTGCACTTCTTTCTTGGACAAGGTCATATGCTAGCTTGTAATTTACCGTTACTTTGCAGGTTATAAGGCTTATTGTAGGAACAATAAGCTATTATTGAAAACATAGTTCTACTTGTGGCTGCAATGACTTTATCACACTTCATTAAGTATGGGCTTTTGAAAACTTTGATATTAGTGTAGCACACTTTCTATTAACTATGCAATGTATCTGTCCTTTTAGCTTAAGTATCTTAGGCTTTGATCTTTTCAAGATCTATGTTCTTATGTGTTGGAACAAGAGTGCACCAAGAGTTACAAATACAAAAACCTCATCGGGATTGAAATGACGTGCTTGAAGAAAACACAAAAGAAAAAGAGCATACGCAACCATTAAGAACTATTCTTTATATAATTCAATTTCAACTAAGCCTATACTTACAGGAAAAGAGAGGTGACCAACATCATTAAAGAAGAAGCTGCAATCATGGTATACAAATCAAAATCACTAACTAGCTCTTTTTCAATGCCAAAGTACATTCACACATGAAGAAGAAGCCTAATAGTTTCACTTCACAGAGATTATCTCACACAAAGGATTTTTTTTTTTTCACATGCACCGTTAAGTCTACTAAATTCTTCAATAATCATATCCTTCGAGAGGATATGTGTGGAATGATAGAGATATTCATAATTAGAATAGTCTAAGCCCTAAATGAACAACTCTTCTTATAACTGTCAAGGAAGAACGTAAATGAAATTGAGACCTTCCTAGCTTTACTTTCTCATGTCAACACCCACGCCTTGAGTCTTAAGACCGGGAATTTGCAAAACCCAAGATTGCAATCCATGAGAATCCCGATCCCTCAACTACACAAGGAAATCTCGGCACTCCATACGCATACTACCCCAAGGGCAATTCAAAATCTCATATTTCCATATTAGAAATTTTTAAGGGTGGTTCTTCCTAATAGAGTCATCTTCTGAGCGAGATTAGTTTATGGTTGGAGTTTGTTTATGCAACTTTCTAAACCTACCTAGTCAACCGTGGGGGTTTCTCTTTGTGTAGTGTTAGGTACACTTGCCTTAGTAGGCTTCAGGCATGTCACTATCATTTTGCAATTTTATACTTCCACATATTCTATGTTCTCAAACCAATTGATCCTAGATTGATGGGTGCTTATTGTTGAACCTCCTTAGAATTATATAATGTATGTTTCAAGAACTAAGATGCATCTACCCTTGATTCATAAAACATTGAATAAATTTGAAAGATTAAAATATGATTCTTGTTGAGTTGAGTTGATGTTGGACCACGATGTCAAGATAACGGAGGTTAGGGTCTACTTTTCTGATGAACTTGGTCAATTGATATGCGAGTGGTATGGTTGGAATTCAAGATGTGCTTTAAGGAGAGATACTTGATTAAAGTTGTAAATAACTCTAAAGCATGAAGCCTTTCCAAACCTCAAGGGCATCCTCTTTGGTTGAAGCCATTTGATCTTTTTCTTAATTGATTTCTTCATTGGCTTCTCCTTGTTCCTTTTTCTTGATTCCTTTTCTTATTATAGTCTCTTTGCTCCAAGTAATTCCCTTCTAATGGTCTTGGGTGGAGTGAGAGTGATGCAGGACTAAATGATGCAACAATGATTATTAAAGAATTTGCACGCTTCTTTGTTGAAAACAATATTAAGAATTAACTTTAAGCGATTTAAACGATGAAATAAAATAAAAGTGGGGTGATTTCAGTTTAGGCTAAGCTACACACATAAAGTTAAGATCTCAAACAATCAATAGTTCAAAATATAGCATACGGAGAGGTTTTCAACAAGATATCCCTATATTAAGAATGAGTTTAGTCACTATGAGAATCCACTCACTCAACTCTCTAATTCACGAAGTTTTAGCGGAGAGAAAATTAACACGATTTTTGTGAATCAAACTAAAACCACAATTAAAAAGCGACTAGGAAGATAAATGAGTTGGAGGAAGAGTTTACATAAAGGAGAAGAGATACGAAGCTCCGATGCGAACATTTGGGTGCTGGAAAGATAGCGCACAGCAGCACTCAACTCCTAGCTGCCCTTGGACAACACTTTGGCAATTTCTAGATGGTGGACAGCGAGCTAACTTGATATGGATTCCTTGGACAGTAATCTGAAAACTCTGGACAACAGTTTTCTAGGTTTTGAAATTTAGGGCAGCACATAGAACCTATCCAGAAACCTGGACAGCAAGTTGGAGAGGAGAATGTCAGGGGTTTCAACCTTCTGGATGCACAAGAGCTAAGAGGATATGGTGGGGAATTGTGTGGACAGCTGTGGGAATAATCTTGGGATTGATTTACTTGCTTAGGTGGAAAGTTTAATTAAATCCCAAATCAAATTGGAGAGAGAAGGTGATAGGAGAGTGGGGCGGTGGTAGAGAGAGGGGAGAGATAGGGGGGAGGCAATTAGGGAATTAATTCCTTTGATTTGGGCCCAAGTTTGGAAAAGAAATCAATTAAGGGAGGGAGCATGGGGCCGGCCAAGAAAGAGAGGGGGGAAGAGGTGTCTAGGGTCAATATATTTGAGTTTAGGAGTCAATTAATTAATCAATTTTAGATTTGATTAATTGATAGAATGAAAGGAAACTTCCCTAATTAATTATAATTAATTTGGAAGAAATTTGAAATTCAAATTGAATTAATTTTGAATTTAAACTCCTTTCCAAATTAAGGATATTCTAAATTAGGAAAGAGAAGTTTTGGAGGGAAGTGGTGTTAGGGATGATGGTGGCCGGCGTTTTGGGAAAAGGAAGGGGCTTGGGCGACAGCGTGGAGGTGAGGAGGGGAGGCCTTTGGCTGGTGGTTTGGGTGGTGGCGTGGGGGAGGGAGGCCGGTGGGTTTTGGAGGAGGAACTTAAGGTGGCCGACGGCTATGGGGTTGGAAATACCTAGGCCGTCGGCTAGGAATGGAGGGGAAGGAGAATAGAGAAGATAGGGAAGAAGAACCATGAACCCGGACGCTTCCAAGGTTGGTGGGTGATCCGTTTCCCTCACCTAGGGATTTCTCTCCAAAGCTCTCAAGCTTTCACAAGACTCATGTATGCAGGAATTTTCATTATCATTCTTCATTGACCCTCAAAGAAGGAGGGGAAGGCTTTAGATAGCCAATACAATGAGAAAAATAAAAGTACTAATATGCCCCTAGAGCTTACACATGAATAAACCCGTAAGTAAGGGCAAAAGTGGAAAAGACATAATAAAAACTCATAAATAAAACTAATACATCAATAAAAATGAAAATCAAAAGTAAAGCGGCACGATCGTGGCTGTAGATCCACGGCCACGCCTCTGATAGACTTTCCAAGGTCGGATGTCCCATCACTCTCCCATAGAGTCAAGAAGAGAGAGAGAGAGAGAGAGAGAGAGAGAGAGAGAGAGAGAGAGAGAGGTCAGGTTAGGCTAGAGAGGGATAAGCGTTTGATCAAAATTTTGAAGAGGAAAACAGAGAGGACGTCGAGAGAAATTCTTTTTCGATTCACTAAAATGGATTAAATTCAACCTAGTGCCAGTTAGGTGTTTATAGATATAAAATCCTCTCTTTTATAATGAGAATAAATTGGCTAAAAGGCTAATTATCCCTTGATTTTCCTTGAAAGGAGGCTCGAGGATAATCAAGCCTCTTTATGCTATTTGAAAGAGGATAAGTACTTCATCCTCCCTGTTATGGTTGACCATTGCCTTGAACGATAACATTGAACTTGAAATTTGCTTCCTTATCACTCCTTTACTTTTGGGTGTAGCCTTGGAGGTCTCTGTGCTCAAGTTCAGTAAAAATTACATTAATATCCGTTCATTCCTCTTTGTGATATTCCTTTACTCTTTGTGATATTCCTTTACTTTCTTAAGAAAAAAATCATCCCTAGTATATTTCCTAATTTATTCAATAATATCAAGGTAATATTTTCTTCCTTTGATCCATTATGCTCTTCTAGAACTACATTGCTCATAATTTTGACATGAAAAGTGGACTACATGCTCAAAAAGCTTAAGCTTGTGCAAATTTATGTGTTTGTTCTTGTTAACTGAAAGATGAATGCAGCTTGAATGATATTCTATATGATCTTTTTCGTATGCATTTTATTTTATATTATTTAATTTTTATTACTGAAGCGTAACTTTTTTTCTTTTCTTAAGTAGAAGATTTCTTATTTAGGTGACATTAGTTTACAATTTTGTTGTCCATATCTCAGTGCAGAAAATTTGATATTAGCATCCGATCCTGACCGTGAAGGAGAAGCAATTGCTTGGCATATCATTGAGATGTTGCAGCTGCAAGATGCCTTAAATGAGAACATTAATGTGGCTAGGGTTGTATTTCATGAAATAACCGAGTCTTCCATAAAAAGTGCTTTACAGGCTCCTAGAGAGATAGACTCAAACTTGGTCAATGCCTATCTTGCCCGGCGTGCACTTGATTATCTGATTGGATTTAGCATATCCCCTTTACTATGGCGCAAGTTGCCTGGTTGCCAGTCTGCTGGACGAGTCCAATCTGCAGCTTTGGCTCTAATTTGCAACAGAGAAACAGAAATTGAACAATTTAAACCACAGGAGTATTGGACTGTAGGAGCTGAATTCAGTGGTACTTTTTCAGATACTTTAGGGAGAACTACAATTTCTTCCAATTTGACCCACATTAACTCTAAAAGGTTAGACCGGCTTTCAATTATCTCTAAGGCAGAAGCAGAGGCCATACAAAAGAAGGTTAATTCTTCTAAATTTGAAGTGATAGATGTGAAAAGAACCAAAGTTCAGAGAAATCCTCCAATGCCTTATATTACGTCAACGCTTCAGCAAGATTCGGCAAACAAATTGCATTTTACAGCTGCATATACAATGAAGGTCAGTTTACTTTTGTTTATCCATGAAGTACTATATTAAGATATTTTAAATATTTTAATTTGAATTTTTTGACCTTTTGAGTTGATTACAACTAAAAAATATTTTACTAAGTAGCCTTTCTTGTTTTAGGGCATGGTCATATTTGTCATAAACTAGGAACTGTAGTTGTTGCTGTAAATTTTAGTGGAAGCGAAAATTATTTGAGGATCTTGACTTTTTGATATTTTTTGCTTAACCTCCTTTAGGATTTTAGTGAAACTTCTATTATTTTTCCACTGCACGAAGATGATATGAAGCTTGCCTGTAGATGCATCACAGGCAAAAGTGGTGAAAAATGTGTCAATCTGGTCGAGCTGAGATTCAAAGCACGGTGGTCTTCTGATAAGGTGGTCTTTTAAAAAGAAATTCCTGGAGGTACTATACTGCATATAATATTGTTGTTGTGATATCCTTAGTTGGGGATAAAGAGGCTTGAAATGAAGTTATGCTTCTTGGCAACTCAAATATTAAGATGGCTATACAGTAGAAATTTGAACTGAAGAAGGCTATGATGAAAAAGAGTAACATGGGGTGGAGTTTTGAGGTAATGTGGTTTGAATTAAAGATGAGGTCCTTTGGGCTTGTAAAATGGATTGTGTGAAAAGATTTAAAACACCATTAAGATCACATGGTGAAGTTAATATTTGAATGGAGGGCTCATGAAGAAGATAAGGGATGGGATTGAGAAAATTAGAAAATTAGAAGATACCTAACTAGTCTTAAGAGATGGGATTGAGAAAATTAGAAAATAACAAACTAGCCCTAATAAAAGAAAATGACACAAACATGACATGAGAGTCATGTCAATTGACTAGAACAACTATGAAATTCTGTTGATGGTTTTCCATTAATGTTCTTTTGTATCTGATTGATTTGAACACTTTCTAATGAAAATATGTTGGTTCAAGATTTTTTTAATCTTAACTTGTTTTCCAACTACATTCAAATATATGTTTTCTCTCCTCCTTAGCTACTAGTCTTTTAGGTACGCTGTTGTTGCCATTGTCACCTGGATGTTTATATCACCATGCCAACTCTTGCATACTTCTATACAAATGACCCTGTATTAGCACTTTATTTGGCAAGCAACTTGTGTGATGGATAATAACTCATTAATAGTTGACCTATTCTTGCTAGTGCATAAGTCTAGGGAATTGCAAAATACTATTATGTTATTCATGGCATCTGTTGCCCTTAATCTGTATCATTCTCATTGCATTTAGTTTGTTTAACAATCAATTTTCCATCCAGCTTGATTTAGGCATGTTTTTCTTTGTTACTCTTACAAATTTGGGATGCTTAATATTCTTCGTTTAATCATATTACTATACTACTAACCAGAACTATGTCTTGTATCGATTGCTGCCACAATGTTCTCAAAGTAGTTTAGTTATTATAGGAGCTGTATCTATCTTTGCTGATGAAGCCCGCTTCATCAATGCTTCGCTACTCTTCCAGATTGATTTTGACTCACTTATGCTTCATTTTCTTTTTGAAGGAAAAAAAGGATGATGATCATTCTGCTGAGCTGTTGTTCCTACTAACCATTTTTTATTTAATGCAAATGCAGCTAGCACAGCAATTGTATGAAGGGATCAAGCTATCAGATAAAGAGGCTGCTGGATTGATAACATACATGAGAACGGATGGAATGCATGTAGGTTTCAGTTTGATCTTAGACTGCTGAAAGATTAAAGCCAACAGAACCTATATTTCTTTTCTTTCTGTTATTGTTTGTTTTTTTAATTTGTAGAAAAAAAGTCAAAATATGTTCTGGACTATTTGTATGGGACCATTTTAATTCCAGAATATAAATGCATTCAATTTATTCCCTTGGCTCTTCAAATTGATTCAAAATAATCAGTCTATTGGATTATTTTAGATCAGATTTGAGTAGTCAAGTGACTATTTTGGATCAAATTTGAGTGATTCTGTTGATCTATTTCTTTTTATTTATATATCATTTTGTCTACCTTCTATCTTTCCTTTTTCCGTGATGCTTGATTCTCGTTACCTCCATGAATTGACTGGAGTTGTAACCTATAGATCATCAGTGATTTCGGTTTGGTTTCATGTCACTTTGCATAATATTCTTGATTGGAAAAAAAGTATTTTCAAAAGAATAGGAAGTTGTTTATCATGTTTCAACTGGAAGACTCCCATTTGGGAGTTGTTTTCCATTTTGTTAGGAGAGAATCAAATATCTTTGACTTATATGTATCAGCAATTTATCATACTTATCCGTATTTTGGTTTTTAATTTCACAGAATATCTATGTTTCATGGAAACTTGACACCTTTGCTAGTATTCAATACTATTATATCTATATGCACATCAAAATACACAAGCATCTCATCTTCTTTGAGAATTATGAGGTTGTGTGCAACACGTGTTTCATAATATTGAATATATAAACCGTTGAAGCCATAAAATTTTTTTCCTTTATAATTAACTTTTATACATTCATTTGATTGTGCAATGACATTTATAGCGTATTTATGATGCTGCTTAGACTATTAGTAAAAGGGCATTTTATTTTCGATATATAGAATTCACATGTTCTGAATTGGAGATTTGGTTTTGAATGAGTTTGAATCTCTTTATCACTAGCTAAAGGCAGAAATTGTGAGAATAGGGAATTGCTTTTCTTATTATTCGACAAATTGTACAAACCTTAGGTCCAATATATAGACGGAAAAAAAATATCAGTAGGTGGAAATTAAAGTGGGTCCACAAATAATTGATGTCTATGAAAATCTTCCAATACTCCTTAAGTTGGCATGAAGATGATGAGGACATCAGCAGGAGATTTCGACGTGTCTATCGTCGGAGGAATCACAGATCGACGGCTACGATTCAGAGTCTTTATTTATGATGCATTTTATGTATTTCTTTTATTTATATTTCAGTTCTTACCATTATACCATTGTGAGGGATCTCTTTTATGTTGTAGCACTGAGGGCATTTTAGTCTTTGAGCTTCTTTTATTTTGGAGGCCAATATTTAAGACCTTAGTCATTGTATTAGGTTAATAATATTTTGAATGAAAATTTTCAGCTTTGCCTTCTTCTTGTTGAGCACTTGAGAGAAGAGAGAGACCCTTGGTGTGGGTGAAAGCAAGACCCGCCAACCTTGGAGGAGTCCGGGCTCGCGGTTTGTACCCGTCCTTATTCCCCCTCCCTTTTTCTCCACCCTCATATTGCCGGCATCCAACCTCCAACCTCCAACCTCCACCTCCAATTTCCGGCCAATCTCCTCTCCTTGTTCCAACCCCAACCGCCGGTTTACACCCCCACCTCCTCCCTAACCGGACTCCTAGATACGGCTCTCCTCCCTTACCCGTCGCCCCCACCAACCCCTCCTAGCCGCCGGTTTCCACTAGCCCCACTCCTTAGCCGCCGACCCCTCTTCCTCCACAATTTGAATTTCAAAATTCAATTCCCTCTTGATTACCTTCCTAAATTAGCTACTTGTTAATTTGGAAAGTTTCTTAACTTGAATTCAAATAAGTTTGAATTTCAAAACCTTTCCGGATTAATAATTCTACTTTAGGAAGCCTCCTCAATTTACTCCTAATCTGAAATTAATTTCAGATTTAATTTCCAATCTCATTTAATGCTTTGATCTACATTCATTGAATGTAGATACCCCCTCCTCCCTCTCCTTTGGCCGGCCCCCTCTCTTCCCCTTATTTAATTATTTCCTACTTTACTAAGGGCTCCAATTAAGGGAATAATTAACCACCTCTCCATCCTCTCCATCCTTCCGACCATCTTGTTTAAATTTCAAATTCAAATTCCTTGATTAAAGGAAATCTGAAATTTAATTTTAGATCTTTGTTGGCCATTAAAAGAGAAGCATAATTCTAAGTTAAGTGTTGCAGAGATGAGGATGCTCAGGTGGATGAGTGGCTTTACCCTTAGAGATAGGATAAGAAATGAGCATATTCGTGAAAAGGTTGGAGTAGCTCCAGTGGAAGATAAGATTAGAGAGAGTCGCCTTAGATGGTTTGGTCACGTAAAACGGCAGCCTCCCGATGGCCCGGTTAGGAAAGTAGAGGTCTTAGATTTGACTTATGTTAAGAAAGGTAGAGGTAGACCTAAAAAGACTTGGTTAGAAAATATTAAAAATGATATTTCTTTATTAGATTTAAACGAGAATTTGACTTTTAACAGGACACAATGGAGAAAAAGGATTCATGTAGCCGACCCCACGTAGTGGGATAAAGGCTTGATGTTGTTGTTGTTGTTGTTGTTGTTGTTCTTATTCCCCTCCCTTTCTCATTCAATACCCAAACCTGAAATCAAGTGGAACCCCTTTCCCTAGCCAAGGCCGAAACCCCTAGCCCCTTCACTAGTCTTGATGGCCCCTCAAGCCCCCCTTTTCTCCCACATATTGTCCCCTCATACTAGTTTCATCTTATCCGGAAGAAGACAACCCCTCTCCTTACTTTCCATCAAGCATGAATGGCAGATCCCGAGCACGATCATGGATTCGTGTTTGATCTTCAAGGGCAAGTAGATATTCTCCAGTCTCCTTTCTTCGATGTTAATTTGGAGATCGATCAAATTGTCGAAGGTTACCTCGATAGGATTCTCTTCTCTTTGACGACCACCATCGAAGAGCAACTGCTTCCGGTTCAGTGGTAGATCCTCCCACCCTCACCGACTTCTTCCTCTCCGAAATAACTTTCCATTGTTCCATACTGTAAGTGTTTACCGTTTAGGTGGCATTATTAGTATTGTTTAGATTTCCTTCACCTGCTATCCTCTAGAGTGAAGAGTGAGGGAAATTCAAGGTGAATTTTCTAACTGTTAACCGGTGGATCATTGTTATTTACACATTTAGCTTTTTGTATTTTGTTTTATTTTAAGTTGTTCCGTTAATCTAAATTGTAACCGCATACCTAAACAAGTCCATAACTGTGAAAACTGAAATCTAATCTTAGTGAAATATTAAATTATAATTGCAGCGCCTAAATAACTTTTTATTAAATCCGGCAATTCCTCTTGTTTGTTTCACATCAGAAGATCTCACACATGGAAAGTCGGCCAATAAGAAGCTCATACTGCATTTTAGGTAATGAATATGTCTGCAATTTAAATGTTAGTAGGTATATAAATCATGCATGTTACACCATTATCAATTTTTTCCTTGATGAAATGCTTATTCACCTTTACATGTTTGTTTTTGTCATGTTAAGTTGGATTGTGTGTTGTAGAGGTAGCATCTTTGATATCACGATAAGCTTTGATTGGTGTTGATGGATTTTTTAGTTCTTAAGCCTTTTAATCTATAATACTTCAATGGATCGGATTTCAACACTTTGTTTTTTAGTCCTCCACTTAATTAGATTTCCTCCTATAAATGTGCAATATCCAAAGGTAGATTTTATGTCATTGATATCTCTTGCCAATATAAGCTTTAACTAGGAGATGGCCTCTATTTTTAGATAATAGTCTTTTTCCTGAGATCCCTTTAAGGTATGTTAAAATTTTGAACACAGCTTTATATTGAGTAGGTCTCGATGAATGCACGAATTGTCTCACAACACTTACATCAAATGCTATAACTGGTCTCGTATGCACCAACTAGATCTATCTTCCAACTAAGCTTTAATAGCATTCGCACTCTACCATCTTATTTGCAGCAAGTGCTTTAAGCTTTACATTCTGTTCGATTCGAGTATTCGTAGGTGTACAACCAATCATCCAATTTCTCCGAGCAAATCTTGAATGTACTTCCATTGATTAATAAAAATTCCTTTATTGGATCCGGCAAACTTCATCCCAAGGAAATACTTCAGCTTTCTTAGCTTCTTGATATAAAATTTGATCTCGATCTTCTTAGTTTTTTCTCAATGTAGTTGTCTTCGGTTATGATTGTGCCATCAACCTAAACAATTAAGATAGCTATTCTACCTCCAATAGAATATTTAAAGAATAGTGGCTGGATTGACGTTGTGAAATACCTTGTCTTCTAACAACATCTCAAAAACATTCAAACTAAGCCCTTGGAGATTGTTTTTGAACATACGGGGTTTTCTATAACTTGCACACTTTCTCTTTTCCAAGGTTTTCTTTTAATCCAAGTGGAAGATTCATATATAGCTCTGCTTGCAAATCTCCATTAAGAAAGAAGTTCTTAACATCAAATTGAGGAAGTGTCCAGTTGAAGTTAATAGCAAAAGAAAGGAGAATTCTAATAGAGTTAATTTTTGCCACATGAGCAAATATCTCTTAACAGCCTATATCATGTGTTTGAGTAAATCCTTTTACTATAAATCTCGCTTTATATCTCTCCACACTGCCATTATCTTTGCACTTTACCATAAATACTCATTTGCACCCCATTGTTTTCTTTTCTTTTGGTAGATCAATAATAATCCATGTTTTGTTCTTTTTGAGAGCATCTATTTCTTCCATCACTGATAATTTTCTATTTGAATCACCTAATGCTTCTTGAATAGCTTTTGGCACAAACAAATTAGAATTTCTAAACACAAATGCCCTATGAGGTTTTGACAATTTTTCATAGGAGAGATATTTTACTATGGAATGTTTGGTTCAAGTTCAGATTTATTTTCTCAAAGCAGTGGGTAGATCAAGATTAGAGTATGATATATGAGAAGATAAAATAGGTGTGGAAGAAATCCTACTTTGAGATGACGAACCATCATTTGGCAAATCAGATTGGATGTCTGCTTGAGAAACAACTGAAACGATAACATCTTTGACAAACATTCTTTTGGCATAAATTTGAAGTTCAAACTGAGGATTGTAATCCATTAGTGGTACTTCATGCCTTGCCTTTAGCAAAGAAATATCTGGCAAAGGTATATTACTAGCACTAACATTAGTTTTTACCTTTTTATTTATGTTTAAGAATTGCTTCTCAGAATTAAACAAGGGTATTAAGTAAAGTTTCTTAAAAATTATCTTCATCAACTATACTCTCTCATCAAGAGAATTTTTTTGAAAGAAAAGTTGGTCCTCAACAAAACTATATCCATAATTTCAAAGAATTTTTTATTGATAGGATTAAAACACTTATATCCCCTTTTATTCGAAGCATATTCAAGGGACACGTATTTGTCAGTACTAGGATCAAGCCTTGACTGGGAACTATATGATGTATACACATAGCAGACACAAACAAAAACATTCACAGGAAGATCAGTTGATATTTGAGATATAGGATGACAATTTTTCAAAAGTTGTAAAGGAGTTTAAAATTTCAAAGCACGGGATGACATTCTTTTAATTAACAAGCAGCCAAAAGAGCATTGCCCCAGAGTTATTTGAGAATATTCAAGAAAAATATAATAGCACGAGCAACTGCAAGTAAATGTCTATTTTTTTATTTTTGGCTATGCTATTTTGTTGAGGGTTATCATGGCAAGTAGATTAATGAATAGCATCTTTTTCCAAGAGGAATGTTCCCAAATATTGATTAAACTATTCAATTGCATTATCAGTTCTTAGAATGCTAATCTTTATTTGAAATTGATTCTCAATCATGATAAACATGAATTTAAACTGGTGCTCAACTTCAAATTTTATTTCTAACAAATAGACCCAGAATATTTTTGTGTGATCATTAGTATAATTTACCAAACATGTTTTTTAGGTGTTTTAATCTTCGATGGACTCTGTACATCGCTATGAATCAAATAAAACTGTTTTGAAGATAAACAAGATTTTATGAGAGAGACACATGATGATCTTTGGCTAAATTACAAGGTTCACAATGAAGTTTTGAACAATCATTTCCCTTGAACAATTTTGGAAATAAATATTTGAGACAAAGAAAACTAGGGTGTCTTAATCTTTTATGTCATAATATGACTTGATCATTAATAAAGCTTGAACTAGTACTACCCAGTCCTTGTGCTTTTTTATGCCAGGAGGACATTCTCTAAGGTAGCACATTCTATGTATTTCTCTAGTTATTCCAATTGTCTTGCTCGAGCTCTGATCCTAAAAAATACAAACAGAAGGAAGAAAAAACTAAGAACAATTAGAATCTTCTGATGTGCTCCTGACAGAAAAAAAAATTACAAATTAGATTTGGCACATGTAAAATAATTTTGTGGTATTTTGTTTTTTAAGATTTCGATGCTCCTTTTGCTGATAATCGATGAAAAAGTTCCATCACAAATTCTTACTTTTTTAGAACAAAAAATTGAGAATATGAATTGAAAAGATGGGAGCATCTAGTCATATAATCAGAAGCCCTTGATCTTATGATCCATGGGCTGGTTTCCTTAAGAATAAAAAGTGCCAAAGAAATGCTACTTGTTTGTGGCACCAAACTGATAAGAGTATTAGGTGATAAATTGGATTTTAACAGTTTAAGAAACTTATCTAACTGCTCTTTGATTGACCTACTTTTAGGAGGTTTGGCATGCTGTTTATAACATGTCTCTTATGTATGGCGCATTTGCCTGCAATAATCTCAACGTAGATTGTTTTTTTCTTCTATACTCTGATTTTGGGATGTCCTACGACTAACTTGTGCTTCAATATATTCGGTAGTACATCTGGTCTCCTTTCCAAGTATCTACTGTTTGCGATTTTCTTCTTGCTGCACTTATGTGAATACTCCATTGATTGGCGATAAAGGATTCGTCCAAATAATGTGATCACAAACTTTGTCATATTTAATGTGTAAGCCTATAAGAAACTTAAAGTGTTTCCAACATTAACCATCTTTTCATAATAGTTACAGTTCTGAGGTGATTTCCTTTTGTAATAATTGAATATATGTTGATCCTACCAATTCTTTTAAGGGGACTGAAATACCTTGTTACATAATCACCACCTTGGCGAATCTCCCAAATTTGTAAGTTAACTCATATACTTTTGATTGATTTCTAAGATACGAGTACATTTTTGAGATATTCTCCCACAACTCTTTGGCTGTTGAATAGCAAAAGATAATTTGCACTTATCTCTTCGATCATGGAATTGATCAGCCATGTAATTACGATGGAGTTTTTTGCATCTCAGACGGCATAGGATGGATCCTTCACGTTGGGCTTCTTGGTATCACATATAATGTAGCCAATTAGAGGATCTTTCCTCTCCCCCTGATATGCATCCACATCGATTGCAACCATCAAACAAAGTTGCTTCCATTCAATTTGATAGCAATGATTTGAATAGGGTGGTTCTCGTAAGGGTTCCGAACTTGGTGGGGTTCTAGTTGAGGCTGCGAGAATGGCACACGTCTCATCCATGAGAACAAGAAGGCATAAGAAAATACAAACACGAAAGAGAAGGTGTGATACTATTTTTCGCTCTAATACCATAAATGCAGAAATTTTGAGAATTGAGAATCACTTTTCTTATTATTCAACAAATTGTACAAGTCTTAGGTCCATCAAAATACATGAAAAAGCTTCTATATGCGTTAGTTAGCAAACATGAAAAAAAAACAAAGAATATTATCAGTAGGCGGAAATTAAGGTTGTTCCAAAAATAATTGATATGTATGAAAATCTTCCAATGCCAGCCCTGGTGGGCTAGATGTGTGCATATTTTTTTTATAGCATGTTCTACGTTTGCAATATTTCTCTTCTTTTATTTTGTATACAGTTCCTTTATTCTTCTTTAATATTGCATTTAGACCATTTTTGTTTGTCAATTCATTGAACCTTTTTTAGTTTTTTTTAGAAACATACCTTGTACTATTTTACTTTAAATATAAGGAAAGTTGCATCATATTTCTAATACACATGCCTTTTCATGTTATTATTATTATTATTTTGTTCTAATATTGTCAAACGTTTATTAGATATCAAATGAAGCTGCAGTGGACATTAATTCCTTCGTTGGAGAAAGGTGAGTTTGATGTCAATAATAACTGTATTGAATTCCTAATTATAATAATTGCTACTGTGCTTAGTGTAGCTGTATCTTGATAGGTCCTTCCAGGCTATTACTTGTATTTATGTTTTGATTAAAAAGCTAGCTTTAAGTTCCAGAACTTCTCTGAGGGCGCCACTTATTAAACATTCTGAGTTTTAGGGAGCCTGACTAATGTATAAATACATTTTTATGAAGAGGAAAGATTATAGTGTTAGGGGTTATGTTTTGATTCTAGTGTTTTTCTATTTAGGCTCCATTGAGCAATGGCTTTCCTAATGCTTTGCTTTTCAAACATTTTGCAATTTTATTTGGGTGAGAAAGATGCCATTGAGAGCATTATATATTTGCGTCTCTTCAAAAACTTTTGCAGTGAAAAGATGAGGTAGCATGGCTGTTGCAGCATCAATCTTCAGAGGCTTACGAAAATATCTAACCCAAAAAATAGAGGATAGCATGATTTATGAGATGAATTTGATTCCTCGTGGTGTGTTTTGTGCAGGATATGTGAAGAAATTGTTTAGAGGAAAATTCAAATTCAAATTCTATTATATTCCTTGGAATCATTATATATATATATATATATATATATATATATATATAAAAGGAGAATAAACAAAAAAAGGAAAGATATTTAATCTAGTTAATTATAATAATCATATCTCACGGATCTCCAATTGCAGCCTTTGGATTACTGCCCACAAATCTCCAACTGCAGCCCTCGAATTGTTGCCCACAAATTGCTGATGTGGCCTCTCCTTAGCTGCGTGATTCAACACCCCCCTCAAGTTGGGTTGTGCAGGTTGTACAATCCTAACTTGCAAACAAACTTATCAAGTAGAGAGCTTGGTAGTACCTTTGTTAGAACATCAACAAGTTGTTCGTGAGTTGGGGTATATACTACTTCAATTTCTAAGTTCTCTATTTTCTCAGATATAAAGTGTCTATCAATAGTAACATGTTTTATTCTATCGTGATGTATTGGTTCCTTGGCCATATTGATTGCGATTTGATTGTCACATTTCAACTTTATCGTGCCTTTAATCTTTATTCCCAATTCAATCAATACTTGTCTGATCCAAATACCTTCACAAATAGTAATTGCTAATGCTCTCAGTTCAGATTCTGCATTGCTTCTGGAAACAACAGATTGTTTCTTTCTCTTCCATGTCACTAGGTTCCCACACACAAATGAACAATATCCTGTGGTCGATTGACTGTCAACCTGGCTTCCTGCCCAATCTACATTAGAATAAAGGATCAATTTCCTATCTTCATTTTTCTTGAATAATAGCCCCTTTCTAGGAATGTTCTTGAGATATCTCAAGATTTGATATACTACCTCTATGTGCTCCTTCATAGGATTACTCATATATTGGCTTACCATACTCACAGCAAACCCAATATCTAGGTGGGTGTGGGAGAGGTATATAATCTTTCCTACAAGACGTTGATATCTTTTTTTATCTACTCAAACTCTCTCATTTTCTATCTCAAGTTTCTTCTTAGGATCCATAGGTGCACTGGCTGGTCTGCATCCCGGCTTGCTGGTCTCCTTCAGTAGGTCTAAG
This sequence comes from Dendrobium chrysotoxum, assembly GCA_019925795.1. Taxonomy (NCBI): domain Eukaryota; kingdom Viridiplantae; phylum Streptophyta; class Magnoliopsida; order Asparagales; family Orchidaceae; genus Dendrobium; species Dendrobium chrysotoxum. The sequence continues at coordinate 4,463,572 of CM034302.1, read as the reverse complement.
GTATACTTGCGTCGGGAAATAAATATATCTTTGCTTGATCGAGCTACCTCCATACTAAGGAAGTATCCAAGTGATCCTAGATCTTTAACTTCAAACTTCTTGGACAAAGCCTACTTGATCTTCATTATTTCCTCTATATCATTTCCAGTAAGGATGATGTCATCCACATATACAATCAGTACTGCTACCTTATCTTTTTTTGACTGCTTCACAAATAAGGTATGATCTACCTGGCATTGTTTAAAACCATGGCCTTTCACATACTTTGAGAATCTTCCAAACCATGCTCTTGGAGATTGCTTTAATCCATACAAGGATTTAAGCAGTTTACACACTTTATCCCTTCCATAAGACTTCTGAATCTCCATTAGAATCTCCATGTAGACTTCTTCTTTCAGGTTTCCATTCAAGAATGCATTCTTAATATCTAGTTGATGTAGGGGCTAATTTAAATTTGCTGCTAAGGAAAGAAGAATCCTGATAGTATTGAGCTTTGTAATAGGAGCAAATATTTCCTGATAGTCTATTCCATAAGACTGAGTGAATCCTCTTGCAGCCAGTCTAGTTTTCAGCCTCTCAACACTACCATCCACCTTATGCTTTACAATGAACACCCATTTGCAAGTCACAACTTTCTTTCATGGTGGGAGATTTGTATCACCCTTGTTTGATTTTTTTTCAAGGCCATAATTTCTTCTTTAACACTTGTCTCCATCCTGGATGATTCAAAGCTTCCTAAATATTGGTCAGAATCTATACATCATCCAACTTGGAATGGAAGACTTGATAAGTGTTTGATAATCTGCTATACGAGAGAAAGTTTTCGATTGGATGCTTGGTGCATGATTCTTTCTGATCATTTGATGACTATATCTCTTTTTGAACTTCCTCATTTTTCTCCTTTGTATGAATTTCTACAGTTGTTGGATCCATTGAAGTAGAGTTAACAGGTGCAAGATGTGTTTCACTGCTCGGCATATGCTGATTCTTTTTTTTTTTTTTCTTGAGTATACATATTGTTGTTCCTTAATTGCTGCTCTTTGCAGGGATTGATTAGGACTTATGGGTGGAGGTAATAGGTTTGAAGGTAGAGTTTGAGGTATAGGAGATATACCTTGGGAAGTACTCGTGGTTTGAATTTCTTGTGATATTTGTTGATTTTGATTGGGCTCTATTGTATAATAAGGAATTCCACTCCCAAGTTTGAAATTCTCTTTCACTCTCCCCTTGAATTTCAAAACTAGTGAAGTATGGGTTGTTTTCAAAGAACGTGACATCTATGGTTTCAAATACTTTCCTAGAAATAGGGCAAAAGCATTTGTAACATCTTTTTGTTGGGGAATAACCAATAAAGACGCATTTTTTTGATCTTGGGTCAAGCTTGCTTCTATCTTGTGGATAGATATGAACAAAGACAGAGCACCTAAAAATTTTAGGTGGAAGGTTTGATGATATGAACCGAATATGAGGATAGGCTTTGAATAGAGTTTGTCTATGTGCTTCAAATTTTAGTATATGAGTAGGTAACCTATTTATTAGGTATGCAGTAGTAAGAATGGCTTCCCTCATAGATATTTTAGTACTTTTGTGAATAACATAATAGATATGACGACTTCCAGGAGTTGCCTATTTTTTCTCTCAGCTACCCCATGTTGTTGCGGCGTATACACACATGACTTTAGTTATCCCTTGGCTTGATAAGTATTCTCTCATGATAGAATGGAAGTACTCTCTCCCATTTTCTGATTTTAATATTTGAATTTTTGTATCAAATTGGTTTTGAATCATCAATTAAAATGATTTGAATATCCTTTCAACTTCAAAATTTTCCTTCATTAAATAAACCCAAGTGAGTCTAGTACGATCATCAACAAATATCACAAACCACCTTGCTCCACTTATGTTTTTAACCCTTAAGGGTCCCCAAATATCACTATGGATCAAGACAAACGATTTAGAAGGTTGGTAAGGAATAATTGGGTAAGATGATCTAGTATGTTTAGCCAATTGGCAAGTTGTACATTTGAACAAAATTTGATTTTTATTAATAAATAAATGGGGAAAAAGCTTGTCAAGATACATGAAATTTGGATGACCTAACTTATAATGCCACATTGATAATCTCTCTATCTTGATTGACTCTAGAATGATTCTCAACAAACTGACTTACAATATAATGATTCTTAGGAGAAGGATTCTTAAGAGCAGCAATTAAGGTTTGTATGGATTTGGGTGTCTTGATGTAATATAATCTAGAACACATCTCAGCACTACCAATCTTCTTCTCTTAATCTTGTTCCTGAAAAATACATGCATTATTGGAGAAAATTGTTAAGCAATTACTATCATGAGTCAATTGACTAATGAAAATTAGATTGCACTCAAGATTGAGCACATAAAGCACCGATTTAAGGGTGATGGTTTCTATGACAAAAGCAGAACCATGTCCCAAAACTTTGGATGTTGAGCCACCAATAATCTTAACTAGTTGATTTGAATGATAAGGTTGATAGTCATAAAGGAGTGTAATGTCTCCTATCATATGATCTGATGCTCTTGAGTCAATAACCCAAAGTTTTGACTGTTTTATACCTGAGTGAGCGTGTAGGCTAGTAGCAAGTTCTAGAGACTGTTGGTTCGTGATGTTGTTAAGCAGCAACTTAGCATCTCTAAATGCTTCTTGGTGAAAGGAATGGCTTCAACTTTGATGGATTGATCTTGTGTGGTGTTGACAAAGTTCGCCTTGTTTTCTTGTGCTGATTTATTTGCCTTCCAATCAGCTGGTTTTGTATGAATCTGCCAACATGTCTCCTTTGTATGTCTTAGTTTGGCACAGTGATCACATCATGTTCTAGGAAGAGGAGAAGAGTTCTCTGTAGATCTATAGTTTTCGGTGTTCAAACCGGTAATATTTGGGTAGGAGGATGAGATCTTGCTATCCATGGACATGATTGGGTTTCCTCGGTTGAAAGAGAAGATGAATTTTGGGCAAGGGCTGCTGATGCTTAAAGAGAGGCTATCGGCAAGATGATGGGGAGTTACCACCGGTTGAGGGTTTGGAAGAAAGGGAGGAACGTTTGCCGCCGGCACTCAGAGAAGGCTTAGGATTTTCCTAATCTCTGATATCATGAAGAAATTGTTTAGAGGGAAATTCAAATTTTATTATATTCCTTGGAATCATTACATTCTAGGAGAATAAACAAAAAAAGAAAGACATTTAATCTAATTAATTATAATAATTATATCCCACGGATCTCCAACTTCAGCCCTCGGATTACTGCCCGCGAATCTCCAAATGTAACCCTCGGATTGCTGCCCACAGATCTCCAACTGCAGCCCTCGAATTGCTGCCCACAGATTGCTGACGTGACCTCCCCTTAGCTGTGTGATTCAACAGTATGTGTTATTGTTTCACAAAGAGTTTAGTTTAATGCTTTCAATGAAACATTTATGGAACTGAATAATTGCTTGTGGTACTATTTGCTTCCATTCAAATATTCTTGTGTTTACTTCACAAAGGTTTTACATAAGATTGGTCGTATCTTCATTAGGGATTTTGTTAGCATTACAGATTTTATCTTATTTTGCAGTGCTTGTCATTTCAGAGCTTTAGATCTTAGGAAAAGCTTAAAGTCTTGATTGTCTTGCATCACCTGGAAAACCGTATTTCTGTCGTGCTAGCAACACCTTTGTTTCTGTTCACCTCAATTTAATCTTATTTTCATTAAAATCCTAATTGTATCTCTAAATAGGTATGGTGGGAAATTTGCTTCGAAGAGTATACGAAAGTACTTCAAGAAAGTGAAGAATGCGCAAGAGGCCCATGAAGCTATCAGACCCACCAATATAAGGAGGTTACCATGTAATACTTTTCATAAATTTATAAATATTAACATGCTTTTATCCGAAGTTTTACATCAATATTTGAAACATGCCATTTATGGTAGAAGGTCACGGTACTTTTTAAAAAAAAATTTATTTTTCTACTTTACGTTCTGTATATATATCATATTGTTTACATTCCAGCTGTTAAATTTCTCTTGATTTACTAATATATTTGTTCCATTTAGTAGATGAGTGATGCAGTTACTATGAGCTGGTAATAATACAAATGTTTTTTTTTGTAAACACCTGGAGGTACAACGCTTATATGCATTTACTTATGTCACTAAGAAAGCATCCCCAAGTGCGTGCGAAGGACGATACAAGTTAAGATGTGCAGAAACACACGTGAAAATATGGTAGTTGTATGGGTTGGAAATTGCTGGTGGGAAGGATTGATTAGTTCAAGGGCGGGAAGGATTAACCATTGTACAACATGATGGATGAACGAGAGATTAAGTAGGGGTATATTGGAAGCTTAGAGTTGAAAAGCCAAAAGGGTTGTTCCCTTTATTTCAATTAGTAGAAATGAGGGTATTATAGTCTTTTACTTGCATAGTTGCATATGATAAGACTAGAGAGGGAGTTGAAGGTAAACTTGAATTATGGAGGTCAACCTTAAAGTCTAAAGGTTTTCATTTGAGTAGATTTAAAACTGAATATATGGAGTGTAATTTTAGTATTAATAGATCTAGTGGAGGGTTTGTGACTTTGGGCGATCAAGTCATTAATAAAAGTACACGTTTTAGATATCTTGGGTTTATTGTTTAGAGTGATGGTGAAATAGATGGGGATATTATTAGCAGAATTCAAGTTGGATGGTTGAAGTTCAGGAATGCATCAAGCTTGTTGTGTGATAGAAAAGTCCCCCTCAATCTCAAGGGAAAATTCTATAAGATGGTGGTGAGACCGGCAATACTTTATGGTGTAGAATGATGGACATTAAAAGAGAAGCATAATATTAAGTGAAGTGTTGCAGTGATGAGGAGCTTAGGTGGATCAGTGGCTTTACTCTTAGAGACATGATACGAAATGAGCATATACGTGAAAAGGTTGGAGTAGCTCCAGTGGAAGATAAGATTAGAGAGAGTCGCCTTAGATGGTTTGCTCACATAAAACGGCGGCCTTCCGATGACCCGGTTAGGAAAGTAGATGTATTAGATTTGGCTAATGTTAAGAAAGGTAGAGGCAGACCGAAAAAGACTTGGTTAGAAATTATTAGAAATGACATTTCTTTTTTAGATTTAAATTTGACTCTTAACAGGACCCAATGGAGAAAAAAGATTCATGTAGCCGACCCCATGTAGTGGGATAAAGGCTTGATGTTGTGTTGTTGTGTATAGTTGCATATAGTTGACATGGGCAATGTGCTAAGGAGGAGAATTCGTTGCATTGAATAGTTTACAGTCTGAATTGGTAGAGAGGAGTAGGCTTGGTCGTAAGCCTTGAAAGGAATTGAGAAGGTGAAGAGGTTAGGTACATGGAAGGAGTGTAAATAAAAGAGAGATAAATGTTGAACATGCAACCTATTCATCGAATCACCCTAAATGTAGAACTTCATGTAACATGAAGCTCGACTGCGCATGGTGCAGGGAGGGTTTTTTTTTTTTTAAATTCTCCGAAAGAATACTTTTGTGGTTTGCAGTAAAATATTAAGTGTAAAGGCTAGGCTTGAACTTTCTAAAGGAATTAGGAGTTTGGGGGGTCGGTGTTTGGTAAGAGAGCAAAGGTAAGAAATTAAAGGTTTAATTACATTACTTGATCACTGAATTAATTGAAGATGTACTGCTTGTCATAATGAAACCTCCTCTTCACACTCAGAAGAGAGGATTCCTAAATAAAAATGCAATAGTAAGCATAATTTTTTTTCATTCCAATAATGTATTCTAGAGGACAGAAGATTATTTATAATAACCTGAAAAATACAATACCATTTAATGCACATTTACACTATTAAGGATGGAAGAAATAGAAAATGGCATAAACAATACTACAATGTCATAATTAATAAAATATTATATGAAAATGAACTAAATGACATCTAACTTGTATATGATTTGAAGGCGAATAAAAAGTGAATATCTCTTTCAAGGCTCACTAATCGGAGTGATTAAATCTTTCCGAAGAAGCTATATGAAAGTAAATAACATAATTTTAAATATTTCCTTATTTGTCTTCATAATTTCCTAGGATTTGAAGTACTCTTGTTTTGAAGAGTAATGGTGGTGTTTCTTTCTATAGGTTGGGAAGAATGATGATGTAAACACATCATGAAAGCATCTTGAAATAGTAGTTATCTTCTTACAATTAAAATGTGGGTAATAAATCTTGGTTTTTTAATTGAAAAAATTGATGATGCAATATATCTTGGAAGCTTCTAGAAGCCTTTTGATGTGGTATCTCCATCCAATCAAAATGTTGGCTATAACTCTTGTTATATATTGGATCTCATTAAAATAAAAGGATAAAATACAAGAAGAAAGCTAATCACATGGAAGAAAAAAACACAAACACACACTATCTTTAGCTTCTTGTGAAACCTATTGATCCATATTTAGCTAGTGTTTAGCACTTAGTCTTGATATAACATGTGAAATTGGTTACAAGAGGAGCAAAGGCTATGAACATTGCAAAATAATTAGAAAATCCAAGCTTCCTAAGTTTGATTCAGCCTATGATGCACCGACACTTCTCCTCAAAGAGGCGTGCAGTGTCTGACACGTATCCGACACGACACGCGTCCGACACTCCTCCGACACGTGTCGGACACGCCGAAAATGTGTCCAATTAAAAAAATATTAAATACAAGTTGGACACGCGTGTCTGACACACGCATCTTAAATATTTTATGAATTTTTTTTAAATATAACTTTTTGTATTTAAATTTTTTACTTATTTAAAATATAAAAACTAAATTTCTTACTTCCTATCCACAACATCAAATCAATCACCCGCACTTAATACGCCACAACAACAACAACATCAAGCATTTGTCCCACTACGTAGGGTCGACAAAATTTAATACCGCACTTAATACCCCATTCATCGAATATTCTCATTTTCATTTCTCGTTGGTAGGTTACAACTTTGATTTCATAACAATGCCCGATGTCATCTCAACATCGACGTCTAACGTCGTTACAACATCAACATTTCAAAACGATCTCCATATCAAAGTCTGACGCTGTCTTTACATTGATGCTCGATGCTAGTAATTTCTACGCCCACAACTTGACATCTTATCTTTGTCGAACACCTTCTCAATATCGACGACCGACACCCTCTCAATATCGACGATAAACGCCCTCTCAATATTGACGCCCAATATTTATTGCATAACATCAATGCCCGACTCTCGACAGTATTATCATCTCCTCTTTCGATGACTGATAAACGGCATCGACGCCTGACTCTCGACATCCTAATATTAATCATTTTAAGCACAAAATCTAATTAAATGACTTATTATTTCTAAATTATTTTTAAAATTATACTTATTTTTAAAATATAAAAACTATAATACCGTGTCCAACCCGTGTCCGTGTCCTATATTTTTAATAATTGACGTGTCCCGTGTCCATGACGTGTCGTATCCGTGTCACCGTGTCCGTGTCTGTGCATCATAGGATTCAGCTTTATGGCTTTGGTAATTGACTAGAAGATATTTCAAAAAAATGCATGTAGCATTTCGAGGAAGAGAGTATCACACAATGAATAGATTCTTTAGCTGTTTGCATTGATTGGGATGGGGAAGGACACTTGGCCATGAACTTTGAAATGACTAATGGGTTGAGGGTTCAAAGTAGTCGATGGGAACAAATAAAAGAGAGATAAAGGTTCAACCATTTTACCTTATCAATGAATCACTCAATTTATGCTGATTACCATTGAGAGAAAGTCCGCTTTACACACAAGAGGGAGGAATTCCTGATGAAAATCATGGAGTTAATCTACCTTGATGAAATCATGATGAAAATGAATTAAGTTATAAATAATAACTTAGGAAAGCAATGATTATACCACCCTTTTAAGGGACTTTAATATAAAAGAACTCAAGAAATAAATATGACAGATAACATTAAAAAAGACAAGTAAACTAGTGATATATATAGATTTACCCAAAGAAATGTAACTCATAGTTGACTCAAATGTCAATAATATCGATGTCTTTAGAAGTTAAGTCAAAACTAGTTTCGGGGTCAAGTCGACCACGCATGGTGAGTTTCGAAAGCGAAAGGGCACGACGTTGCATGAAACTCGCCCGACGCGCTTTGACAAAAAACCTAGATCATCGAAATGGCCTCTGTTCGCGAAACGGATAGCGCTAAGGCGTTCAAGACAATTTAAACAACTAAGATTGACACCTATATTAGCTGGGGTCGTCGATCAGCAAAAATTAAGATTTCGCTCGTGCAGATCGAGGTGACATTGACATGCATGAACGACGTTGCAACAGTCGAATCAATGCAATATCAATCTAAATGAATATTCATATTAATTAAAAAAAGAGAAATAGGATTGATTATTATAATTATTACCTATTTAAAAAAAAAGAAATAAACAAATAATAATATAAACCTAAATAGACCCTAACCCCAGACTTCCCCATCACATTTCCACTCATGCCCTCCTCACAATTCTCATGCATGCCCCTCACTCTCCCTCTCAGCTCTCTCTCTCTTGTGCATGCCCGACTCCCGCCAGCCTATAGTCGCCGGCCACCTAGGTAAAAGCTTCCCCTCTTCCTCTCCTTCCTCATGTTCTTCTTCTTCTCCTCTTCCTCCTTCTCCCTCAAACTCCTCCATCTTCTTCATTTTTCCTTCTCCTTCCTCCATTCTTCTTCTCTCCTTCCCTTAACCCTAACCCTAATTTTTTAATTTCTCTCTCCCATTCCCTCAAATCCCTATACTCCATTAAAAAAAAATCTTCCTTACCACCTCCACCAAAAAGCTCCATCTCATTCTATTTTTTTCTCTAGATATAGAGAGAGAAAATTGTTTCTCTTTCTAAACAGAGAGAAAATTCATTTTCCCACTCTAGGTTATCTTTCCTAAATCCCTCTTACTCACACTCCCTTTATCTCTCTACCTAGAGAGAGAATAATTTACCCATCTCTTTATCTCTAAAAAAAGTGGAAAAATCCCTCTTTTCCTCTCTTTCTCTCTCTAGAAAGAGAGGTTACATTCTCTCTTTCTCTAGCCATCCCATTTCATTATATATATATATATATATTATAATAATAAATGATAATAATATAAAAAATATTCGTGCATTGTAGGTGTCGCCGTCGTCTTACCATCGCCGCACACTCTGAGGTATAACCCCGTCTCAATACTAGTTTTATTTTATGAATTGCTGTGCATGTGAAATTAAGCACCCGTGATTGTCTTTCTTGGTAGGTGGGGAAATACTACCTTGCATGAAATTAAGTACTAGTAATTGTTTTTCTTGGCAGGCCGGTAAATACTGCATTGCATGAAATCCTAAGTACCATTGACTGCCTTTTTTGGCAGGAGAAGAAATGTTGCTATGCATGAAATCCTAAATACTTATAATTGTCTTTTTTGGCAGACGAAGAAATACTGTTGCTTTATAAATAGACTTTTGAAGATCTGTAACTGCCTTTATTGGCAGACAAGATTGGAGATTTCAGATGCAGTGCCACCCGACATCGACCATGTATGTTTTTCTTGGAGTGGTGGGAAGGCTTAATACACCCAGATGCAGCGCCCTATGCGGGGATGACATCGGGGTGCTGTTTAAATTTAGACAAAAATAAAGGACCTAGGCTATTAGGGAGATTAAAGCTCAAAGCTAAAATGACAAAAAAATCCTAAGTCATAAAAATGAGAACATTAATGAGTTCAAATAGAATTTACAATGAACTTGTAAAAAAAAAAAAGGTTATTCACAAATAAGCACGGACCAAACCTTCCCTTAGCTCTTAAGCTGCTTGCACAAATTCAAATCCCTTAACAACACTCTCTTCCCTAGTTGAAATGTATGGAATTAATGAAGGAGGAGCTCCAACCTAAAATGTAGCCATGTGTGGGGCCCACTTAAACAAAAAGATCCAACCATGAAGGAGCAAGGAAGCTACATGTTGAAATAATGTCATACGGCCCACGAACAAGAAAATCCAACCATGAAGGTGTAAGGAAGCTACATGCTGAAATAATGCAAACATGCAAGTGTATTGTGCTGAAGGATAATGCAAATACACTTTGTAAATGCATCAACAATCATGCAAACATGCAAAAATAGCATGCATGCTCACTGAACAAACATACAAATGTATCATGCATGTGTGCTAAGTAAAATACAAGTGCATCAGATAAAGTGCACTAAAATACATGCAAGCTTGCTGCGGTAGTATACTATGAACATGCAAGTGCATTGTGTGACTGTACCATGAAACATACAGAACTACTGTGAAAATGCATTGAGATTTGCGCATATACATTGCACGAGCATATTATAAGACATATAAATGTGCTATGCAACAAACACATCATGCATGCACTATGCAACATACAAAATGTTATGCAAGCACGTTAAGTAATGCACAACTATATATATAAATATACAAGTATACATACAAACATGCAAATACATATGCAAGCATGCAAATATGCGAATACACACGCGAATGCATATGCGAACATGCATGTACGTCATATACATCAATTGCGTCGCATGTATACACGCCGTGCAATCTACAAAATGCATTATGTAAATGCACACCATTCAACATACAAATACATTATACATCATAATAGTGCATTATACCAACATGCAAACATATTATACGTGGTATGAATGCATTAAGTCACCACGCAAACACATTATGCAAATGCATTATTATGCCTACATATCACTTAAAACAAAATTTAAACTATTCGCATGGGTCTTGACAAGCGCAATAATTACGGAAATGTGATGTCTGACGATGCTGCACAGACTAAAAAAATAATAAATGAGTTTTTAAGTGTGCAAATATATTATGCACGCTAACATGCACATATTATTTAAAAATGAAATTTAAAATACCCGAATGTGCTCCGACAAGTGTATTACACTTCTAAACCCTTGTTTGAGAATGTTGCGCGGGTCAAAAGTGAATATAAGTTCAAGTCCAATTATTCTTTTTGAATGGACCGAAGTTGACATTACTTGAACTATCGAATAAATATATGGTCATAGCGTTGACCAGATTATTTTATTTTATATGTTCACATTAAGCCTTCAAGGCCTTATAAGAAAGGTCCACTATTAAAAATATAAACTCTCAGAGTTGGTGCTCGGTGAGTTCGCAAAAATATTTGATTTTATTTGTTCACATTAGACCTTCAATGTCTTTTATAAATAAAATTCACATATCAAAATACGAACTCTCGGTCTTGCTACTCATATGAAAGCCCTAAAAATCAATTGTCGAACTCAATCCTCTGTTGGCAAGCAAACAGAGTCGACAAGTTTGCCTAATGAAAGAAATTGTTCACAAAGCCTCAAAGATGGCCATGCTGAAGTTAATATCAATCAGAGAGGTTTCTACCTTTTAAATACCCCCAAATCTCAAAATTAATAAGGGGCTCTGATTTTAATAAAAGTTCAAAACTAAAAAATCTCTAAAACTTAAAATATTCAAGATGAAATTAATCACTTATATTTAAACCAAATATCCATCCACCATTCATAACAATTTATTGAGCTGGATGAATTTTGAAAATCACTTCAACTCATAAAAAGCGAATGTCCAGTCGAGGATATCACTAAGATTCATTTTCAAACCATCTTTTGCAAGTAAGGATGTTGCACGTGTTTTCTAACCGGTGGTTTTGTCGCCACACCGCAGGTAAACTGGTATGATCTCGACCCTCTGACTAGGTGGTTTCGCCGCCTAATGGTACCATTAATTATGGTCATGACCAGAGCTTTTATGTTCCCCAATAACTCTAAACCATTGAGTAATGAATGATATGGTATATTTGATAGGATATAAACCCCTCTATTAGCTATAAGGTGGATTCAAATCTGTCCTCTTAAGGCAAACATTCATCCTAAGCCTACAAGGTACCTTTGGACAATGCAACCCATGGCTGCCGACCAGGATCTTTTAGTCAGGTTAGATCGACTACCACCTCTGACTAAGTGGAAGAGGGACCATGACAGCTTGGGATGACGGAACCATGAGATCTTGATCGGGTCCGTCATCATTCCCCCATCACCTGCTTTAACCTGCTTTAAGTATATGGCAACAAATTTCAAATATTGAAAATCCTAAAAATCTAATTTCCAAATCATAAAATTGCTGCTACTATATGCGGGGTACTTAGTGCCTATCTAACAACTAACCTTAATTGAAAGTTCTCTCTTATTATCAGGAGGGTAATTAACTATAGGAGATTGCGCCTATGGGAAACTAGACCTCAAATCATAAAATCCTTACAAAATGAAGGTGAAATCTCTGGGCAGTGTCTTATCTTAAAATCCAATCTGCCTTCTGGAAATCTTCCCCAAAACTAAACTAGTTAAAACTCTCCTCGTTGACAAAACAAAGGGCGCAAAGAGGCCGGGGCGCGAATTTTTGTAGCTCACATTTTGTACCTTGGATGGTAAGAGCTATATAATGTATATGCCATATGAAAGGTGATCAACATAATTCTATACATGCGCTTGATGGGCCTTGCCACTAGTAGTTGTAGTGAGGTGGATAATGGAAGTAAGGGCTCATAGTCTAATTTCATGGAGAATGTTGGCACTAGCTGCCATTGTGCACGCAACCTCAACCCCTTTTGATTTCAGCCGTTGAATGAAAGAACTTAATTTGAAAAGGCCTTAAAAAGCTTAAGAAAAGTTTAACGGCTAAATTGAATGTGAGCCAAATTGTGTTTCAACATGGGCTCGATTTGACTCGATTTAGTTGATATAGCTCAATTTAGTTTAAATTAACTTGAATTGACCCGATTCAAGAAAATTGAGTCAACATTTTCTATTATGCACAATATTTTTTTGTTTACTAGTTATTACTAATTGATCTTTTCGTGTGAATTGATTACAAAGATAATGCCTTCTTCTTAAGAGTGAATATTGTGTCAAGGTCTTCCTTACAAGAGATTTGAGAACATCTCTGTAAGTGTTGAACCAATATAGTGAAGTTCTAGGAGACTAGGACACAAAACTTATTTACAAGTTGATGCACAAAAAAAAATTATGAAAGATTGTGACGCACTTTGTTGTATGTGCAGCCATATGATGATCATTTGATAATAATTTCATCGATGAGTAGCACGATTTTTCTAACAAATCCAAATGCTCTTATTAAAATTTTCGAGAAAAACACCAACATAGTCACTTGACTCTATATGAAGGACCAAAATGATCCCAACTATATTAAAATATCATTTTTATCCCTTGAGTCTTTAAAAATGAACCAAAATAGGGACTATTTTGATTTTTTCTTTGAGGAATTGAGGGATCAAAATAGTCCTTTATAATATAGTTGGAGACTATTTTAGTCTTTTATAATAAGTCAAGGGACTATTTTGATTCTTTTCTCTAACTTTTTCTAGACTTGTATTCCTAACTAGTCTTATTACCATTGTGATCCCTTTTGTTTTCAAAGGTTTTTCAAATTGTTTGAAGGTGTATTGACAAAATAAGCTTGTTGCTTTTGTATGAAAGTATATTTACGAGCTCTACTTCACTTATAGTGGAACCTAATTATTGTTTAACTACTTTTTTGAAAATATTGGCCAAATAAAGGGTTCTTACATATAATCTTTTGTTTTAGTGATTTGCGGATGAACTCTGTTCATTCCTTTTTAACTATTTCTTGGCTTCTAGTTACTTTGAGCATCCTATCCTTCTTTTAATTTATTTTAACATATTTCTTGCACTATTTAATCTGGGAAATAGCCAAAATAGTCCCTTGACAATTAGCAATTGCTCAGTTTCATCCCACAATTTCACACTATGCCAATTTAGTCCCATGATTATTAAAAATTGATCCAATTTGATCATAGGGCCAAAAATAATAGTTAATGCTAACAATAAAGTTAAAGTGAGGGTATTTTAGATGGTTCAATTGTATATGAGATAACATTATTTATGTTGCTTTATTTTATCATTTAATAAATTATAATAAATACAAAAATCAGAATGAATGTTAATATGTTAAATAATAAGGGTGAATAATTAGTAAAAGAATATTGTTTGTTAAGCAAAATCTAAGTGCAAAATCATGAACTCCAAAACCCTTATCACAAAAAAAAAAAAAAAAATTGTCATTGATTATAAAACTCCAAAATCCTTATTACAAAAATGGTGTCATTGGCTACAAAACTCCAAAGCTCTTGTCAGAGATCGTTGCAGGTTGCTTGTCGATTTTCGCTATACGCTGCTTCAATGACTTGTAACTCTCAGTTGGAACTCTACAATCCTTTGGCGCATCTGATCTCACACTCGCACGAGATTGTTCCAGGATGGGATGAGCTGGGCATTGTAAAAAATATAAACTTAAAATATTTTTATTAACATGCTCCCTTATGTTATGAAATGCGGAAGATTGAGGAATATTCCATTGATAGATGTTCTAACTTAGGGATAAGTTTGGATTGATTTTTAGTAGTCGAGGGACTAAATTAGGATAGTGCAAAACTCTTGGACTAAATTAGACACTTGTTAATAATCGGGGGACTATTATGAATTTTTTCTCAATTTTATTTGTATCAAAGGTTTACTATTGCATTTATCTTTGGCCTTTGGAGAAGACTTTGAAGTTCTACTATTCAATGATTGAATTTTAGTCTTTTTGTTGCATCTTCATAACAATCATTTTATTTTTAAATCTCACTCTTTAATCTCCTTTGCAGCTACTCTAGGGGGAGTACTTGATGGCGATTCTTTGAAGTTGTACAGCCTTATATGGTCCAGAACAATGGCATGCCAAATGGAATCTGCCTCGATTGATATGGTGTGTTTTTTGCTTTTAATTTCCTTTTTTGTCTTAACCTGTCGTTGCTTTTGTTAATTAGATGATTGTAGAGGTTTACTTGATATACACAATATTTTTTTTTTGATGGAAAAATTGGGTGTAAGCATCCTTCTCAATAACAAGAATATCAAGAGTTACATAAAGGTCAATTTAAAATAAGGAAAAGAAAAGCTTTTGACTGAACAAATTATAGCAATTATAGCTATACAGAAAAACAAATTTGGATCCTTAAAAATAGCTGCTGAATGAAGGTAGTAAGGATTCATGAACTCCAACAGAATCTTGATGGAAGAAGCTCTGCCGTCTTTGATGAGTAAAAAAAAAAAGGAGAGGTGCTCATGAAGTACTAAACTAAAATCCCTTTAGATATTAAAAAGTTCCAGGTAAAGTCCAAGTCAATAGCTATCCTTGAAGACATAAGCATCATCAAGAATGACCATATCTGATTGATACAAAGCGTTGAAGAGAATTTTATAGAGGTCCAAATAAAATCAACGGAAGCCAGCAAATCCCATTGAATGGGTGAGACTCAGATGGTGTTTATTGTCAAAATAGTTATAATCAAGTTAGGAAACTAAACGAAAATGCTATAATTGTAAGTCCTCCATCAATCCCATAAATAAAAATGATAAAAATGTATTTAAAATATCCATCAAGGCTATAAGAATTTTCTTATAGCACTGGCCAAGAGAAGCCATGATCCTGCTTTTGTAAATCCGATAAGTGCTCCAAATACAACTACAGATCCACCAATGGCATTGGGAATCTTCCAGTAGAATCAGAATAACAGCATTGGAAAAAGAACATACTAGGAAGGGTCCTTACGTTTAGTTTCCTGAATATAAATAATTTTTTATATTTTCAATAAGAATGCTACCTTAGCCATTCTTCTCTTAGTATTAGAGCACAGCCCTCTAGCATTCCAATTACTGTTGTTAATAGGACAGAAAGAAGCACCCGAGCCACAATACACCAAAAAAGAGATCAAATCAGACCTTAGTTTGAAACTCTAGAACAGAATCTGAGTGAAGAGTGATACCACAATCATCAGCAGGAGCAATGAGGATTTGACCATTAAAGGGGTTCATAGCATTTTTTTTGATCTACTTGCTTCAAGATTGGGGTGCATAGAGTTTGCTTTCCCTGTTTTTTTGTCCTTGGGATTTGGAATTGAAATAATTACAAATTTTCTCCTCATATATTGTTTGTATGCTTAGCCTTGAAATTCTCAACCCAATTAGAAGAGGCAACTGTTAATAGAATAGATCCCAGAAGTCTATTCCAAATTTCTGGAACAAACAACAAATTTTTCTTGATGGCAACATTCTTCCCATAAAAAAGGTCTTAATCAGAATTTTTACATCAGCAAAATTAGAAATGGTCCCGTCATCATTATTTTTAACCTGAGTAGAAGGTTCTGATGTGTAAGCAAGGTTGCCTGTGAAGAAATCGAGCATCATAATTAATTACTGGGGATGAATTTGAATTGGAGCAATCAGATGTTAGCTCAGTATGCAAAGCAGCAACATTAGAAGTTTCCATATCAGGTTTACTGAAGAGATGGTATTTGATGGAGAAGCATTAATTGAAGAATCATGTTGAATAGTTGAATTTGAAAGAGCAAATTGGGAAGGAGCTGCATCCAAAAAATTATCCTTAATAGCTTTATTATTGTCCTGGATGGAGGTACTGAAATGGAAACTAAGTGGCTGGAGAGAATCCGGGCAGCATGATTAATTTCAGGGCCTAAAGAAAATGATGGATATGAATTTGAAATCGTGGTAGTTTGGGGAGGAGCATGGTCCATTAATTTAAACTTGATTGCTTCATTTTGAATGATTTTGTAGAACTGCATTCATGTTCAACCTGGGCAGTGGAAGAAGCCGGTCTACCATATGGCATGGAACAACATATTTTCCATTGGGTTTAAAAAAATCGGTTGCAGAGCAGTCTAAGCAAGTGGAGACGAAGTACCTGATTCTATCTAATGGATAACAAATTTTATTATTTTCAACATTCTTTTAGGAAACCCAAAGGAAATAGACAAACTGAATGGATGAAATGACTGGAGTGAAAATTGAAATTTCTTGGGATGATATGGATATCCTTCACTTTGATTAGAACCCTAGCTTCTAGTAACAAATATTCAAAAATTATGTGCTTGTTCATATATACGAGCTTCCCATTTTTAAATATAATGAAATCCAAATCATCCCATTTCCAATAGCAAATAGACAATCCACAAATTCCAACCCAGACATGAACATATTTTTTGGACTTAGAAGCTCCAATGTTCTCAACCCAATTCTCTACCATAGTGGAAAAACCATTAAGTTTCAACATTATCTGCCGACAAGAGAATCTAACACTTCTCATCACTTGGCAAAGAAAGAGCCAAGTTTGATAGAAGTAATAGAATGAATCCAACTTATTTTAATGCCAATAAAGAGCTTTCATAGTAACAGCTTTGTGAAGTCTAGAATCAGAGATGAGGATAATTGATTGCTTCGAGGATTTTTGTCATTTTTAATGGAATGGATTGTGTGTAAGAAATGAATATTCTATTCCTCATGACATTTAGAAAAAAAATAATTGATGAGATGATAACTAATCTTCTAACAACTCAAATTTACGATCCATTATTACAATCTCTAACCAATCTTTGTCCTAACACTTAAAACAAGTGTGGTTTGCGTACATATCTTGGTCTTCTTGAAAAAGCGCAGATTTGGAAAAGAAGGATAAGGTCCCCTCTCAATTTGTGAAATATTTTTTACAACATCAGTAAATGATCTTCAAAAGAACTTACAGGGAAGTAATCTTCTGCTCTAAATCCACCAAGGCACAACACTGCTGGTTCCATTCTTTTTATTTTTTATGGAATGATGAGTGCCAACTGCCAAGATACAAATTTGATGTGGACGGATTTTGATCTTAGGACCATTATCAACTAGACTACTGTCTCTGGTTCTGTTCTTCATAACACATTTTTTTTATCTTAACTCCAAATATATTGAATGAGAAGATTGATACAAAATCAATTAAGTGGTTGAAGTCAAGGAGGAATAATGTTTAATGGCAACAATTTCTGCTCCATAAGACCCTTTAACTGAAAGCATTAAGTTGACGGTGAAAATGGGTAAGTTGACGGTGGAAATGGGTAGTTGATAAATCTTATAATAATATGTACTTAATATACAGTTGTATAAGCTTTTTAACATTCCTTAAAATTCATGGCACTATTCCTCATATATATGCCCAATACCTGTATGCCATGCCTCAAAATGTTTGATTGATGGCTGTCTGTTCTTTCTGTAAAAGTAAAAAGCTTGACGGGTAGTTCTAGTTCCCAACAATGTGTGTTTCTTCAATATACCAAGTTTTTTTAGAGTAGCATTTTTGTCGTGCAAATGCAACATAATTGAGAATGAAATGGAAATATGGTGATATTTTAGATCTTTTGCTTTTTCTTAAGCTCTTGTTGGAGTCTATCTTTGAAGTCTAATACTTTGAACTTTAGTGATCATCTTTTTTCGGTTAAAAATTTATTCCCTACAAATCCTAAATGACTGGAAATTCTAAGAACTTTGCAAAAGATTCTGCATAACCCTGCATTGTATGAAATGATAAAGAAACAAAAGTAGACTTATGCATCCATTTGAAAGCTTATTAGTTCAGGTGGTAGTAGGTCTGTTTGATATTCATGTCTCTACAGTTTTCCTTTTGAACCGTACTACGAATAGTGTTTTTCGCTACAATTGATGGTATGTGTTAAAAGTAGTTATAAATGTTCTACAACCAATGTGATCAAGTATGTATGCATATATATGCATGATCGCATTGGTTATGAAACGTATAAACATGCATTTATATATTTCAATGTGAGCATCTAATTAAATATTGGAAAGTTGTAATTTTTGATCTCTACTCATGGAGTTCCATGTTTCATTGAAGGAGTACATAATAATCGGGACGGGGAGAGAGATTCTACCATCCTTTTGTGTGAATTTAGTAAAACATCCAAGCATGATATCAACACCACTGGTGTTGATCTACAATATAAAAAACTGCATAGTTATATTTTTTGGTGATCTTTGATGTTAAGAACTTCTGTTTTTACATTTTGATTACTTTTTATAGGAAGTATAGCTAAAAATTCAAACACAAGAGGGGATGCATGATGTATAATATACTTCAGGAGAAATTCTATTTTTTCTCGACTTATTTTCTGCAGTGATTTGATCTGCCTTTCGTGACTTTTTTCACAGGGCTATAACTTCTGTGGGATATGGTTTATATTTTTTTAGTTTAATTGCTTCATTTGACTATATGCCATATGGAATTTAATCCTGCCTTTTCTTGAACTTGCTCATATATCCTATATGATGTAGATTCAAGTTGATATAGGAAACAAGGGTGGAGATATGATACTTCGATCAGTAGGTTCGAGAACTGGTTTTCTTGGATATGAAGTAGTTTACAAGGTATGGAGGTTCATTTGTCAAAAAATTTGGACACTTAAAAATGAAATTGCAAGTGGATTTTTTGAAATTGTGATTTGAACTATGACACCAACTTGCTTTTGCAGAGGTTACCTTTTGCTTGTCTTTATCTGAAGTTCTTTATTTTCATTCGCTTTCTTATTGTGTGTTCGTTTTCTATTATCGCAGTTGAGATTTGAGTTAGTTATTTGAAGGTTCTTTTCTGTTTGTAATCATGTTAATATAATTACGCAACTATTACGGCTGTACCAACCTTGTCTATTGTCATGACCCAACTTGAAAGCTTAGAATATAGAAGTAGGAATATACGGGCAGATCGAAATTTTTAAGCACTTTCACTTCACATATCACAGAAAATTTTCTGATCCGAAAGAGCCACTAAACCATAAATTTCTATTTATAAAACACTTCATAATGTACATTTTTTTTTCATTTTCTTTACTCCATAATATTTATTTTTAAAAATATAAACTGATACAA
Source organism: Dendrobium chrysotoxum (assembly GCA_019925795.1). NCBI lineage: Eukaryota > Viridiplantae > Streptophyta > Magnoliopsida > Asparagales > Orchidaceae > Dendrobium > Dendrobium chrysotoxum. Next base: position 4,443,712 of record CM034302.1, on the reverse strand, counting down.
ATGATTTTAATAATGCCTAATTTTTTATGTTATCTTTCTGCTGTACATAAACCCTCTTCTTTCATCCATTTAAGTTAAAGGGTAATTTTTTGAAAAGAGTTATCAACCAATGGATGAGTTAAATAAGTTAGTGGCTTATTATATTTTTAAATCATATTAATTCAAAAATTAGCAAACAATATGCATGCAAGTCTTTATATGGAATTCATTAAACATTTCTTTATCATGAATAGAATAAAAATTGTATTTGTAACTTTTCCAATAGTAGAATAATGAAACTATTAGCTTTCTTTATTATTTTAATATCTTAACTTGCTTTATAATATATTCATCACAATAGCACCATTTAATTTAAATGATTGTGGGGTTACCTTCCCTTAGGAGTTAAGTCAAAAAAAGGTTACGAGATGATGTAAGAGAGATTATAAATACATTATTATTTATTTATTTCAAATTATTTTAAACTAATTAATTATAATTTTTTAGGTTGTTACATCTAAAAATTTATGTAGCTGACCCCACATAGTGGGATCAAGGCTTGTTGTAATTATAAATTTTTAGATTGTTACATCTATTCTTTGAAGTAACCACCTTTTTATCTCTACATGGTTGTTTTGGTTTAAGGGGCTGTTTGGTTTGCTGAAAATAGAACGCAGAGTAAAAGTATTGTAGTCTAGAAGAAATGTAGGAGAGATTGTTTGTTTTGTTTGGCTTGAAGTAAAATGATTGCAATATAAAATCAAATGATAGTGGTGACCAGCAACAACCAGTGGTGGCTGGCAGTAGGCAATGAGTGGCGACAATGCAGTCAGCTTGCGGTGAAAAAATAAGTTAACAAAACATGGGCGAGTTTATAATACATAAAAAATGAACTAGAGAGTGAAAAAGGAATTCACTGAAATTTAATATTATTCATTTTTCAGCAAGCCAAACACCCAAATTTTTTATTTTCCCTGCATTTGAAATACTTTGCATTCCTTTTTTCAGCAAAGAAACTGTCCCTAAATCAAACAAATCATGATGAACCTAAAGCAAAAGAAAATCTTGAATCACCTAAGGTGCTTACCTGTGGTACTTAATTTACTCATGGGTCAGACATCAATTAAACCACCCCATCTGACGAGCAATCCAAGAAACAAGAATATTCTTATTACTAATGCAATCATCTGTCTCACACTCATGATGCTCATGCAAAGAATTCCTTTTCTGACATTTTGTTTCACATTTTCATGCCTTTGCATCCCTCCTCCCTCTATTCTTAGCCTTGACCAGATAAAGTTTAACATGCCAGCCATGCAAATATGTAGCCTGCTTAGTAGTTGAGCAATTTCCTTCCCTCTATCGGTCTAACAATTCATAAATGAGTAAAAAACATTAAGAAGCATACATTGATGAATGGTTGCCTATTTGTGCTTTGAGGGTGAGATAGAAATTTGTTCAATGGGAACTTAAACTATGCTCTGAATCTTATTAATGACATTTGGCTTCTTATATAACTGACAAATGTTATTTATTTTGTCTCACCTGTCAAATGATATTTTCTTAATCTATGACAAAAAAATGAATATAAGATAATCAAACCTGGCCTTAGAATCAAAGCAAAGGTTTATGACAGGCTCACTCACTTTGATTAGCATACATAGGCTAGTGTGGGCTCCGAAAATTCGGCCCCGGCCTCCGCCCGACTTTTGTTGCTTTGAGGGGGGAGTTTTAACGAACTAAGTTCCGGGGTAAATTTTGGAAGGCAGATGAGATAATAGATTAGACACTACCCAGAGATTTCGCCCTCATTTTGCGAGGACTTTATGATCTGAGTTCTGGTTTCCTATAGGCGCAAGCCCCTATAGTTAATTACCCCTCCCGATAACGAGAGAGAACTTTCGATTAAGGCTAGTCGTCAATCAGATCCGTAAGAATACGTATATCTGGCATATAGTAGCAGCAATGGGTTGAAGGTTTTTGAAATTGAGATATTTAATATTTAAAATAGAAATTTTTACCATCTTGCACTTAAAGCAGATGGTGGGGGAATGGATGATAGACCCGATCAAGATCCCATGGTTCCGTCGTCCCGGGCCATCGTGGTCCCTGGTCTACTTAGTCAGAGGAGGTAGTCGACCCAACCTGACAGAAGGATCCTTGTTGGCAGCCATGGGTTGCTTCGTCCAAGGGTACCTTGTAGACCTGGGGTGGGTATTTGTCTAAGGGGACAAATTTGAATCCACCTTAGCTAACAGAGGGCTTTGTGCCCTATCGATCATATCCTATTGATTCATATATCAAAGATTTGATGCCATTGGGGAGCATACGGGCTCTGGCCATAACCATAATATAATGGTGCCATTTGGCGGCGACCACCTGGTTCAGAGGGCCCCGAGTCATAACCGTTTATCCTGCAGTGCCATTTGGAGGCGAAACTGCCGGTTAGAGGACTCGTACCACGTCCTTGCTGGCAAGAGATTGTTGAGAATGGATCCTAGTAATATTTTCGACCAGGCATTGGCTCTATGTGAGCTGAAGCGAATTTTAACTTGTCCACCCCGGCAAACTGTTGCGGAGGGTGGATGAATTTTGCTTTGAGTGTTTGATGGTTTAATTTCAATTTCAAATATTAAGATTTGAATGATTTTTGGGAATTTTTGTGGAGTTTTGGGTGGTATTTGATAATATTTGGAATGGACCCCTCCGGTTGAGATTTGCTGTCAACGCGGCCATCATCGGGGTGGGGTTATTCATATATTTTTTTATTTTTTTATGTTTTATGTTTTGAACCTTGTCGACTCTGTCTAGCAATTGACAGAGGATCGGGTTTCATAGGCTTTGGACTTTTGTAAGTGAATTCTCTTGATTATAGGCCTTGAAGGCCTAATATGAACGTATAAAATAAATATCCCGGTCGATCTTGCGACCGTATATTTATTTAATAGTTCGAGCCATGTCAACTCCTATCTACTTGAATAGAAGGGTCGGGCTCAAACTTGAATTCACTTATTGACCCGCGCAGCATCCCTAGGCGACACGTGTGTACCAATAACACGCTCGCCGGGGCCCATGCGGGTGTTTGGGGGCATTTCATAATTATTTATTGAACCTTGTCAACTCCTACTTGTTCAGAAGGATCGGGCTCGGGATAAGACGCTTTTTACATAATACATTAGTATGCACGCATAAAAAATTTGGAAGTATAATTGTGGTGTCGAAAGGCACACTAGAGTGAAACCCTCTGCATTTGTAGCAGGAGGATTTGGAAATAGAATAGCAGTGTCAGGTGACACTAGAGTGAAACCCTCTGCATCTATAGCAGGAGGATTTGGAAATAGAATAGCAGTGTCAGGTGACACTAGAGTGAAACCCTCTGCATTTGTAGCAGGAGGATTTGGAAATAGAATAGCAGTGTCAGGTGACACTAGAGTGAAACCCTCTGCATCTATAGCAGGAGGATTTGGAAATAGAATAGCAGTGTCAGGTGACACTAGAGTGAAACCCTCTGCATCTGTAGCAGGAGGATTTGGAAATAGAATAGCAGTGTCAGGTGACACTAGAGTGAAACCCTCTGCATCTGTAGCATAAGGATTTGGAAATAGAATAGCAGTGTTAGGTGACACTAGAGTGAAACCCTCTGCATCTATAGCAGGAGGATTTGAAAATAGAATAGCAGTGTCAGGTGACACTAGAGTGAAACCCTCTGCATCTGTAGCATGAGGATTTGGAAATAGAATAGCAGTGTCAGGTGACACTAGAGTGAAACCCTCTGCATCTATAGCAGGAGGATTTGGAAATAGAATAGCAGTGTCAGGTGACACTAGAGTGAAACCCTCTGCATCTGTAGCATGAGGGGTGTCCAGCTGGTGGTTACTAGCGCTAGATGCACATGATTTTATTTTGAATTCTGTTGGCGTCTTCTGTTTACTTGTACGAAGGTTACAAATTCGGCGGTGTGGCATCACGCTTTAGTAACCCGTGACCTCTTACTACTGATTCCCTGTTCTTGCTTACAGGTAAATCATAGTGTCGTCACCTGATTACCACAATATACCTCCTTATTCTGTTGTAGACTCCCCTTTCCCTCCATCGGGAATCGGGTCTATGACTCACATAGGAATCAATAGGCTGCTCTTTCATTCTGGCATCATTTCTTGAAGAAACTTTGGAACACCAGGAAGTTTAGTTCGAATTTGTTCAAACATCTCTTCCATCTAAAAAGAAACTTTGGAACACCAGGAAGTTTAGTTCGAATTTGTTCAAACATCTCTTCCAATTTTTTTACAGGAGATGTCCCTCATACTGGTCGACTCTACTTGAGAAGTCAACTGGTATTCCTACTCATCACATGCCCTTGTATACATTTGTGCCCACAGGGGTTCTCCATGATCACAACGTACCCGCTGTTGTTATCCACAAATGAGTTGTATTTATCAGCAGGGGCCGGCCATATCCAATACGATTTCCCTGAGGTGTTTGTAGGAGAATAATTGTACCATATCCACCTTTCATCAATTTCAGGTGGTGTTAATCGTACTTGTTTGCAGCTACGGGCCCTCCACTATCGATTGCCAGCGTTGCCTTTCTCAATCAACATGCGTTTGATCTTTGACTGCTGCAGGTGGGTAGTACTTGTACTTTTACAGTTGACTGATGTTTAAGTCAATTACACTTGGAAGTCCACTGCGAGTCCCATTTTAGCATTTAGGACTCGGTTCCCTGATTGTCCGGGCTCTATACACTTCTGTTCGAGTATTAACCCTCTGAATTGTTGTTCAAGTTAGACGTTTTTTTTTTATCGTCCAGGTCTTGTGTACTTTAGTGTAAATTTCGGCAGCATCCCGGCATATCCCCCGTTTGGGGGAAATGTAGGGAGCTGGGCCTTCCCACCACGCTACAAGAGCGTGTATGGTAGGTGTCTTTAGACACCGTGGCCGTACATTTTTCATCCCACCACGCTACAAGAGCGTGTATGGGGTCATCCAACAGTAACCGTACGAGAGCACCAGTGACTTTCCCCACCACGCTACAAGAGCGTGTATAGGGCTTACCCACCTCGTCGTATGCATCGCACCGGGCTCCCTCCTACCGTGCTACAAGAGCGCGTATAGGTGGTTCTCCGGTCTGGCGCAAACACCGAATATGGGATTTTGGGTGATCTCCCGTCTCGTCGTAGGCACCGCACCGGGTTTCCTCCTACCGTGCTACAAGAGCGCGTATAGGTGGTTTGCCGGTCCGCTGCAAATGACGGGAACAGGGATCTGGGTTCAGAGATTATACCTGCGCGAGGCTGACGGTGCTGATGTCAGGGTCGGAGACTGAGGACTGTCCCCACCACGCTACAAGAGCGCGTATAGGGCTTACCTGCCTCGTCGTACCTGTTGCACTGGATTCCCCCCCACCGTGCTACAAGAGCGCGTATAGGAGGTCCACCAGCGCATCAAGCGCGTCGAGGACAGGATTTGGGACTTTACCCTACGTGTGTTGTCGGCGACGGTGTCGGCTCGCGGGGCAAGAGGGGATTACATTTCTTTATCATTTATTATAACTAATTATAATTAATAAAAACTATTACAATTAATAATAATTAATATAATTAATTATTATTAACGAAGTAATCATAATTAATTAAAAATAATTAATTATTATTAATGAAAAATTAATTATTATTAATTAAATAATTAATTATAATTAATTGATATTAATTATAATTAATTAAAAAATTAAAAGTAATTAATTAATTATTAATAGCAATTAATTAAGATTAATTAATCATGATTAATTAACATTATTAATAATTAATTCTATTAATATTAAATAATTATAATAAGTTAAAATTAATTCATAATTAATATAAATAATGATAATTAAGTAGAATTTAGATTTGATTTGAGTAGGATTAGTGAATTTAAAAGAACTCACAGAGGAATAAATCCTCTGTTTCCTCTCTCTGCTTGCCTTAAGAGGTTGCTGAGCAATCGGATTTACAGGATTTGACCGAATAAGCACGCGGAAGGGGGAAAGTTACCGTTACAGTCAGTGAGCTCCCTCGGTTGCTTCCGATCAAACGCCCTAATCCTTCGATCCAACTGGAAGAGAACGTCGCTGGAGGAGTCGAAGTCGGACGGCTGGGAAGAAGCGCACACAAGGAAGAAAGTTGCCTTCACAGCTAGCGAGCTTCTGTCGTTGCTTCCGATCGTAATGTCGTAACTTCCGATTCACACAGGAAAGGACCGTCGTCGGGAGGGGCGAAGTCGAACAGCTGGGAGGAGCCGGAGAAGCGACTCGGGCAACCTTCACAGCAGGCGAGCTCTGTTGTTGCTCCCGATCGCAATGTCGTAACTTCCGACTGACAGAAAGGGAGTGTCGTCGGGAGAGGCGAAGTCGAACAGCTGGGAGGAGAAGAAGCTGCGAGAGGGGGAAGATTTTGTCGTGAGTCCAGTAAACCGAAGAGCAGAGGCTTCGGTCTCTTTTTAACGCCAAAGGGGATCGTGGGGAATGTGACATCGGGTGTGCGGGAGTCGTGCGAGAGGCGGCGCTAGATCGTGCGAAGAGCGGAGATCGCGGGAGCCTTTACGACGATCGTGGGAGACAAATCGCGTGAGAAGCGGCTTCTTCGTGTGGATTCCGGCGCTAGGTAGGTATGTAGGATTTTTTTTTGTTTGTTTGCTGTCTACAGTATGCGGGTCAACAAATGCCCCCCAATAAAGGTGGTGTGTGTCTGGAACACGCCACATTTGTTGTGTTGCTGCTTGTCACACACACATTTTGTAACTTTCCTTTATGCAATATAGCACCTTCTTGTCGCCAGTTTCTGATGCATTTTCACTTTCCTTCGAGCAGGAAATGTTTAGCTGGCGCCGATCTGCGGATTTGACCCCTGATGAGCCCAGTGAGGCCGCCATTTGGGAGGCCATTGATAGACATGATCCTCGACGTGATGCTGACATTCGTGATAGACTGGAGCAGTACGAGGGTATGTTGCGGGGTCGTGACACATTCTGCAGTTTCTTTTCACGTTCGCCCCTGCTTTCAGTTCTCTCACCGGACTCCATAGAATTTGATAATCCTACCGAGTGGGTCACCAGTATCAGATTGCAGTGTGGGGAGTACAATCCTGTAGACAGTACCATTGACCAGATTAGCTGGGGTATGTGCGACGTTCTACAGCCAGCAGCTGATATCCTTGAGCCTGTAGGACAGTCGAGATTATTGAGTCATCGCCAGCTACATTCTAAGTCATTAGGGTGGCCGCATGACTCTACAGTTGGGAGGATACAGAGTCCTGCTGCTGGGTACACTTGTTGGTGCAGATATGTTCTGAGGGCCCACAGATACACACTTCAGGAGGCTGGCATTTACGAGGCTGTATACGCCTCTCTGTTTGATTTTGGACAGATTCCCCCTTCTTGGGCCCGCGGATTGGTGGAGTTTTGGGACAGTGGCAGCAACACCTGTTGGGTAGGGCCAGAGGAGCTGACAGTGACACTTTCAGATTTACATACTGTGTCAGGATTACCCGTTGTTGGAGGCTATTTTGAGGAGTGTATTCCTCCTGACGTGGAGTTGTTTCGTAGGGTGCCTTCAGCAGATGGAGGCAGGAGGGGCAGACTAGCTCTTCCAGATGTCTACCCAGCACTTCTCCAGCATTACTGTCAGGTGTACACATCTTCTGATCTGTCGACACGTGCCGGAGCTGCTATGCCAGTGGACACCTGGATTCGTAGTTTTCTTTTGGACAGTTGCTTGTCTACCACTTTTACATCACTGCATGATCCTTTTGAGTTTGGCCTACAACCTGGGGTTTTATTGTCAGAGGATACTGCAGAGCCTTCTTCAGTTGGTTGTAGGTCTCCTGCATTACCGGGTATAGATGAGGATTTATTTTTGGCGGGGTTCTTAGCTACGTGGCTGTGTACTTTTGTTCTTCCACTCAGAGTTGGATCTGTACGCTGTAGTGTTTTCCTAGCAGCCAGTCAGCTTTCCCAGGGGCAGCGCCTTTCTCTGGCTCCACCAGTGCTTGCTAGGATTTATAGGGCCCTCTGCACAGCTTCTGAGGCGACCTCCCTTGAGCTGCGAGGTCTGGTTTTACCGTGGCACTACTTGTATGGCTGGATTCATCTACATATCCGAGGTGCTTTTTCGTGTTTGGAGTGCCCTCAGTACTTCTTAGAGAGGGGATACCCGACAGTTATGCAGTTGACACAGGCCTCCTCTACCTTGGAGTCAGAGCGGGTACGACTTTTTTTCTTTGCTCCGCACCTGGTTGTAGACCGTTTCGCTATTGTTCATCAGCCAGACGTTGTTGGTTTGCCATCTTACTTGAGGGAGCAGGTTATTACGGATGGACTTGATAGGCGGAGGAGATGTGTTCTTTTACAGAGTAGGGGCACCTTGAGAGTAGCTGAGTATTTTGTCAGCATACGCCCGGGTTGGTTATGTCATCGTTCTGGCAATATCGTGATATTGGAGGGATATCAGCCGAACAGAGTTGCTCGCCAGTTCGGCTTCTCCCAGGCTACAGCATATGATGGACGGCCGCTTATTCCTGGGGTAGCCGATACTAGACACACTGACGTAGTTCCTCAGGAGGCCCGTTTATATGCAGCTTCTGCAGTGTGGTTGCATCTGCTGAGATTTGGTACTGGCTCTACTTTTCGTATGGCTCCTTCCCACAGTCAGACTGGTGTCAGTTACACGCACTTGACCTGGGTACGACTCTCTTTTGCCCCTTTTCTAGAGCGCGGTGCCCGGACGTACGAGCGCCGAGTACACACTTTGGGGTTACCGAGGGGACGGAGATCCTCACGAGGCTTTTTGCGGATCAGGGATGATAGAGGTAATTTCTTTGTTAATTCTCTTGTTAACCTTTATCCTGTTGACTGGTTATTTAGTTTTGTATCTTCTCTTGATTTTGGTGCAGGGAGGCACAGTGAGAGCCATACTGCTACTGAGAGTACTGCGCCCTCTCCTGTTAGGGCACGAGTTACAGATCCTGCTCCACACCGCACCGAGGCACCTCGGTCTTCTCGTGGGCGTTCCGGTTCCCGACGTACTAAGCCTTCCCCTACTTATGCAGACCCGGTAGCTAGTTCCGTGCCAGAGCACTTTCTTACTCCTGAGGAGGCATCAGCAGATCCTCGGTTGTCAGACTTTTCAGGGTATAGTGCTCCTGATTCCTCTACATATTTCAGCTTTCAAGTGGATCCATATGGGTCATTTTGGCCCGGAGAGGCGTTTGGAGAGAGACCTATTTGGCCTGGTGAGTCATCAAGAGCTGGTGCAGCTTTACTTGAGGAGCCTCCTGTCGTACCGCCGTACACACCTACGGTCTTAGACTTAGTACCAGTAGCAGCAGCACCTTACTCCGAGGCACTTCCCAGTGGCCTTTCCAGCTCTTACCCTGAGGTCCATCCCAGTGACTTTGCTAGCTTCTCTTCAGGTATGCTGTTATTTATATTTTAATTTCATATCTCACACTTTCTCTCCTCTTCTTCTTTTCTCTTCTTTTTTTTTTATTGCTTGTGGACTCTCTTGTAGTGCCTGCAGGAGCAGACGATGTATCAGAGATTCGCTGTCACGCTCCTGTAGCTTCTGACCCTTGGCACGGAGATATGTACGGTCACTGTACGAACTTTCTTCATGACTTGATAGCCCGAGTGGACCCTGGATCACCTGACTCCATGGGATAGTTCACTTCTACTGCAAATTACACCCTTGGTTTATTAGCGCAGCTTGGGTTAGAGACTTCAGAGATGCAGTACTGGGAGACCTTATACAGAGAGACTGAGTTTTACATCAAGAGGTTGCAGTCTCTTTCCATTATGCGCACCAGGGTTTCTTTGATAGAGTTATAAGAGAAGGTTGATGGATGCCGTGCAGAGGCAAATGTGGCCCGAGATGAGTTTGATAGGAGCACTGAGGCTCTTAGGAGGCACCGAGAGAGCTCATCCGGCATGGCTAGCGAGATTGAGGGGTTGACTTCTCGCGTGAGGGACCTCTGGAGGGACATCAAGGGAGTGATGTCTCGCAAGTCAGACCTTCAGGAGGGGCACGATCGACGTGAGCGGCTCATTAGGAGGGAGGAGCAGCGCAATCAGATGTTACACCAGGCACTGCAGGCTGCTGAGACTGCACTGACCCGAGCCACAGAGGAGCTGCACACCGCTGAGACTGAGTACCAGGTTTTGGCTGAGGTTACTTCACAGTTGGGGGATTTACGTGCTCGTCTTCCTTGATGTACTTGTCTCTTTTTTTGATCTTTTCATGAGATGTACTCCGCCGTTTCCTGTACGGATTGTATTTTGTTCATATGGTATTTTATGATGATTATATGTAGCACTTTCTGCGCTTCCTCTGTCTCTCTTTCTCCCTTTAATTTTAAATATTTATTTGGGGATTTCGGCACGCAGCGCGATGTCAACCCAAATAAATATTTAAAATGCCCCCAGTTCTTAGGGCCATTCGTGGGTGCCATTTAGGATACCCCTTTCTGTAGTCTTGGCTGGAGTCGTAAAATTTTGGCTCCTTTAGCTTCATGCTTTGTGCAACAGACTTGGTGAAGGATTTGTATATATTTGACTTGAACTTGTGGTACCAGATGTATGTAGTATTCTGGCCCCTGACCTATCAGGAAGACTCCAATCTGGGCCATTCAAGTTCATCAGACTAGGAAAGCTAGGATTTAATGACTCTTTATCATTTTAGCTGCTGAAACGGGGGTTCCACTACTACGGCCTTTCTTTTGGCTTGTTGAGTAGACGGAGCTGCCAGCGACTCGGCCACATCTTGGCTTGTTGAGTCCGACCTCATACACCCATTCAGGCTTCAGATTTGAGTCATGAAGAAATGCACTCTCCCAAGCTGAGTTTGCCGAAGCTTGCAGATTTAAAGTCAACCTTCATGGTTGCAGGTTTCAGAACCGATGAAAACCTGGTAACTATGTTGGTTGGAAGTATATCCTTCCCGTCATAATTTTGACTTTCCAATCAATCAGGGAGACCTCGCGGGCTACTACTACTAAAACTTATCGAGCTAAATAAGCCTTTGTACTTCTTGCGATCCTTATCGTCGAGTTAACGAAGTGGGGGTTCCGCTACTACGGCCTTTCTTTTGGCTTGTTGAGTAGACGGAGCTGTCAGCGACTCGGCCACATCTGGGCTTGTTGAGTCCGACCTTGTACACCCTATTCGAACTTTGAATTTCAGGATGCAGAAAGACTTATGCTGCTCTAGCTCGACTTATTGAAGCGTGTAACCACGAGAGCCTTCTTTTCTTGACCTTCGAAGTTCTGAGGTACTAGGGAAGGTGATGTTCAAAATATTTTGGACCACCAGTAGCATTTATTTAGGGATCTCGGCATGAAGCGCGATGTCAACCCAAATAAATACCAGAATTTTTCTTATCTTATAAGAAAGAAATTTATATTTCTTGATTTTAAATATTTATTTGGGGCTTTCGGCATGCAGCGCGATGTCAACCCAAATAAATATTTAAAATGCCCCCAACCTTGTGGGGGATTTTAATGGGGTACTTGAAACATCTCCTTGTACTATAAGGGCGTTTCAAGAAAGTACACATATACACTATCAAAGGTATATATAATATTTTCACTATTACATGATACATTAAGCACAAAATTTTAATCTCTATGCATAGTATTTCTTCAAATATCGACCATTGATTGGTGGCATAGGCCTTTGGCCATCCAAATTGATCAATTGATAAGCTCCACCTTGGTACACCTTTTCGATGACGAAAGGTCCTTCCCAGTTGGATACAAATTTACCACCAATTTTTCGATGTGGGATGATTGGCCTTCTCTGTACCAGGACCAATTCTCCTTCTTGAAACGTACGATGGCGCACCATTCGATCAAAGGACTTTGTCATTCTTGCTCGGTAAAGCTCCAAGTTCTGTTGAGCTTGTAATCTGACTTCGTCAAGTGAATCGAGCTCCTCCAGTCTCAACTGAGCATTTTGTTCTCGAGTAACCTCATTCTGGATGGCAACTCGGAGTGATGGTAATTCAACTTCTAGAGGCAATACTGCTTCGACTCCAAACACCAGTGAGTAAGGAGTGGCTTTGGTCAGTGTTTTATAGGTTGTGCGATAAGCCCATAATGCCTCTGACATCTTTGTATGCCACTCTCTTTTATTCTTGGTGAGAATCTTCTTTAACAATTTCACCAGTGTCTTGTTGAAGGCCTCTGCCAATCCATTTGCTCTTGGATAGTAAATTGAGGAATATCGCCAATCGATCTTATGTCGATCGATGAATTTATTGATCTTAGCGCTTTTGAAAGCCGCACCATTATCGGAAATGATGCGACGTGGTACACCGAATCTGTAGACAATATTATGGGTAAAGAAATTGATTACATGTCCAGATGTGACCTCTTTGAATGGAGCCGCTTCTGCCCACTTAGAAAAGTAGTCGGTCGCTGCCAAAATGAAGCGGTGTCCTCCTGATGATGGTGGATCTATTGGCCCGATTATATCAGTACCCCAACATTCGAACGGCCAGGATGCTATCGTAGGGTGAAGTGGATTTGGTGGTTGATGTATAATATCACCATGAATCTGACACTCATGGCACCTCTTAGCATGATCAATACAGTCTTTTACCATTCTTGGCCAATAGTAACCCATTATTTTGATTTTAATGGCCATTTTAGGACCTGATTGATGCGCTCCACAAAGGCCTTCGTGAACTTCTACTATCACCTTGCCAGCTTTTTTAGTCCCTAGGCACCTTAGCCACATTTGATCGAAAGCACGCCGATACAACGTGTTGTTGACAAACGCGTATCGTAGTGCTCTCTTTCTAATTTGAGCCGCTAGTGACTTATCTGCTGGTAGTTTACTTTCTTTGAAGTAATCTATGAAAGGTTGTCTCCAGTCATCTTCTTCTTCTACATCTAGACAATGCTGCCATGGTTCTGAAGCTTGACTATCCTTTCGTCTTCTTTTAGGAACTTGATCTTCTTTGAGTTGATCTTCAAGATCAACTGGTTGGGGAGGTTTAGGATCAACCAGGGTTGCATCCTGTTGGCTTGGATCTGATATTCCCTCTACCTGCGGGAGTTGTAGTAGTGCTGGCTCTAAGACCCGTCGACTGTGCACCATAATCATTATAGGCCATTCATTATCCATATTCGTCATTTCTTTAGCTAGTTTAGCTAGGCAGTCGGCTTTACTATTTTGGGCTCGGGGAACTCGTGCTAATTTAATGATCGGGATTTGCTTCATAAGCTCGAGAACTCGCCGATGGTAATAGGCCAACTCGAACTTGGTGATTTTGTAAATCCCCAGTACTTGGTTTACAACGAGTTGAGAATCTCCAAATATTTGGAGATTTTGAATTCCGACATTGATTGCAATTTCTAGTCCTGCAATTAGAGCTTCATACTCAGCCTCATTATTGGTTCGAGGCTCAGTCAAGCTAAATGAGAATCTCATTACGCCTCCCTCAGGTGATACAAAAATGAGACCGATTCCAGCTTGAACTTTTTCCAGATTTGGAGGCCGAGCGCGCTTAATCGATGATGCTCCATCAAAGTACATTTCCCATACTTGTAGCATTTCATCTTCTTCGACGCTCATAATCTGCTCGTCAGGCAGATCGTCATTGAGTGGTGAATCAGCAGGGATAGGATGCGCAGCAAGAAAGTCTGCTAACACCTGACCTTTTACCGCTTTTTGTGGGACATATGTGATATCAAATTGCAGGAGCAATACTGCCCACCTGGCTAAACGACCTGTCAACGCTGGTCTTGTCATCAAGAATTTCAGCGGATCGATCTTTGATATCAAAGTAATTTTGTGAGAGAGCATATAGTGACGGAGTTTTTGAACTGCAAAAATTAACGCCAAGCAATGTTTCTCGATAGGAGAATAACGTATCTCCGCTCCAATCAACCTTCGACTGATGTAATATAGCGCATTCTCCTTACCTTCTTCATTATGCTGAGCTAATAATGCTCCGAGGGACTCTTCTAATGCCGCAGTATATAGTATAAGAGGCTTCCCCGAAACTGGTGCCGCAAGAATGGGCGAATTTAACAAATATCTTTTGATGCTGTCAAATGCTTCCTGACACTCAGCATCCCACTTGAAGCGGGCATCTTTCTTCATTAGCTTTGAGAACGGCTGGCACCTACCCGACAGATTTGATATGAATCGTCGAATGAAAGCCAGTTGTCCTTGCAAGGAGCGAAGTTGTCGAAGGTTCTTGGGGGGCGGCATCTCCATAATCGCCTTAATCTTGTTGGGATCGACTTCGATTCCTCGATGGCGAATGACATACCCCAAAAATTTACCAGAGGAGACCCCAAAAGCACACTTAAGGGGATTCATCTTCAAATCATACTTCCTGATCCTTTCAAATATAATCCTCAGGTCATTTAAGTGATCCTTTCGGTCTATGCTCTTGACGACCAAATCATCTACGTAGCACTCGACCTTCTGATGAATTAGCTCATCAAGAATATGTGTCATCGCCCGTTGGTAGGTGGCGCCGGCATTTTTAAGGCCGAAGGGCATGACCGTGTAGCAGAAAATGCCGATGGGCGTTCTAAAGGATGTATGCTTTTCATCTTCAGGCGCCATCTTGATCTGATTGTATCCTGATGATCCATCCATGAAAGAGAACATGTCATGGTTTGATGTGGTGTCGACCAGTAGTTCTGATACAGGGAGCGGAAAGTCATCTTTTGGGCATGCTTTGTTAAGGTCTCTGAAATCAATACAGATGCGGATCTGGCCATTCTTCTTCTTTACGGGGACAATATTTGCTATCCAATCAGCATACTTTTCTTCACGAATAAATCCTGCCTCTATGAGCTTCTTTGTTTCTGCAATCACCTGTTCTTCAATCTCCAATCTCATTCTCCTTGGAGCTTGTTTGACAGGTGTTGCATCTGGCTTGATGGCTAATCTGTGAACTGCTACGTCAGGGGATAAGCCGGGCATTTCAGCGTATGTCCAGGCAAAGCAGTCCCTGAATTCACAGAGGAGCTTTTTTATTTCTTCAACCTGCACTTCGGACAAGAGAGCACTAATGAGGGTTGGGCGAGGGTCTTCTTCAGTCCCTAAATTGACTTCTTTCAGTTCATCCATAGTGGTCGCCTGTCCACCATCTTCTAACTCTTCTGGTGCAGGCTTGGCTTCTATGGTCTGATCGTTTGGAAGATTAATTTCAAAGACCTCTTCTTCGCTGTCACCATCAGATTCAATTTTTCTATGTGAAATTGCTCGGTTGTTCTCCTTTCGGGGGTACTTCCGTACGATGAACCCAAGGCCCTTTTTTGCAAAAATATCTTTCTTCCATAATGAGTGAGGATTTCTTCGATACCAGAGACTCAAGCAGAAACGAACTTGTTGTTTAGAGGAACGAAGACTTCCTTGCTTTCGTAGCATTCTTTGAATATTTCTGGTATTGAATCTGGGAAATCTTGTAGGCACTAACTCCCCGGAATCAATGAGCCCGCGAAACCAATCATGATTTCCTTCTTCCTCAAGCTTTCCGATCGAATAAAATAGGCTCGCTGGCCCATCCCTTTTTCTAGGGGGAGGTACATAAAATGTTATGAGCTCCTCGACTTTATGCACTTCTCGCGGAATGATTTCTCTGAAGTGTTGTAGGGGGATACGCGTGACTACGAGTACACTATCTGAAATTGACAGGCTGCCTATTCTTCTGGAGAATATTTCCTGCACCGTATTCATATAGATAGAGTCATAGTCATAATCATCATTTGAATATGCGATTTCTCTACTCCATTTGGCCTTTGATCGGCATACCCTCTGGGATTTGGTAGGGGTGACATCATTTTCATCTGTATCACTCCCCAGATGGGGCACATGTTTCCTTTCCTTAGGAATGGTCGTAGCTTTGGGAAGAATCGACGCTGCCTTCTTTCTCCCCACTTGCTTTTTCTTAACTTCTCGTTTAGGTTGCTTTGTGATATCTGGGTTTGATGTCTGGGCCTCAAGAGAGCTCGATGGCCTTAGCTTCTTTGGCATGAAGTATCTGGCATCTTCATACATCGTTACTTCATGAACTGCAAATGGTTGGATGTCGCCGGAGATCCGGAATTCTTCCCCATCCCTGAGGTATTTCATACATTGATGAAGTGTTGATGGAACAATACCATACTCATGTAACCACAGGCGACCTAAAAGCGCCTTAAACGAGGTATCTGCATCTATTACATGAAATTTGGCATATGTATGAAGTTCTCTAAATATGAGAGAAAGTGTAAATGATCCCAGAGTCTTCTGCCCTTTCTCATTGAAGCCGTGCACCATCAATTTCTCTGGTCCGAGATGCTGCACATCAAGGCACAGCGATCTCAATGCCTTCAAGCTTATGAGATTTACGGAGGACCCAGGATCGATCAAAATTCGACTGATCACCATGTCGTCGCTTTCTGCCGTGACGTACAAGGGGCGATTATGATCCGCTGTTCCGAGCATCATATCGTCTTCAGTGAAAGTGATTATTGGCTCATTCCGAGCTTGTAACACCTCCGTTAGATTGCGCTCAGCAAAATATGCCTCATATCTTTCGGGCTCCTTGAGGACCTGAATTAAAGTCTCCCGAAGGTCTTTAGACATTATAAGGGCGTCATATATGCTGAGTTGTGCTGGGATCTTCCTTAGATGAGATAAGATATTATAATCTATCCCCTTAGCTGGAGCCTTTTCCTTCTCAAGATCTTTAGTGATAATATCTTCATTGATAACTATGTTCTTCCCCCTGTCTTTATTAAGGACTCCCTTCTTTGGTGGAGGCGGCAACACTTTGCCATTTCTCAACTGCACCTGGGCTACCTCATCTGATTCGGACTTATTCAATGAAGTATTCTCTTCGGAGTTGGCCATTGTCGCGTCTGGAGATTCACCTGTAGACTCAGACTCATCCTCCAGCTTCACCTGCTCCATTTGCGACGCTATGTTGTGATCTGAATCATCTTCATCTGGAAAGTACAGATCATCTTCTAAACTATAATCCATCGTCGATGCCATCAGACAGGATTCAGGGGCCGCTTCTTCAGCGCATTTCTCCTTTTCTAATATTCCTGATGTCACCGAGATGGTCCGACATATTTCTGTAGGAAGTGATTCTTCATCCGTTTCTTCTTCCTTCTCATATATATTAAGCTTTGTCATAAAGTCGCCAAGCGTAACAGGCTTCCTAACAGTTTGATAATATTCGCCCAAACTATCAATGGTCTTTTGAGTTGCAGTCTTCTTCTCTTTAGGCCTCTTTGGTTTGGGTCTCTTTTTTGAAGACTTTGATTTAGTCTTATTAGACCTTGACGAGTTAGCTTGGCCAGGTTATTTAGATGTGGATGCATGTGGCACAGGCAACCACTTCAAATTTAGTACCGGCTCAGTAGGAGACTTCCACTTAACACCTGGGACTCCTTCTAGCTGTTTTAACATTTTGGTTGTCTTCTTGGAGACAACAGTCTCCCATTGCTCTTCTTGAATAGGTTCTTTTGTCGTTCCTTTAGACGGGGGTACGGAAGAGGACGTGACCACCCGAGTGGATTCCTTCTTGGGATGAATTAACACATTATCTGACAATGTCAACTCCCCCATTTTATACTTCTTTTCCAACCAATCTTTGAAGACATAGCAGTCTTCAATTGGGTGGCTAATTACCCGGTGATAAGGACAGTAATTTGGGTTGCTACTATGTTTGGATTCTTCAAGTCTTTTACATTCTGGTAGCTCTAAACCAGCTTTGAGTGCCTGTCGAAATAGCTTAGCAACGCTTTCCCTCTTGAACGAATATTCTTTATTCATCTTCTCCTTGAGGGATGGGAACGTTCTGTCACCAGATCCCACTGCTTGTCTTGGACGCTCTCCTCCATCCTGAAAGGTTCGGGGTTTATCATTTCCACCAAGCACCAATTTTGGTTGAAGATTAGGATTGTGAGCCTGTTTTGATTTATCTTCGTACTGCATTGGCTGCTTTCCCTTATCCACATTGTATATTGCCCGTTTACCTTTGTCAACAGCATATTCCACCTGTCTTCTCTTATCAGGCCTGGAAGGGAATGTGGAATAAGCTTCAAATTTTCTGGCCTCGGGTGCTTTGGCCTTTTTAGGCTTATCGGGGAAGTTTTCTGATTTTGACAAGTTTAACTTCTCAAATTTTGCCACCCTATCCAACAGATCTTGGAAGGTAGTGATGGAAGCCATACATAAGAAAGGCTGCATCTTATCATCAATATTCCCCATTAATAATTGAACTGCATGCTCTTCTTCTAGCTGCTGTTCACACTTCATGCTGAGATTACGCCAACGTGTTATGTATTTCGTTACCGACTCATCCTTTCTCCTTTTATCTAAGGCGAGATCAGCGATGGTGGTCTTTTCCGTCGCACTGGCGAACCTTTTTACAAATGAAGCTTCTAATTCCGCGAACGTCTTTAAAGAATCATTCGGTAATTCGGCGTACCACTCAAAAGCAGTTCCAGTCAAGCTACTGACGAATTGCCGGAATAATAAAGCATCATTGCCTCCCGTATTCCCACAGGTGGCTTTAAACTGTGCCAGATGCTGTCTGGGATTTTTGTTTCCATCGAAAGTGTAGAACTTTGGTACGGAATATCCTTTTGGATACGGTACCTGGTCGTACTCCGCTGGGTACGGGCGTCCTTTTCCCACTAGCTTCTCTGCTTGTTCAGCAGCTATGATGGCTTTAATTTTCTCAGTAATCAGACCTTCCAATTGCGCTGACGTCACAGGTTCAGATACACTTGCCGCATTTTGTGGAGTGCGTTGGCGGTCATTGTCGTTGGCCTCATTTCCGCCTTCAGGCACACTCTTCACTCCTGAGGTTTGGGGCACTTGGGGATTTGGCAGATTCGCTGGAGCACTGCTTATAGCTTGGTTGATGGGTTGAGCTGGTGTAGGACCTACAGAAGTGGCCTTCTGCATCATCTCCATCATTGTTGTCATCTGCGTCATCATCTCAGACATTTTTTCATTTAATTGAGAGATTTCTTTGTCCTTTGCCCGCATTTGTCGCCTAACTTGCCTTCTCATCTCTGCAAGGGTGATGGTTTCGGCGGAAAAAGGATTCTCTTCAACTTCTTCTTCTTCTTCAGAGGAGCGAACACTTCTGTTCGCTATAGATCCAGCCTTATAGCGACGTCGGTATACTTGTCTAACCGGCGGCTGTTGATTATCATCTTCGCCATCCTCATAGTAGGCTTCATCAACGTGGCTTACCATGTGGATCACCTCGATTTCCATAGTACCTTCATCATATTCTCCTTCAGATCCTTCTTCTTGTACCTGAATTTCTGAACGGCGTCGCCACTGGATTTCTGGCTCTTGATCTGGGATAAGTACTTCTTCGATTCGCGGACTACGATCAAAGTAGACTCCCTCTTTGACCGGGGTAGGTGAATGACGGGATCCCTTGGAGGACTCTCCAAGGTGTCGACCATCATCATAACTATCATTATGGGCCTTCTTTTGGGTCCATCTCTGACTATTTCGATTGGCCGGGGCGGATCTCCGGGAAACTTCTCCGGTTGTCACGCCTGGAGTTTTTATTTCTTCAATCATTTTCTCCTTTCGAGGCTTCGGCCTCCAGACTTGCTTGCCTTTCCACTGGGCCCTTTCGGCGGTGGATTCCTGGACACGAGGTCCAAGTGTCACACCCCGATGTGCTCTCCGTGGAATATGCTGTTGTTGTCCTCTTCTTTCTGCTACCACAACAGATGATGGCCTGTCTCTAGGAGGGGTCCTCATTGCCTCAATAAATGGTGGCCTCTGAAATTTCTTTTTCATCAGGCCCTTCTCCTTGACTGTCTTCAGTACTCGATGCACTCGGGCAGATAAACGTTCGGGTTCTCTTGTCCTCTGAGGGGCTGGAGCTTCTGGATGACGCTCCCAGAAAGACTGTTTTAGCTCTCCAGTAGAGCTATTCCTCCTTACCCACCTCAGGTTAGAGAACCTGTTCTGTGTTGGGACATCAGCCTCTGGCTCTCGTGCTGGTAGGTTGGAGGGATGTACTGGTACTGACAGCTGTTGAGCACGCAGCTCTGCGTTTCACTTCCTCCTCTGCCTTCGAGTGAGCTTTCCCCCAGATGAGGAAGCTTCTGCATCATACTTCCCAAATGCAACAGGTTCTTTGGGCAGGGCGGTGGTGTTTGTAGTCACCACTGAAATTTTTCTTCCACCAACAACCCTTTTGGCAGTCAGGGTTTCAGGCTGGGATAATCTTTCAAATACAGAAACTCTTTCTTGGGCAACATCCCTTCTAGTAGCTCGCGGCGCTGGCAGATGCGCACGTTGTACAGTAGTCTTTGTGGAATGAGACCTCGCAGAAGGCTCTTCAGAATTTATGCCATATACAGGAACGGCTGCAGCTCTTGCAGTAGCTGCTGAGAATTCAAGCCCACCAAAGTGAATTGTGGCTCCAGTATTTCCAGTATTGATGACAGTGTTTGCCAGCTGGATCCTGGCTCCTCGTCCCAGATGGACGGTAATCGAGGTGTCCTGCATTTCAATTCTGCACAAATGAAAGGCAGGGGTCAACATTTTCAAAAAAAAAAAAATTTAGCCCATATTAATTTGCTTGCTACTATAGCCTATGAATAACTAGCCAAAGATGGAAAGAGAAACCAATCCCCAGCGGAGTCGCCAGAAATCTGTGGGCTCCGAAAATTCGGCCCCGGCCTCCGCCCGACTTTTGTTGCTTTGAGGGGGGAGTTTTAACGAACTAAGTTCCGGGGTAAATTTTGGAAGGTAGATGAGATAGTAGATTAGACACTACCCAGAGATTTCGCCCTCATTTTGCGAGGACTTTATGATCTGAGTTCTGGTTTCCTATAGGCGCAAGCCCCTATAGTTAATTACCCCTCCCGATAACGAGAGAGAACTTTCGATTAAGGCTAGTCGTCAATCAGATCCGTAAGAATACGTATATCTGGCATATAGTAGCAGCAATGGGTTGAAGGTTTTTGAAATTGAGATATTTAATATTTAAAATAGAAATTTTTACCATCTTGCACTTAAAGCAGATGGTGGGGGAATGGATGATAGACCCGATCAAGATCCCATGGTTCCGTCGTCCCGGGCCATCGTGGTCCCTGGTCTACTTAGTCAGAGGAGGTAGTCGACCCAACCTGACAGAAGGATCCTTGTTGGCAGCCATGGGTTGCTTCGTCCAAGGGTACCTTGTAGACCTGGGGTGGGTATTTGTCTAAGGGGACAAATTTGAATCCACCTTAGCTAACAGAGGGCTTTGTGCCCTATCGATCATATCCTATTGATTCATATATCAAAGATTTGATGCCATTGGGGAGCATACGGGCTCTGGCCATAACCATAATATAATGGTGCCATTTGGCGGCGACCACCTGGTTCAGAGGGCCCCGAGTCATAACCGTTTATCCTGCAGTGCCATTTGGAGGCGAAACTGCCGGTTAGAGGACTCGTACCACGTCCTTGCTGGCAAGAGATTGTTGAGAATGGATCCTAGTAATATTTTCGACCAGGCATTGGCTCTATGTGAGCTGAAGCGAATTTTAACTTGTCCACCCTGGCAAACTGTTGCGGAGGGTGGATGAATTTTGCTTTGAGTGTTTGATGGTTTAATTTCAATTTCAAATATTAAGATTTGAATGATTTTTGGGAATTTTTGTGGAGTTTTGGGTGGTATTTGATAATATTTGGAATGGACCCCTCCGGTTGAGATTTGCTGTCAACGCGGCCATCATCGGGGTGGGGTTATTCATATATTTTTTTATTTTTTTATGTTTTATGTTTTGAACCTTGTCGACTCTGTCTAGCAATTGACAGAGGATCGGGTTTCGTAGGCTTTGGACTTTTGTAAGTGAATTCTCTTGATTATAGGCCTTGAAGGCCTAATATGAACGTATAAAATAAATATCCCGGTCGATCTTGCGACCGTATATTTATTTAATAGTTCGAGCCATGTCAACTCCTATCTACTTGAATAGAAGGGTCGGGCTCAAACTTGAATTCACTTATTGACCCGCGCAGCATCCCTAGGCGTCACGTGTGTACCAATAACACGCTCGCCGGGGCCCATGCGGGTGTTTGGGGGCATTTCATAATTATTTATTGAACCTTGTCAACTCCTACTTGTTCAGAAGGATCGGGCTCGGGATAAGACGCTTTTTACATAATACATTAGTATGCACGCATAAAAAAATTTGGAAGTATAATTGTGGTGTCGAAAGGCACACTAGAGTGAAACCCTCTGCATTTGTAGCAGGAGGATTTGGAAATAGAATAGCAGTGTCAGGTGACACTAGAGTGAAACCCTCTGCATCTATAGCAGGAGGATTTGGAAATAGAATAGCAGTGTCAGGTGACACTAGAGTGAAACCCTCTGCATTTGTAGCAGGAGGATTTGGAAATAGAATAGCAGTGTCAGGTGACACTAGAGTGAAACCCTCTGCATCTATAGCAGGAGGATTTGGAAATAGAATAGCAGTGTCAGGTGACACTAGAGTGAAACCCTCTGCATCTGTAGCAGGAGGATTTGGAAATAGAATAGCAGTGTCAGGTGACACTAGAGTGAAACCCTCTGCATCTGTAGCATGAGGATTTGGAAATAGAATAGCAGTGTCAGGTGACACTAGAGTGAAACCCTCTGCATCTATAGCAGGAGGATTTGGAAATAGAATAACAGTGTCAGGTGACACTAGAGTGAAACCCTCTGCATCTGTAGCATGAGGATTTGGAAATAGAATAGCAGTGTCAGGTGACACTAGAGTGAAACCCTCTGCATCTATAGCAGGAGGATTTGGAAATAGAATAGCAGTGTCAGGTGACACTAGAGTGAAACCCTCTGCATCTGTAGCATGAGGGGTGTCCAGCTGGTGGTTACTAGCGCTAGATGCACATGATTTTATTTTGAATTCTGTTGGCGTCTTCTGTTTACTTGTACGAAGGTTACAAATTCGGCGGTGTGGCATCACGCTTTAGTAACCCGTGACCTCTTACTACTGATTCCCTGTTCTTACTTACAGGTAAATCATAGTGTCGTCACCTGATTACCACAATATACCTCCTTATTCTGTTGTAGACTCCCCTTTCCCTCCATCGGGAATCGGGTCTATGACTCACATAGGAATCAATAGGCTGCTCTTTCATTCTGGCATCATTTCTTGAAGAAACTTTGGAAGTCAACTGGTATTCCTACTCATCACATGCCCTTGTATACATTTGTGCCCACAGGGGTTCTCCATGATCACAACGTACCCGCTGTTGTTATCCACAAATGAGTTGTACTTATCAGCAGGGGCCGGCCATATCCAATAAGATTTCCCTGAGGTGTTTGTAGGAGAATAATTGTACCATATCCACCTTTCATCAATTTCAGGTGGTGTTAATCGTACTTGTTTGCAGCTACGGGCCCTCCACTATCGATTGCCAGCGTTGCCTTTCTCAATCAACAGGCGTTTGATCTTTGACTGCTGTAGGTGGGTAGTACTTGTACTTTTACAGTTGACTGATGTTTAAGTCAATTACACTTGGAAGTCCACTGCGAGTCCCATTTTAGCATTTAGGACTCGGTTCCCTGATTGTCCGGGCTCTATACACTTCTGTTCGAGTATTAACCCTCTGAATTGTTGTTCAAGTTAGACGTTTTTTTTTTATCGTCCAGGTCTTGTGTACTTTAGTGTAAATTTCGGCAGCATCCCGGCATATCCCCCGTTTGGGGGAAATGTAGGGAGCTGGGCCTTCCCACCACGCTACAAGAGCGTGTATGGTAGGTGTCTTTAGACACCGTGGCCGTACATTTTTCATCCCACCACGCTACAAGAGCGTGTATGGGGTCATCCAACAGTAACCGTACGAGAGCACCAGTGACTTTCCCCACCACGCTACAAGAGCGTGTATAGGGCTTACCCACCTCGTCGTATGCATTGCACCGGGCTCCCTCCTACCGTGCTACAAGAGCGCGTATAGGTGGTTCTCCGGTCCGGCGCAAACACCGAAAATGGGATTTTGGGTGATCCCCCGTCTCGTCGTAGGCACCGCACCGGGTTTCCTCCTACCGTGCTACAAGAGCGCGTATAGGTGGTTTGCCGGTCCGCTGCAAATGACGGGAACAGGGATCTGGGTTCAGAGATTATACCTGCGCGAGGCTGACGGTGCTGATGTCAGGGTCGGAGACTGAGGACTGTCCCCACCACGCTACAAGAGCGCGTATAGGGCTTACCTGCCTCGTCGTACCTGTTGCACTGGATTCCCCCCCACCGTGCTACAAGAGCGCGTATAGGAGGTCCACCAGCGCATCAAGCGCGTCGAGGACAGGATTTGGGACTTTACCCTACGTGTGTTGTCGGCGACGGTGTCGGCTCGCGGGGCAAGAGGGGATTACATTTCTTTATCATTTATTATAACTAATTATAATTAATAAAAATTATTACAATTAATAATAATTAATATAATTAATTATTATTAACGAAGTAATCATAATTAATTAAAAATAATTAATTATTATTAATAAAAATTAATTATTATTAATTAAATAATTAATTATAATTAATTGATATTAATTATAATTAATTAAAAAATTAAAAGTAATTAATTAATTATTAATAGCAATTAATTAAGATTAATTAATCATGATTAATTAACATTATTAATAATTAATTCTATTAATATTAAATAATTATAATAAGTTAAAATTAATTCATAATTAATATAAATAATGATAATTAAGTAGAATTTAGATTTGATTTGAGTAGGATTAGTGAATTTAAAAGAACTCACAGAGGAATAAATCCTCTGTTTCCTCTCTCTGCTTGCCTTAAGAGGTTGCTGAGCAATCGGATTTACAGGATTTGGCCGAATAAGCACGCGGAAGGGGGAAAGTTACCGTTACAGTCAGTGAGCTCCCTCAGTTGCTTCCGATCAAACGCCCTAATCCTTCGATCCAACTGGAAGAGAACGTCGCTGGAGGAGTCGAAGTCGGACGGCTGGGAAGAAGCGCACACAAGGAAGAAAGTTGCCTTCACAGCTAGCGGGCTTCTGTCGTTGCTTCCGATCGTAATGTCGTAACTTCCGATTCACACAGGAAAGGACCGTCGTCGGGAGGGGCGAAGTCGAACAGCTGGGAGGAGCCGGAGAAGCGACTCGGGCAACCTTCACAGCAGGCGAGCTCTGTTGTTGCTCCCGATCGCAATGTCGTAACTTCCGACTGACAGAACGGGAGTGTCGTCGGGAGAGGCGAAGTCGAACAGCTGGGAGGAGAAGAAGCTGCGAGAGGGGGAAGATTTTGTCGTGAGTCCAGTAAACCGAAGAGCAGAGGCTTCGGTCTCTTTTTAACGCCAAGGGGGATCGTGGGGAATGTGACATCGGGTGTGCGGGAGTCGTGCGAGAGGCGGCGTTAGATCGTGCGAAGAGCGGAGATCGCGGGAGCCTTTACGACGATCGTGGGAGACAAATCGCGTGAGAAGCGGCTTCTTCGTGTGGATTCCGGCGCTAGGTAGGTATGTAGGATTTTTTTTTGTTTGTTTGCTGTCTACAGTATGCGGGTCAACAGCTAGATGCACAAGAAACTAGAAATGTAGATTTACGTGTGGATTTGTTTGAGTGTAGAGTTCATGTAAAAGGGGATTGCCAGTGCGGGAAGCTCCTTGCAGCCAATTTGGTGTGAGGCTTGAAATTTAGAACTATTTATAATGCCTTTTTACCTAACACCTAAGTTCATTTTGGCTACTATTATCAAAATTGTTAAATGTTTAATTTACAAAAAAATTCATTACGCATGCTGAAATGTTTCAAAAAATTAGCTTATATACGAGCATTGCTCAGGGAAATGCACTAGTGCCGATTCAAAGCTGCAAATTGCAGTTGCTTATCCAATAAAAGGTTCACACCAAAGTGCACTATTTATATCTTTTGGCATTCTGTCATTGCAAAAGGATTTTACCTTTTTGGAAACGACCTTGCAATGAGCTTTACTGCATTTAAAGGTTATTGGAGAGTTTATATACAATAATAACAACAACAAATCTTTTCTCACTACGTGGGGCCGGCTACATGAATCTTTTTTCTCCATTGTGTCTTATTAAAAAGTCAAATTCTCATTTAAATCTAATAAAAAAGAGAGTCATTTTGATAGGAAATATTTGAGTTCGCAAATAATCCCTCCGGATCTACTTGAGTTCGCAAGCAACCCTAAGCAAAATTGATAACAACAGCGGGAAAACACAAATATTTGGAGCAAATCAAACTAGGAACGATAGATTACGACTTGGAAATAAAGCAAAGCAATTGCGAAAGCAAGATACAAGAGATCCTCAATTAGAGAGGAGGATCGTCTCTCCCAATTCTCTAGACAAGATCGTCTAGAGCCCAAGCCTCCAAGGAAACCCTAATTTCAATCAAACAAAACATAAACAGCCCTAATCCCTCCTCCTCCTCTTTAATATCAAAACTTTCCTAAAACAAATCCCTCCTAAGCCCAAACCGCCCCCTCCTTTCAAAATTCAAACCCTCTATTTGA
This sequence comes from Dendrobium chrysotoxum, assembly GCA_019925795.1. Lineage (NCBI taxonomy): Eukaryota > Viridiplantae > Streptophyta > Magnoliopsida > Asparagales > Orchidaceae > Dendrobium > Dendrobium chrysotoxum. The sequence goes on along the minus strand of CM034302.1, from coordinate 4,417,207 downwards.
GGTGGGGCCCACTTGTGGGCGGGACTAAGAGAAGGAGGCGGAAAGCCTCCGCCTCCTATACACCTGAACCGGCTGGGCCGGTTCAGGTTGAACCGGCACATCAATACCGCCCTCCCAAAGAATCACCTTGTCCTCAAGGTGAAAACAAGGGAACTGCTGTTTCATCCTCTCGAATGGCTCCCTCGTGGCCTCGTAGGCAGGAAGGTTCTTCCACTGGATCAACACCTCCTTAGTTCCATCTTCTTTCTGGCGAACCCCTATCAGCTCTAAGGGTTCCAGGATCACCTCTAAATCCTCCTTGAGTGTCGCCGGCAACTCAGGGCTTGCTGTGTAGTCACCTATAGCTTTTCTCAACTGTGATACATGAAAAACCGGGTGTATAGTCGCTGTTGGTGGGAGTTTCAGCCGATATGCTACTGCTCCGATCTTCTCCAGCACTTCATAAGGCCCAAAATACCTTGGAGCTAGCTTCTCATTTCTCCTGTTGGCGACTGTCTTCTGTCGGTATGGTCGGAGCTTCAAGAACACCCTCTCCCCCACTTCAAACTGGATGTCCCTCCTATGCCCATCCGCTTGTTTCTTCATAATCTGTTGAGCCCTCAGTAGATGTCTCTTCAACTCTTCCAACACTATGTCCCTCTCCTCCAAGTACTCATCTACTGAAGAAACGGGAGTGCTGCCACTCCCAAAGTGCACCAAGTGGGGAGGATCCATTCCATACAACACCTTGAATGGAGTCATCTGAGAAGCAGAGTAAAAAGAGGTGTTGTACCAGTATTCCGCCCACGATAGCCATTTCACCCAAAGCTTGGGTGTCTCTGATACGAAGCATCTCAGATACGTCTCCAAGCTCCTGTTTACTACTTCCGTTTGGCCATATGTCTGTGGGTGATACACTGTACTCCTTTTCAGAACTGTCCCCTGTAACTTGAACAACTCTTTCCAAAAATGGCTGAGGAATACCTTGTCTCGATCCGATACTATCGCCTCGGGTACTCCATGTAATCTGACCACCTCCCTGATGAAGGCTGAAGCCACTGTCACTGCTGTGTAGGGATGTGGGAGGGGAATGAAGTGTGCATACTTGCTCAACCTGTCCACCACTACTAGAATCACTGTGAAACCTTCTGAACGGGGTAGCCCATCAATGAAGTCCATGGATATCTCCTCCCATACTCGTCCCGGTAAAGCCAACGGCTGTAGTAGTCCTCCTGGTGACATAGCCAGGTATTTGTTCCTTTGACAGATCTCACACCTGGCTACCATCTCTTCTGTCTTTATGCATCCCTTTCCAATACAGCTCCGTCACTAGCCTTCTATATGTTTTCTGTACTCCTGAATGGCCCCCAATGGCACTTCCATGAAATTCCTGGAGTAAGTTTGGGATGTAGATCGAGGTCCGGGGAATCACAAATCTCCCCTGATATAGCAATTTGTCTCCCTTCAATGAGTACCCGGGGTAGCTCCCCTCTTCCTTCAATAGATCTGACCTGATCTTTCCCAAACCTTCATCTCTAGCACTTTCTTTGCTGATGGCCTCCCAGTCGAGCATCAAAGGAACAGATAATGTCACTGTCTGCAGCTCTCCCATACATCTGGACAAGGCATCTGCCGCCTTGTTCTCGACTCCTGGTCTATACTGGATCTCAAAATCGTACCCTAACAACTTGGACAACCACCTCTGATGTTCTTCTGTCACCATCCGCTGCTCCAGTAAGTATTTCAAACTCCGCTGATCTGTCCTGACGATGAAATGCCTCCCCAGTAGGTAAGGCCGCCACTTCTGGATGGCCAAAACAATGGCCATTAACTCCCTCTCGTAGATTGATTTTAGCCTGGCTCTAGCCGTCAACACCTGGCTGAAATAGGCGATGGGTCTACGACTCTGCATCAGTACTGCACCCAGCCCGTATCCGGACGCATCCGTCTCCACAATGAAAGTCTGAGTGAAATCTGGCAAGGCCAGGGCCGGTACTGTAGTCATCGCCTTCTTCAGGCTCTCAAATGCTGATGTGGCCGCTTCCCCCCATAGGAACCCGTCCTTCTTCAATTGCTCAGTGAGCGGCCATGCTATGGTGCTATACCCCTTTACAAACCTTCTATAGTAACCCGTCAGCCCTAGAAATCCCCTCAGCTCCTTCAAATTCTTTGGCACTGGCCACTTGAGCATTGCCTCAATTTTGGATTGATCTGCTGCCACCCCTTCTTTTGATACAACATGGCCCAAATACTCTACACTAGCTTGTGCAAAACAACATTTCTTCAAGTTGGCCCTCAGCTGGTGTTCCTGCAGTACTTCCAACACCCTCTTCAAATGCTCCCAGTGCTCCTCCTCTGTTTTGCTGTAGACCAAGATGTCATCAAAGAATACCAATACGAATCGCCTAAGGTAAGGTTTGAAAACCTTATTCATCAGCGCCTGGAAAGTAGTGGGAGCATTGGTGAGGCCAAACGACATCACCAGGAACTCATAGTGTCCCTCATGAGTTCTAAAAGCTGTCTTGGGCACATCTTCCTTCTTCATCCGGATCTGGTGGTAACCTGACTTCAAGTCTATCTTGCTGAATATCATCGTCCCACTCAATTCATCTAACAACTTGTCTATGACTGGTATAGGAAACTTGTCAGGTACAGTTTCCTTGTTGAGAGCTCTGTAGTCCACACAGAATCGCCAGCTGCCATCCTTCTTTTTAAACAAGAGAACTGGACTAGAAAAAGGACTGATGCTGGGTCTGATGATTTCTGCCTCCAGCATTTCTCTAATCAACCTTTCAATTTCATCCTTTTGGAACTGTGGGTAGCGGTAGGGCTGTACACTAATGGGTGACACTCCCTCCTTGATCACGATGGCATGCTCCTGCTCCCTCTGCGGTGGCAATCCCTGGGGTGGCTGAAACACCTCTTGGAACTGCTGAATCAACGGCTGGATGGAGAGGGGTATGTCCCCTCCTTCCTCTACTCCTGCTCCCTCCAAACTGTGTAGCTCCACCAAGTACCCTCCACCTGCCAACTATATATCCTTCACCATGGTCTTGAGAGAAATCATGGATTTGGATAGCCCCGCATCTCCCTTAATCACCACCTTCCTTCCATCTATCATCAGCTCCATCGTGAGTGATCTCCAGTTCACCTTGGTGTCTCCCAAGGTTTGCAGCCATTTCATCCCCAGGATGACATCTGTGCTCCCAAGCTCCAGTGGAAGAAAATCTTCCTTCACCTGAATCCCCTGGATAGTCAGTAACACTCCTCTGCAGATCCCCTGGCCCTTCTCCATCTTCCCCGTACCCATCATGACCCCGTAGCAACCTGTATCCACCAATCTCATTCCCATCTGGTTGACGACCTGAGAGGAGATGAAATTGTGGGTAGCCCCACTATCAATCAGCACCACTACCTCCCTGTTCTCGATTTCCCCCTTCACCTTCATGGTATGATTCGTCGTGAATCCTACTACCGAGTTCAAGGATACCTCAGCTAGATCCAGGTGCATTTTCTCCTCCATCTCCTCCTCTGTCTCCTCCTCCCCTCCCTCCTCAGTTTCCTCGTCATCACAGACGGTGAGAACCTGAAGAGTTCGGTCCTTACATCGATGCCCTGGCGTATACTTTTCATCGCACCTAAAGCATAACTCCTTAGCTCTCTTCTCTTGCATCTCCTTCTCTGTCAGCCGCTTGAAATTTCCCGCGCTTCCACCTCCTCCTATCCTCTCCTTGGTGGTCTCTCGATTCCCCCCTGTTGCAGGGAACTTCGGTGCTAGATGGGTGGTTGTCATCCGGTAAGTTCCTCCTGTGCTGCTACTCCTGGCCCCCCTCTCTAGATTTCTCTGATTCTCCACCAGCTGGGCTAACTTCATAGCCTCCCCCAAGTCACGGGGCATCAGAACCTTCACTGCTGCTCGGATCTCCGCCTTCAACCCCTTCATGAAATTTCCCTCCAGTACTGTATCTGAGAGTCGCTCCACCCTGCTGGCTAAGTGCTCAAATCGCTCCTGGTAGTCAGCTACAGATCCCTCCTGTGTTAGAGCAAAGAACTGCTCATAGAAATCCCCTCCCCGATCAGTTTGGAAACGTTCTATGATGCAATCCTTGAATTCTCTCCAGGTCCTGATAGCCCTCCTTTGGTCTCTCCACTGATACCATGAAAGGGCTTTTCCTTCCAAGCACAGGCCCGCTGCTGTCAGTTTCTCCTCCTCAGTCAGCCCATTAACGACGAAGTATCGCTCCACCTTGTAAATCCACCCATAAGCATCCTCTCCTTCGAATATGGGCATCTTTAGCTTCTTCACTTTCCGATCCCCACCATGTCCCCGTAAGCCTCCATAATTTCCCCTCTCCCATGTACTCGAGCCCCCCCATGTCTCCCGATCCTCCCTTGCTCTACCATGTCCCAAACCCCCTTCGAAATCCCTCCTTTTGTCTTCAAAATCAGCACCTCGACGGCCATAGTATCCCTCCCGGTGCTCCCACTCCGCACCTCTTGGCTCCACGCCTCCATACCCTTGTCTCTCTCCGTATCTCCCTCCTTTCTCCTCCCTCTGGAAAGGCTCCAGATGAGGTCTTCCTCTTCCCCCTTCCACGATTTCCACCTCTTCTTCCTCCTTACGGATTTCAGATTTGGTGTTTTTCGCTTCGGGGCCCTTTGCCTCAGATGCCGCCGTTTGGGTTTGGAATTCCAACATCTTCTTCATCATATCCCGTAGATCGGCCACTTGCCCTTCCATGGAAGACATCCTTTCCTCCACGGTTTCCTTGATTTGGTTTATCTCCCCTTCGATCATTTCTTCCAAAGCATCCACCTTTTTGGCCGCCATCGCAATCCGGAGTTTGCAGATTCACGAAATTTGATTTTTGAAGTAAAAAAACAGCAACTTCCCCCCTTTCCGGCCAAAAATCTGCTGCAGGAATTTGTCGAAATCAGCCCTCCACCGGTCCCAAGACTTGCTCTGATACCAATTTGATAGGAAATACTTGAGTTCGCAAGTAATCCCCCCGGATCTACTTGAGTTCGCAAGCAACCCTAAGCAAAATTGATAAAAACAGCGGGAAAACACAAATATTTGGAGCAAATCAAACTAGGAACGATAGATTACGACTTGGAAATAAAGCAAAGCAATTGCGAAAGCAAGATACAAGAGATCCTCAATTAGAGAGGAGGATCGTCTCTCCCAATTCTCTAGACAAGATCGTCTAGAGCCCAAGCCTCCAAGGAAACCCTAATTTCAATCAAACAAAACATAAACAGCCCTAATCCCTCCTCCTCCTCTTTAATATCAAAACTTTCCTAAAACAAATCCCTCCTAAGCCCAAACCGCCCCCTCCTTTCAAAATTCAAACCCTCTATTTGAGGTGGGGCCCACTTGTGGGCGGGACTAAGAGAAGGAGGCGGAAAGCCTCCGCCTCCTATACACCTGAACCGGCTGGGCCGGTTCAGGTTGAACCGGCACATCACATTTTTTATACCTTCATGAACATAGTCTTTTTAGGTCTACCTTTACCTTTCTTAACATAGAGTAGATCTAATACATCTACTCTTCTAACAGGGTCATCAGAAGGTCAACGCTTATTGGAGAGTTTATATGCTATTTTAAAAAAAAAACTCTTTCATTTGTCTTGTGCTGCTAATCAACATAACTGTCCTTTTGCTGTGGTACCTATTGATAATGATAACAAAACTTTACTTCACCACAACTCCGCATAACAGCTCTGCTTCTCAGACCTATCTCCACTTCCTTCTTCAGACAGTTTTCGGCTCTGCTCTCAGACCTATCTCCTCTTCTTCCTACAAATGCTTTCTACTTTACTGCTGATTTAATCTAGACCATTGAAGATGAAACTGTCAAGGGAAATTATGTATTTTCATCTTTACTATACCAAAATATATAGAGCACCTATAATAGCTTCTTATAATTTAACAATGAATGTGATAACTAGTTTTCATCAACCTTCTCTATTTCCTGTATGAGATTAGCTTTATCGTTGCCTCTCTATTTTCCTTGGAGCTTCTTAACCTCTTCACAACAACATTTCAACATGGTATCAGAATCCTTGCTTAACAACATCTTCACTATGTACGATTCAACCGTCTCTATGCCCAGTACTCCTCCAAGTTCAGCTCTGCCGGCTGCTGTCACCGAAATCTCCATTCCTCCATCTCTAAAATTTCTGGTCTCGAACATCAAGAATATTGTTCATAGCCAACTCTTACCTAAAAACTTTCCCACATGGCGATCTCAAATGTTCAAACTCTTCACTGCTAATGGCTTGGTACAATCACTTGTCCTCCCAAACACCTCTGAGATACTGGACAGCTGATACCCAACACACAATATACACTTTGGCTTTTAATTGATCAAAACCTTGCCGTTGCCATCTTCTCAACAATTTCTCCATTTATACTACCTTATATTCTTAATCTTGACTCCTGTTTCTCTATTTGGTCTACTCTTGAACGCCACTTCTTCTCTACCAATCGTTCAATAGTTATCCAACTAAAAAATGAATTGCATTTGCTATCCATGCAAAACCAGTCTATGACCGATTACCTTGCCACGGTTGAACGTTTGGTAGATAATATTGCTATTGTCGGTAATTTAGTAGATACTGAAGATGTTATTTTATACATCCTGAATGGTTTTCCCTCCAATTATCAAGCCTTCTAGACAACAATCAAAACCAAACTCACCCCCATAAGTCTTGATGATATGTATTCCCTCTTATGTAGTGAGGAAGGAATCAAACTATTGATGCTGTCAAAGAGCTTACTGTCACTGATTCAACAACAACAATTGAACCACAGTTCACTCTTACTTCTACCCGTGGATGTGGTCGTGGTCGTTTCCCATACACTCGAGGCTGAGGAAGATCTATTGCTGCCAATGTTTCATTTAGAAACAACAAATCCAGATTCTCTGGTGACTGTCAAATATGTGGAAAACGCGGTCACTCCGCACTTAACCGTTGGCATCGCACAAATATGCAATATTCTCCCTCCTTGAGTTTCAACAATGTCGCGTTTCTTGCTGATTCATCTTCTTCTCCTTGGTACTTGGATAGTGGCGCCACTGCACACCTAACACTAGATTTGAATCTTCTGCATCAACCCACCACATACTCAGGTTCTGACCACATACTTGTCGGTAATTGCATAGCTCTTCCTATCCTTCAATCCGGTAAAGGTTTGCTTCCTACACCGTCACATAAGCTCCATATAAGTCCTCTTCTTCATGTTCCTCACCTCACACATAAGCTTTTTTCTATTTCTAAGTTTACAAATGATGACAACTATTATATTACCTTAAACAAAACTGGTTTTGCTATAAAGGATCTGAAGGTCAAGCATATTCTTCTCTAAGGTCCTTGTCTTAATGGGCTTTACCCGGTGTCTACATTTCCTTCATCCTCTACAACTTATGTTGCCAATATTTCAGTAGCTGCCTCCACCTCCGCTATGCTTTGGCATCGTCGTTTGGGTCACCCAAGTGCTTTTATATTTGCTGCTATCATCAAGTCTTTTCCTCAATTATGTACTTTATCTTCTACTACCTTTTATAATTCCTGTGTTTTAGCAAAATTTCACATATTATCATTTAGTGAATCCAAAAATGTATCCAATTCTCCTCTTGAGCTTATACATGCTGATGTTTGGGGTCCGTTCCCAGTAGTCTCGCATAATGATTTTCATTATTATCAGTTATTTGTTGATGACTACTCTCGTTATACCTGGTTGTATCGATTGAAATCTATATATGAAGTTCCACAAAAAATTAAATCCTTTAAAGCTCTCATTGAAAAGCATTTAAATAAATTCATAAGAACTCTTCGCACCGACAGCGGTGGTGAGTTTATTAATCACATACTTTATTCCTTCCTAATGCAACATGGCATTCATCATCAATACACTTGTCCCTACACCTCTCAACAAAATGGTATTACTGAGCGCAAACATAGACATTTGCTTGACACTATTCGTACATTACTTATAGAGTTTCACCTACCTGTGCATTTTTGGGTCGACACTACTTACAACCATTTATCTCATAAACTGTCTTCCCTCTACAACTACACATTCACTTTCTCCCTTCCAACTTCTTTATGGCATTCCTCCCACATACACTCATCTTCGTTCCTTTGGGTGTCGCTGCTATCGATGGCTTCCTCCCTATGCATCTCATAAGCTTGCAAACCACGCTCCGCACCTTATATTTTTCTTGGCTATGCCACAGATCAAAAAGGTTACAAGTGTTACCACTCATCTACTAGATGCATCATTGTCTGAAGGCATGTTATTTTTGATGAATCAACCACTTTATTTCCCTCACAAATTCAAAATTCTCCCTGTCATATCCACAGTAGCTCCACCAATTCCATTTGATACTTTGCCTTCCACCATTCCTTGTCCTTCACAATCCTCCACATCAAATCGTTCCACTTACACTCCAACACAAGTACTATTCACCACATCCCCAGCTCCAACATCCTCGGTTTTACCCAATACACCGTCATCTACATCCGCCACATCCTTCTCTACGCCTACCCCACATCCACCTCGGCATCCCATGCAAACCCACCTTCAAACAGGATCTCTAAAACCCATAATTCTTCTTGAACTCCACCATACCATTCAAAATACACCCACCTGCTATTCCTCTGCTATTAAACATATTGAATGGCGTCAAGCATTGTCCTCGGAATTTCATGCTCTACAGTCACAAGGAACGTGGACTTTAGTTCCTCTTCCCACTAATCAAACATTATTGGCTTTAAATTGATATTCAAAATAGAACGCCATGCTGATGGATCCATTACCCATTACGAAGTGGGTTTAAACAAGAATATGACATTGATTACCTTGAAACTTTTAGTTCGATCGCCAAATTCCCCACCATTCTCTTGGTTCTCATGGTTCCCTTCATTTTAATTGGCCCATCCTCCAACTAGATGCTGTGAATGCCTTTCTTCATAGCAAGCTTGCCGACACTGTCTACATGACAACCACAAGGTTTTTAAGATTCTCAACATTCAAATCATGTTTGTCTCTTACAAAAAGCTATTTGTGGCTTCTAACAAGCTGCCCGTCAATGATTTGCCACTCTCTCTTCATATCTTATAACTCAAGGATTTCGCACTAGCTCCGCCGACCCTTCCTTTCTCATCCTTACTAAACAAACTGGCAAAATCTATCTACTTATATATGTCGACGATATTCTTCTTCTGGAAACAACTCTTTCCTCATTTCCAATTTACTTTATAATCTATAGCTTCACTTCCAAATCCGCAACCTTGGCCCTGTCTCAATCTTCCTTGGCATAGATATCCACCTGTCCACTGCCGGCTACCATTTATCCCAGAAAAGCTACATTCAAACTCTTCTCTCCATTGTTGGAATAACGACATGCAAACCACTTTCCACTCCTCTTCCCACAAAATGGCCAACCGAACCTACTCTACAAAACAACTTCAGCCAACCTGTCATGTTTCGCCAATTAGCTGGATCCCTACAACATCTTACCTCCATCCGACCTAACATAGCTTTCTCCGTCAATAAAATCTATCAACACATGCATCAACCTCTAGATTTCCATTTTCAGCTCCTCAAACGAATTCTTCGCTATCTTAAAGGCACCATCGATTATAGATTACTTCTTACCAAAGGAGATCTTTATCTAACTGCGTATTCTGATTCTAACTGGGCCGGTGATACTCAAGGCCGCAAATCTACTACTGGCTACTGCATTTTTTCTCGGCAATGCTCTCATTTCATGGTCAGTTAAAAAACAATCCACCATAGCTCATTCATCAAGTGAAGCGGAATATCGATCCCTTGCTGCTGCCACAACCGAACTTATATGATTTCCATCGCTTATGTGAAGACTTCTCCCTCTCTCTAGAGACTACTCCACTTTTTTGTGATAATATCTTGGCCATATCTATTGCTTGCAATCCTATTTTTCATGCTCGAATAAAACACATTGAGATTGACCATCATTTTGTTCGTGGTTCCATCAATGCACAACATATTGCCGTTCATTACATCTCAACAACAGATAAGCTGGCTGACGCATTCACGAAATCTCTACCGGTCTCAAGATTCAACACCCTTAATCCAAGTTGATGGGAGTTCCTCCCATCAACTTGAGGGACGGTGATAATGATAACAAGATTTTACTTCACCACTACTCTGCATAACAGCTTTGCTTCTCAGACCTGTTTCCATTTCTTCCTGCAGATGCTTTCAACTTTAGTGCTGATTTAATCTAGACCATTGAAGATGAAACTGCCAAGGGCAATTATATATTTCCATCTTTACTATACCAAAATATATAGAGCACCTGTAATATCTTCTTATAATTTAACAATGAACGTGATAACTAATTTTCATCAACCTTCTCTGTTTCCTGTATGAAATTAGCTTTACCGTTGTCTCTCTGTTTTCCTTGAAGCTCCTTAACCTCTTCACAACAGCAATTCAACGCCTATGTGAGTTTAAATTTTTTTTTTTCTCTGTTATTGTAATTTAAAACATATATTTATGCATGTGAGCGATTCTTTTTACTTGATTGTTAGTGTCTGTTTGTACATGTGCATTAATACTGATTTGAATGTGTGTTGCTTTATATGTGCATTTTTGTCTGAGTATGTGTGCAGGTGATAATGCATCTTTTGTGCTTGCTCACACATCTGCATTTGACGGCAGATATTTGGGGCATGTAGGCGTGCAGCTGTCCACATCCATGTGTGCATTCATCTATGTTTTGTGGGGTATATGGAAAAGATTGATGCCTTTATAGCTTGAAGCTCTTTAAATAGATGATATTCAATTTTATTTTTCAACTCCAAATACATGGATTTCGTAAAGTTTGGTTGACTTGTTATATAAAGAAGCTTTAGGTGGTACCCTTTTTTTGATATTTTAGCGATGATAATTTATGAAGAATGTTATGTAGATGGATTGTGCCATTGATGTTCATGTATAGCTAAATTTCTTTCCCAGTAAACTAGATGGATCTGTTGGAAGTGGTTGAGTAGATTTACTTTTTATCTTGTTGCTTCCAAGTGTAGCTGAATGTTAAAGTTTCTCTACAACATCAGGATAGGGATGCTGGAGTCGATGGAAGTTATCACAAGGAAGATGGTTCTGATGAGGCTGCTTTTGTGGTTCTACAAGAACTGAAGGTAAATCATACTCATTAAGCTTCCACTTTTTAATCATTCATCCATTTAATTCGATGTATGGTTTCTATTACCAGTCTACTTAATTTATTCATTATTGTTAGCAGCAATTTTAGCTGAATCTGTATTCATCTAGCATTTTAACTAATGCACCATTAAATACACATGCATCCAAGTAGACGTGCACATGCAATTTTAATACATATACAATACACATGCTTATTCTACGGCCTCACAGCATAAGTTCAGAACTGGTGCTTACACGCTTATCTACTGTTGTACAGACAGATACATTCTCTTATTCATTTGTGAAGATCATGCATGCACCAGACAACATATGTACCAATTGTACTTTCACACAAAAATTGTACATACATTTAGGAACATACATAGAAATATATATACATTCATACATGCATATAGTAAACGTAGACACAAGTATACTAGCACATCTTTATAAAGCATAAATTTATGCATGCATCTCCGCAGACAGTTTCATACATACACGTATACTCGAATAATTAGATCCATAAACATGTTCATATATTCATTTTGATACATACACACACATGCATGTATTTGCATTCCGATATTTAGATGCATGCGTATAAGCATAAACATGCTCACTATGTAGAGACATATATCTACATACAAACAGATGTAAATGTCCCTGAAAAAAAAATACATGAATATACATCAGTTTGACATATGTATAATGTGATGATGAATGACACAACTAGAATTAGAAGAATCCGACATAGGGGAATTTGTTAAAACAACCTAATCCGCCTCAAGGGAAGCCATTCTTTTTTCGTCTCTAATCTACACACATTAAGGCTCAGAAGGAAGAGGTTAGTGCTTTCTTAGCGATCAGTTGGCTAAAATTTTCCTTAAACCACGCCAAAAAGCCAGCGTAGCAAGCTTAAAAGGGGGAAATTCGCACTAGAGAAGTTTTTTCGATATGGGCCAGGAGGAACCAATCTGTAGTGCCTGAATCAGACAGTTTGATTTGATTTTTCAAAACCTGATCCCATGTGTTGATCAATGAAAATATGAGCTTCCTTTATCAATGACCATTTGATTGTGAACTGTCATGGCCTATCAGTAGATGAATGGTATTTTTTGGTATAAGGTAAAGATATTTTAAAAATATAAAAAAGTCAATTTTAATTGTTCGTTGGATAAAAGCCTCTGTTTGTTGTATTTATGCAAAGTGAGAATTAATGCAAGGCTTCATGCTTGTCAACTGGAAATGTTGACTTTTTAGTTTTTTTTTATACATATCTTTCTTTGAGCTGAAAACCCTTATCAATATCCTTCATGTTCATCTTTACTTCTGAAACTAGAAAGGGAACAAAATTTATTGAATTTTACCATCTAGATCATGGATTCCTTTTTGCTTCTTCATTTATGGGAGACCCAATCATGAAATTTTTCAAAATTTCTGTACATCTAGTGGCGAGTAACACACCAAGAAATTGACCAATGAGACTTTTAGGAAGGAAAACTAAATTAAGATCTCACTAATGTTCTGGAAAGGCTACAAGAATCTGAACTTAGTAAGAATAAGGAACCCATGTGCTCTTGTCCTTCCGTGATTTTGATTCTGCATCATGACTAAAAACTCTTGACCTTTAAACACTGGTACCGGTTCCTCCTACTATCAGCCACAAATGAAGCCTCCGCTGCCCGTCACCTGGCAACCAATGCTGCTGCTCACCTAATTCCTTGCCAACCTAAAGTTTCTTGGAACTAGATTGAACAATTCTGCGACAATTCTGCACTAAAAAATTCAGGAAAAGATCCCACCTAATTCCAGAATTTCGGACTTATATTTTCTGTGTTCCTTTCCCTGCTGTCCTCTTCTGTTCTAGCCAAGAAAAGGCTCCAAACAAGGATGATCTGTGGCGGTAATCCCTTGATCCTCCCTGTCCCAGTTCTTCTAGATTATCTGCCATGGATAACAAGGTTCCATGCAAGCTTCAATCACCACTGTGTCCCTACAATGGCCTTCCAAGCTCGATCAAGCCGCTGCCTTTCATCCAGATTTCTGAAATCCAAGGTTGGCAGGAATTTCCAGCAACCTACAGTCCAATTCAAGGAAGATCTAGGTAGATCAATTGCTCAATAAAGAAAGAAGTACAGTATCAAATAATACCACAACAGAGAATCTAGTTTGGCTTTTTTGTTCATGCAAGATAGTTCTAAAACAATGATCTGCATGAGAGCTGTGTCCGCCAAGGGCTTTCTTACCGTTCCTACTATCGTTATTTCCATTTGTCCTTACTGACTTCAGCCTCAACAAACTACCCTCTTCTTCCCCTGACCAGCCACAGAACTTCCCAAGACGCCTCTCCACATTGCTTCCAGTTTTAAAAACCTGCAAGAAAAATATAAAGGGAGACAAGAAGACAAGATATGCTTCAGAAATTATCTTCACAACCTGAGAGAAAACAATCACCCCTTCTTGTTTCTTATGTGAAGATGGCGCCGGAGCTCCGCCGAGCTCCGACAATCTGTTGTGGCGGAGTTTCAGACTCCTCTAAGTTCTTCATCCCTTCCTGCCCGCACAAAAACATGGACTCCTACCTCAAATCAGGAATTTCTGGGACAAAACTCGACCAAAAAGGGGGGTGGGTTTAAATAGGCTAGCCCCTTATAAAACTTATGAAATCCTAATTACAAAAAACAAATTGTAATTAATAATAATTTCATCAAATTACTCAAAATGAATTTTGTTTACATTTATGCAAATCTTTTCATTTATGATAAATCCCATAACTTACATTTTTAAATAACCCACATTTTTTCTACTTAGCGTTATTATTTCTGTCATTCAACCGTTTCTTGTGCTTATTTTCTATCTAAACCATCTTAGAAGTTGTGGATTTTGGTTTTTAGATATTTCTCGTTATGTGAGTTTATGCCAACGGTGTTGATTTTATTTTGATCAATGTATGCTCAAAATCTATTGATGGGGAAATGTAGTTTTTCTAAGCATAGGACCTAAGCCCAGCGTGTGCAAACCATCTTTTTCTATGTGAATTAATTTTGTACTATAAATGAGCGTGCACTGTGGCTTATTTATGTTTGTATAAAAAAGTAAGTGCAACATATAGGTAACTAGCATCCATGTGACACATTTGTATGTCGCATGCTTTGTATACAAGCATTTCACCTGAATAAATAACATGCTTGGACATTTATGCGTGCATATATGAATTCGTTTAAATGGGCACATACTTGCATATACATTGTGTACTTCCATCTTTGCATGTTCTTTTCAATGCTTGGATGTAAATAGGTTGTTGACCCCCACAACTCAAACCACGTGTAAAAGGACGAAAAATGACGAATCAAGTAGTGCGCGGGTTGGTACGATGCCTCACTTGAAGGGTCAAATGACCTCCGAATGCTAAACGGACAGTGACATTGCGATCAAAACCTCAAATTCTGCTAGGTCGAGACCCCTCGCAGTCGAATCGGATGAGATCAGTCAAAAGGGACGATCGACACCTGAAATTAAAACGCGACGCTGATCAAACGACGTCAGATCGACAAACAGACTTCGTCATTGCGTCCGGAATGTTGTCAACCTCTAAAAAATACGTCTTGTTTATTCAATTTGGAACACCAAGAATGGTGGCGCGGATCCCGAGGCAACAACACAGATTTCGAGGAAAATTAGCCTCGCCGCTATCCAAATGATGTCCGTTCGAGAAACGGATTTCGCCATTGCGACCGGAATATCGCAAATATTTAAAAATTACATTTTATATGTTCAAATTGGATCATCCGGGTTGGTGGCACGGATTTCGAGAAAAAATAGCCTCGCCGCTATCCAAATGATGTCCGTTCGCGAAGCGGATTTCGCCATTGCGACCGGAATATCGCAAATACTTAAAAACTATATTTTCTATGTTCAAATTGGATCATCCGGGTTGGTGGCACGGATTTTGAGAAAATTTTGCCTTGCCGTTATCCAAATGATGTCCATTCGCGTAACAGATTTCGCCATTGTGACCGGAATATCACAAATACTTAAAAACTACATTTTCTATGTTCAAATTGGATCATCCGGGTTGGTGGCATGGATTTCGAGAAAAATTAGCCTCGCCGCTATCCAAATGATGTCCGTTCGAGAAACGGATTTCGCCATTGCGTTCAGAATATTGCAAATACTCAAGAACTACATTTTTTATGTTCAATTTGGATCACCCGAATTGGTGGCACAGATATTGAGGCAGAGCACACATTTTGAGGAAATTAGGCCTCGGCGTCGCCCAAACGGCGTCCGATTGACAAACGGACTCCGTCATTGTGTCCGGAATATCGTCAATAATTTCAATGCACTACCAATTTGTTCGAATGAGGTTGTGCAAGCAAATCGAGGAAGTTCTAAAGCGACAACACATTTTAAGGAAATCAGGCCTCGGCGTCGCCCAAACGAAGTCCGATCGCAAAATGGGCTGCGCTGTTGTGACCGAAACATCGACAATACCCTAAATCCACTATTAATTTGTCTAATTCTGATATTCGACAAATTCAGCACGCAAAACGGAGCAGAAAGCACACAAAACGAGGAAGCATGCAAAACGATTCAATTTTGACTTGGCCAATCTAGTTTTGTCATTCTAAATTAAATACAGAAGTGACGGAGTGCTAATATAGTATTCAACTCGGCAAAGTGTTAACAAAAATTCAGATGCCAAACAGAAGAAAAGTCAAACGTTAATTAAATGTATTACATTGTTTGTCTCTGTGTCGTGGCTGACTTTAATGTACAAATTTTGCGGTCAAAATGAAATGGAGAACTGGCGCCTGCTTCCTCTCTTAGCCCGTCAACAGTAAGAAACCTCCCGTCCTTCAACTTCACGTTCAAGCCAATCTCCTGTCTATTCCTCCTCCAATCCGTCAACCCACGGCAAAACTCCAACCCGTCACTCTCGGTTCGGCAATCCTTCTTCCACGTTCCAGCAAGCAAAAAAACCAAAACTCCTCCTCCCGTTCTTTTCTCAGGTTCGTAACTTCTCCAACCTCCTCACGTGAGCTTCCCCAAGTCCAACCATCTGTTCCTTTTTTCTGTCTCAAAGCACACACACAGAGAGTTCCGGCCCAAACTGCTCTCAAACTGATTCACTGCATGCAAGTCACGAACCACAGTTGGAATACTTGATCCGTCCCTCTTCGGCAACCGCAGATCCTGATTCCCTCTTGTATCCGGCAGTCTACAGCTGTCCAAAAACTCAACAGAGCTCGACTCCTCACTAGCAGTAGAGATATAACAGCCTTCGCTTAGATCTCCTCAACCTGGACGTCGGATTTGATTATCTGATTGCTCCAATCATAAGCAAGGGACTATGGACACAGTGACTGGATTCGTTCACGATCAGCCTCTCCACTTGCAATGCCCACCTTCCCTTCTCCAAAATCTTGATTTATAGACTTCTCCCAGCTCAATACTGTAATTTCCACGTGAAAAACCTGCACTGGCAGCAGCTTTTCTTTAATCCCACTCACATTTTTCACGTGAAATCCAACAAAGTTTTGTTGGTTTCTCTTTGTTCTTTTCCAACAGTTTTATTCTCATATATGTGGCTTAAGTTATTCCAATAGTTCATCACAAGTAGCCTGTACCCCCACACTCAAAAGAGTACAGCAGCCTCCCTCATTTTAAAACCTCAGGGTGCTACAAGCCAAATACACTAAAAGCCAAAACCTTTTTTTTTTGCCGTATACATCATTTCATTCAAATGTTCCTAGCACTTTACAGCACTCATGTCCCTTTTACTTGCATACATCAGTTCCTTTTTGCTTTTGCCTTTTCTTTTATTTTGACTATCATGAGGGCATATTATCTCTACAAAGAAAAAGAATCTTATTTTATCTTTATTTCTGCTAATGAGTTTCAATGATAGATTAGTATGGATGTTATTGTATACTAAAATTATCATTCTGTTTTGCATACAATTGTCCATTCATGCTAATTATTGTCATATCACACCATTAATTAGTATTAAAAATGCTGTTAACTATATCTGTCCCTATTGTCATGTGAAAACAAGAGGTAGGAAGGGAGCTCAAATAAAAGGGGGAGAAAGACAAACAATAGATTCTCATTTCATGTTCTTTTCTTTTTATTACTTTCTGCATATAGTGTTATTAACTAGTGTGAACATATTTATTGAATAGTTTCTTATGTTATATTATATGTATGTATGCGTACGTTAAAAAAAAAAAGAAAAGGTGAAGGAAAAGGGGAAGATTCAAATTTTTTTTTTAAAAGTGCAAAGGAAGAGGGGGATTAGAGATGATTTTGTGCATTTTTGTAATATGATTTTGTACATTTCCTTTTCCAATCATCGCCGCCGACCTCAAAGGTATAAATCTCTAAACTCAGATTTTCCATTCTCGTCGTTTGCGGCGGACCGAGGAACCACCTATAAGCGCTCTCGTAGCACGGTAGGAGGGAGTCCGGTGCGATACCTATGACGAGACGGGTAATCACTTAAAATCCCATTTTCGGCGTTTGCAACGGACCGGAGAACCACCTATACGCGCTCTCGTAGCACAGTAGGAGGGAGCCCGGTGCGACGCATATAGCGAGGTGGGTAAGCCCTATACACGCTCTTGTAGCGTGGTAGGGAGAGCCACTTGTGTTTTTTATGCGGGTACTTTTGAAGACCCCATACACGCTCGCGTAGCGTGGTGGGATGAAAAGATATATGGCCATGGTGTCACACGACACCAACCATACACGCTCTTATAGCGTGGTGGGGTGGCCCAGTTTCCCAAAATTTCCCCTAAACGAGGGAGAAGCCGGGAGGCTGCCGAAATTTTGTCTAAAAAGACGAGGACTTGTACAGAAACAGAGGACCTAAATGACAATAAATTGAATCTAAGTGAACTTGAACATTAAGAGAAATATAATTAGTGATGATTCAATTTGTACTCAAATGAACAAGTACAAACTTGATTTGGACCAAATGACGAGAACTTGAACATCAGGGGACTTGTACTTGGACTTCTGGACATAATGCAAATTACTAATAACAAAGATTTGAATCTAAATAAAATGACGAGAACTTGAGCCTGAACCATAACTTGAATGAAAAGAAAGAATTTGGACCTAGATCTAATTTGAACATTGCATGAACTAAACTCGAATCGAACAAAGACATAAATTGAGCTTGAATATAAATGAATGATTGATAAAAGGCTTGATTCGAATGATAATGCAAAGTCCCAATGGGATTGTCATAATTGATAATTGAGAAAGATATGGTTCTTCCCAATTTCACAAAAGCAAGCAGAGTCTCATATGCGAGCTCATTACAAATGGAAATATGAAATTTATGTGAATAATAACAATCAAACTATAACGATCATTTCAATTGAGAAAGGATTGATGAGTTTGATATCGAGTTCATTGTAAAGAATTTGCAAGTGTGATTTAATTGCAAGTAACAAGAGGGGCCTGAAGAATAGGGTTTTATGCCAAAGTCGTGGTATGGAGGGGGCCTTTGAACCATGACTTGCAATGTTGGGTAAGAGTTGCAAGGAAGGCGGTGATCCACTTATAAGTTATAATGCAAAAATCTTCAATAAATTCATGAAAGCTATGAGGATTGGAGTGCAACTTGCCAACTAGCATCAAAGGCTAATGATTTCTATCATAACATGTGAACATTGTAGAGGATGCACTAACATACTTGCAATCAACAATATGAAGATTTCCAATCAACATTAAGGGATTCTCAGATGCATAACAAATGCCACATTCTACAGTTAATGTGAAGTCAAGTACAACATACCTTGCAAGAAATACAGGATATGAATACACATGTCTTCAACAACATAAGAACAAGGTGCGATGAATGTACCAATACTCCCCAACCAGTATCAAGATACAAATAAAGGCATTCAACCCCGCAAGCAATAGAAATCAAGAAGGAATACACAGCTTGATTGCAGTTAAGTATGCAAGATTTCTCAGTGAGTGCCAGAAGTATCATGACTCCCTTTCAGTAGATAAACATCATGGTCACCTACGAATGCTGAAGGTCGACACACAACGAGCTTGATGGATGACTGATGAGCATATGAGGAGGATATCAGCAATGAATACAACTCATAAACAACAAACTTCTCAAGGGACAGGGACGAAGGAGTACAATAGCATCCCTATACGAGTTTTGGGAAAAGAAAGCAAGATCAAATCATTACGGAGCGAATGAGTCTCAGTTCAACCAGGTTATGAACATTGAGTTAAAAAAAAGATTATTGAGGCTTGCAAGCTTCTTGATGAACAATAGTCGTGCATCCAACATACTGCCTATGAGCAAGTACAAAAAGGCTGCGATAAGCATGAGCTTCTGTGGGCTACTGTAGTACACCCGTCAAATGTCCAAAACACCCCCGCACATGCACCTTAGTTTGTATACACATAGGTACACAGTAGAGCATGTGTAACCATAAACCCACCGCATTGGCCCCGATGAGCGTGTTGAAGGAACACACGTGACATCTAGGGATGCTGCGCGGGTCAATAAAATTGAACATGATCCTCCTAAACAGGTAAGTAGGAGTCGACAAGGTTCATTCCAAATAATTCAAAATGCCACCCAAATACTCAAAAATCCAAAAATTCCACCCCGATGATGGCCATGTTGAATGCAAATCTCAACTGTAGGGGTTAATTTTAAATATTTCAAATGCCTCCCAAACTCCCATAAAGATCCAAAACTCCGAAAATCTCAAAAATCCTAAAATGTTTAAAATTGAAACGTAACCATCAGTCACTTAAAGCAAATCCATCCACCCTCCGCAATAGTTTATCGAGGTGGACAAATTGAAATTTACTTCAGCTCACATAGAGCTAATGCCTAGTCGAGAATATCACTAGGATCCATTCTCAAACAATCTCCTGCCAGTAAGGACGTGGTATGTGTCCTCTAACCGGCAGTTTTGTCGCCAAATAGCACTGCAGATAAACGGTTATGACCCGGGGCCCTCTGAACTGAGGGGTTTTGCCGCCAAATGGCAACACGTGATACCGATTATGGCCAGAGCCGATACATTCCTTATTGAATCAAATCCTTGAGATATGAATCAATAGGGTATAATCGATAGGGCACAAAGCTCTCTGTTAGCTAAGGTGGATTCAAATTTATCCCCTTAGACAAACATTCACCCCAGGTTTATAAGGTACCCTTGGACGAAGCAACCCATGGCTGCCGACAAGGATCCTTCTGTCAGGTTGGATCGACTATCTCCTCTGACTTAGTAGACCAGGGACCACGATGGCCCGGGACGACGGAACCATGAGATCTTGATCGGGCCCATCATCCATTCCCCCGCCATCCGCTTTAAGGGCAAGATGGTGAAATTTTCAATTTTAAATATCAAATCTTCAAACCTCTAATTTCTAAACCCATGCTGCTACTATATGCCAGATAACACTTATTCTCTACGTATCTGATCGACGACTAGCCTTAATCGAAAGTTCTCTCTCGTTAGTGGGAGGGATAATTAACTATAGGGGCTTGCGCCTATAGGAAACCAGAACTCAGATTATAAAGTCCTCACAAAATGAGGGCGAAATCTCTGGGTAGTGTCTTATCTATAAATCCATCTGCCTTCCAAAATTTACCCTGGAACTTAATTCCGTTAAAACTCTCCCCGAAGAAAGCAACGCGGGTGGAGGCCGGGGCCGAATTTTCGGAGCCCGCATAGGTGTCCACAAATATTTGCATCACACACACATAAATACATCTCTACATACATGCCCACCCACATTTGTAAATATGCATGTCACACTCAAAGTATGTGCATATGCATTAATTATAAAAGCATGAATTTACTTTTAATTATGCATATATACACATATATGCTTGTATGTGGATAAATTATTGGCTGCATATGAAATTATGCATGTTTGCCTGTATTTTTATTGGAGTATTTTCTATAATGGTTTGATGGAGGTGAAAACGAGGTATTATTTATTTGTTCATGCATTTATGTGTCAATACGACAGTGCAAAAACTCATCCATATAAATATCTATATTGAGTTAGATCCCTGTTTTTCTCTTTTTAGCTTTTCATTTGATGCTTATCATGCCAACCTTCTGCTTACCAAAGATATTTTTGTATCTAATTTTTTGTTTCTTGTTGGTAGGTTAAGGACTCATTATCATTGATTAAGGTGGACCTTAGTCAGCATGATACTAAACCACCTTCACGATACTCTGAGGGAGCCTTGGTGATTTCTCCTTTCTTCTTTTAAGTTTGTTTTCATGCTTCCAAGTTTTAGTTCTGCTAGATGCACCTCTCTGTGATATTTTTTAAATCCTTAAACAGCCATAAAATACTGATTTTTGTTTATGTCTAATGATTAAACATCTTTCATTTAGGTTAAAAAGTTGGAAGAACTTGGAATTGGAAGACCATCGACTTACGCATCCATAATGAAAGTGCTGCAGGTATTCTTTTGTTGTGAAAGACTGTACTTTTAATATCTACTTGTAAATATTTTGATAATTTAATGTTTACAATGATATGCATTTTAATGTTGTTGATGTAAGTGCTAATAAGAAATGCATAATCAGCTGATACAGCATTTCTCTTTCTATTATCTTTGTCCATGAAAATGCAATTTTCTTATGGTAGCCTGTATCATATATATATATTTTTTAACATATAGCTTATCTCTTGCACGGATTTTAAAAACCAAGCCCAAAACCAATCTCTGAGTGTTTGTTTGGCTATCATTAAGATTCCTAGAAATTTTTTCATCGGATCTATTGTAGTTTTTTATTGAGTACATGCAATACTGTTGGGCAGATCTTTGACTCTGCAATTTTATTCTAATAATGCTTATATCTTCCTGTGCTTGATTTTCTCGTTTCTTTTTTTCTTTGATATGATATTTAATATTTTGAATGTAAATATATGGTTTAAAGCCATTATGTTTCTTCTGAGTGTTTGAATCTATCATTCTAACTATTTTTCTTCAGTTTGTTTGAATCTAATAGATTGAAACTATGCTGTATGCAATACTTTGATTGAATTGGCTATGTTATCCAGGATAGAAGCTATGTGACAATGAAAAATCGAGTTCTTCATCCTGAATTTCGAGGTCGAATGGTATGTTGTTCATTCTTGGTTTCTTCTTACCTTGAGAAAAAAAACCAAGTGTAATTACAGATCCTTTTTGGATTTTCAATCCTATTTCAATAGAGTTATTCTACTCGAAGTTTGGTCTTTGAGTGCTTAAGACAAGTAGCTGTTCTTCAAACCACTATTTTCTACTTAGATACTAATGAACTTTCATTTTTTCCATTTTATTTTCTCTGAGTTTCTTTTGTTCAACATAGAATTTTTGGCACGTGTTGCTTTAGGTTAGGTGCTAGATTTCTTATTTATCTCTGTTAATTGTTTTCTCATGCTTTTGGCAGGTCTCGGAATTTCTTTCTCATCATTTTTCAGAAGTTACTAATTATAGCTTTACCGCTGATATGGAGACTGAGGTATCTTTTTATGTTTTCTGGTCAGATGCTATCTATCGAACTGTTTAATTATAGTTTTTTTTAGCATTCTGTTATTACTTAACATAAATTCAATACAACCTTTCTACCTTTTGTATTTGTAATTCGTTTCATGGTGTGTCCACGTTTTTGAACCTTTAGCAGAGCTCTTCGAAGTTGTGTTGAGGTGCATTTTTTTGGTCCCTAAAACATGAAGGAAATAGTATGAGCTTTGGTATAATTGAGACATGGATTGGAAAGGTCATGGATACATGAAAACGTTTCGCACCCTACTTTTACGCATCATAATCTAGGACCTCACTTTCATAATCTAGACTAGACTATAGAAGCTTGAGGAATGGGCAGGATGAATACAGATTTAGAAACAATTTATCACTTGATCAAATGATGAAATAATGCTTCTGTATGCCAAATTAGCATCAATTGAGAACATACCAAACTACAAATTTGTTTAACAAAGAATTGCTAAATCACAACTCCCAAAATATTTTAGTTAAAGTAGTACTCACTAAAATACACGCAAGCTCTACAATAAAAATTTGTAGCTAACCTACACATATAATTCACTATTAATATAACTATCATCATGGGATGGCGCATCAACAAAGGGCATGCATAAATTCATGAAAATAGTCACAAGTTATGACTTGACTCATGAAATTGTGAATAAACTGTGAAATTCAAAATTCTGCAGTAATACGGATGCATTTTTTTACCCCAAAATTCTGGTCAATCACACTTATTTGATTGCCTATCTGCTAATTAGATAAATTTAGAGTCAATCGAGTTTTCTTAATTGGTAAGGGTTTACTCGATAGAGTGAAGATCAGTAATGAAATATATTCGTAGATTGGCTTTGCTAAATTTCAATCAATCTTATTTTATTTAACCTAATTAGGTTTCAAACACCTAAAATCAAGTTTAATTAGCTCTCCTAATTAATCTTAAGGCCTGATTAATACAAAAAATATGCTAAATTTATTTGATATTTATGGGGTTATTTAAATCATTAAAGAAAAGAAGGAAACAGGTTTAATAGGTTGGATTCAAACAAAATAAGATCAAGATCTAGTTATTTACTCATAAAATTTCATAAAAAAGCATGTGCAAGACATCGGGCTATTAAATTTAAATTTCTTGCATTTGGTCTAACAAGCGTGTTAAGTGCTTAATATCATCGTCTGAGAATGTTATGTAGGGTCAAATAATAAGTTGAACGATAATTTTCCTTTATGTGCTCCAACTGTTGTGTTGAACTCTCGAATTTAAGGCCTGGGAATGATGTACGTGCTAAAATAAAAATGGACTTAAATTTCAAGTTTGATTCTCCTAATTGAAAGGATTGGAGTTGACAAGACTAGAACATACTGAATAAAACTCATGAAGATATTTGATTTTTATGTTCACATTAGGCTCTCAAAGCCTTATATAAAAAAATTACTATAAAATGCGAACTCTCAAGGTCAACGTTCGTATAACAAGTCACAAAATTGTTATTTGAACTCGATTCTTTGTTGGCGAACAAGCAGAGTTCACAAGGTTTAAATTAAAAATAAAATTATTTAAGATCTTAATGATGGCTGCATTGAAAATGAATATCAACCTTAGCGATTCATTTTTAAAATCAATTCTTTCTATGTTGCAAATGCAAATATTTTCAAGTGGCTTAAATGTCACCTCAAGGATGGTCGCATTGATAGTTAGTCTCAATTAGAGAGGATTACATGATTTTTGAAATGCCCCAAAAAGTTTCGAAGTTAATCGTTCGAGCCTTACATTTCCATTAAATTTAAAAATTTAATAGTTAGCAAAATTGAAAGATGGAGAAGTATAGGAGTAAGGAGGATCTACATATGATATTTATTGATTTTGAGATAGCATATGATAAAGTTCCAAGAGAAATGTTCTTGAGAGTTATAGAAAAGAAAGGAGTTAATAATGCTTATATTAAAGTCAGTAAGGATATATATATATATATATATATATATAGGAGCTATTACTTATGTTTAAACAAAGCTGATTTGACGATGCATTTTTCCTATTTCAGTCGGATTATATCAAGGATTAGCTTTATGCCCATATCTTTTTGCTTTAGTCATTGGATGTTCTTACTAGACATTTGCAATAGGATGTACCTTGGTTTATGCCTTTTGCGGATGATAATCTTCTTGTTGGTAAGACTAGAGAGAGTTGAAGAAAACTTGAATTAGGGAGGTCAACCTTAGAGTTTAAAGGTTTTCATTTGAGTAGATTTAAAATCAATTACATGGAGTGTAATTTTAGTTGTAATAGATATAGTGGTGGGATTGTGACATTGGGTGATCAAGTCATTGAAAATCGTGCATGTTTTAGATATCTCCGATCTATTGTTCAAAACTATGGTGGAATAGTTGGGGATATTATTAGTAGAATTCAAGTTGGATGGTTGAAGTGGAGGAATGCATCAGGCCTCTTTTGTGATTGAAAAGTACCCCTCAAACATAAGGGAAAATTTTATAAGATGGCGGTGAGACTTGCAATGCTTTATAACGTAGAATTTTTTCCATTAAAAGATAAGTATAAAATTAAGTTAAGTGTTGCAAAGATGAGGATGTTCAAGCGGATCAGTGGTTTTACATTTAGAGATAGAATGCGAAACGAGTATATACATGAAAAGGTTGGAGTAACTCCAATGGTTGATAAGATTAGAGAGAGTCACCTTAGATGGTTTGGTCACATAAAACGCCGGCCTTTCGATGATCCAATTAGGAGAGTAGATGTATTAGATCTGACCTATGTTAAGGAAGGTAGATGTAGACCTAAAAAGACTTGGTTATAAAGTATTAGAGATGATATTTTTTATTAGATTTAAATGAGAATTTGATTCTTAATAGGACATAATGGAGAAAAATGATTCATATAGCTGACCTCACGTAGTGGGATAAATGTTTGATGTTGTTGTTGTAGTTATCAAAATTCAAAAAATTATTTTAATTGAAATCTATCTTTTATAATTTAAAGCAAAATTCATCCACCATTTGTAACCGTTTGTCGAGGGCGTTGAATTCAAGAATAAGCTCAGGTTGAAAAAAGCCAATGTGTTATCGAGAATGTCATTAATATTCATTCTTAAATAATCTCTAGCTAGTAATGAAGTGAAACATATCCTCTAACCAGTGGTTATGCTGCTAAATGACATCATTAAATTACAGTCACAGAAAGAGCACAATGGTTAAAATCCTTGAACAATGAAATATGGGATATATTTGATAGGGTACAAGGCCTTTTATTAGCTCAGATCAACTTAAATTTCTCCCCTTAAACAAAAATTCATCCCAAGTCTCCAAAGTATCCTTGGATGAAGCAACCCGCCAATGCTGACAAGGTTTCTTCAGGTAGATTAGGTTGACTATCTCATATGATTAAGGAGATTAGGAATCACAATAACTCGGGATGAGAGAACTATGAGATCTTAATCGAGTTTATTATCATTCTTCCCATCATCTGTTTTAAGGGCAAGGTGTTAAATTTCAAATTCAAAACATCAAATATTCTGTTATATGCTAGGTATTTAGTGCATATCCATTGACTAGTCTTAATCGAAAATTCTCTCTCATCACTTGAGTGTTAATTAATTATAGAGGCTTGCACCTAGGGAAACCTGAAACCAGATCATAAAGTCCTCGCAAAATGAGGGAGAAATATTTGGATAGTGTTCTATCTTTTGAAAATTTGACGTGAAACATTTTTGTAATGTGGAGAGGCTGGCGGCGAATTTTCAGAGCCTGCATGATACTAATTTTTTGTATTAGTGCTTGGGCTGGGACAAAAATAAAAAATATTTTAGGCAAATGTATTTCGGTGCCAGATTTATCCTTAGTGGAATTAAGGGTCTGTTTGGTTGGCTAAAAAGGAATGCAGTGTAAAAGAAATATTTGGAGTTGTTTGGATGAATATAAAGTAGATGCAAGTGAATGATTTTTTTTGTTTGGTTTGAAGAATGAATGTAGTGTAAAGTTCAAAAATGATTGCGGCCGGCTGTGGGTGACAGCGGCGGCGGCGGCGGCGGCGGCGGCGGCGGCGGCCCTCAGTGGCAAGGGAGGCCGACGGTGGTGGTGGCCGGTGATACGTGGTGACCGACGGTGGGTGGTGGCGGCCGCCGGCAGTGGTGTTGGTGGGTGGCGGTGGTTAGCGGTGGTGGTGGTTGGTGGGGGGTGGCGGCGGTGAGTTGCGACGATGGTGGGTGGCGATCAAGCGAGCTTGGTTGTGGTTTAAATGGTTTCACTAAAAACTTGGTGAGTTTTATTTATTTCGAAAATGAACTAAAATGCTTTACACTACATTTACTTTATTTAGCTCCACTTTGTATTCCAATTAAACACCAAAATTTTCAAAAATTTCCTGCATTTAGAATACTTTACACCCTTTTGTATTCGAACCAAACAACCCCTAAATGGAAATGGAAGTTCGTAAAACTGAATTTTATAATTAGTTTCAAGGTCAATAGCATTGGCTGAAACTGTTTTCTTTGACTTGTTTCAAGAGATTTGGCCAGCATTAAAGTAGAAACAGACCATTATATCGAATTCCATCTATCATTTTATTGGTTTTCATCCTGTTTTGAAAGTTTTTCCTATTAAAAACAATTTTACTCTTTCGAATTAACATTAATCGATGCATTTTGTAATCTCCTGAAAGGCCTTTTATTTAGCGTAATTTTTTATTAATATATTAATCATTGATCACTGTATTATTTTGTTTTAAATTGCCTTTTCATAATTGACTTTTTAATCAAATGATTCATTATATTTAGTTATCTTGCATTTAATTAGGTATAATATATTATCCGTTCAAAATTTTATATAACCTAAAATAAAGTTCGTGACTTAAAAGAAACACAAAAAAGAGCTGTATTTGTGATGCTAGCATAACTAGTGAACTTCTTTTGGTGTCATTTGGCTCAAAGTGAATGTCTTGAAACTTCTCCCGTGTTTTTGGGTGGGTTTTATTATGGGAATCGCTTAAATGAAGGTTGGGAAATTGTGGTAAAGCACCAGTAAGTTTTTTTTACTAGGTATTCTTTTACGTAGCACCTTTTTACAACCAAAAAAGCCACCCTTTGGAAGTGTCCAAAACCAAAATTGAAACATATATTATAGCACAGTTCGGAACTTATCTTTTGATTGTGCTGGTGTGTATGTTATTTGACTCAATCTGTTACCAAGTTGACTATCATGATTTCTTTTTTGTTTTCAAAATACTAAATAGTATTTCCTTGAACTAGTTGGAAGTGTTTTTTGTCTCTCTCTTATTTTGGTTTCTGGTTTCCTTCATTAGCTTGATAATGTTTCTGCTGGCACGACTGAATGGAAGGGTCTTTTGAGAGACTATTGGTCTCGATTTATTGAATATTGCAATTTGGCAAGCAATGCTCACATTCATCAGGTTATTATTTGTTGGCTATTACTTTCTCTCACAATATATTTGCGGCTTTCTGAGAGAGGTCCTATTGTTTTTGCTGCTCTGACAGGTTGAGAAAATGTTGGAGGAGAAATTTGGTCACATACTATTCTCTTCGCTTCCTAATGATAGCAGATTGTGCCCAAGGTATTTATGAGTTAGGTATTTTCTCTTCTATAATGGTGCCTATCTTGTAGTGGCACATGGAACCAAAAATGCAGGTTTCTTTTAAGTTATGGGAAAGTTACATCAAGTATTAAGTCCCTATGTTTCGTAGGTCATGGATATGATTATAACAGGAATTCTAAATGAAAATTTTCTTTTATCGCATTAACATTGTCCATATATTTTACTATTGGTCATTGATATACTTAATAGATATTCAGAGATGAATGCCTAGGTGTAAGCCTGCATATGACAATGTCAATAGTTAATTTTAGTTGTGTAGTGAATGCAAAGTTAGAATAATTGAAAAATACCACGAGACAAATAAATGTTAAACCACCCTAGCAAGGATGTGATATATGAAACCTCTTATAGAGCATCACATTTTGGATATCTTTAGTATTACTGGTGGAATATCTTAGAGGGACCCTCACTAAAGAAAACAAAAAAGATTGAAATCAACTACGCCAGCGATGGTCGACGGGCACGACATGTCACTAAAGTGTTCAAATGACCTCGGATTGCCAAAAGGACTGCGCTGTTGTGATCGAAACGTCGAATTTAGCTAAGAGGGAGTCCCTCGCAGTCAAATCGGGCGAAAATGATCAAAATTGACGACCTACACCCAAAAATGTTGCGCGACGTTGCCAAAACGATGTCCAATTGCAAAACGGACTTCGTCGTTGCATTCAGAACGTCCAAATCATCTAAAAATGATTGTAATATTAACTAAAGAAACTTGCACAAGAAAATTAGCGTGGATCTCAAGGCAATAACACGCAAATCGAGGCGCATTAAATGATCTTTTCGTTTGTCATTTTATAATAATAATAATAATAGTAACAACAACAGAATTAAATTAAAAAAAAAAAGAAAGTACACCTCGAACCTGTTTGGCGTCAACGCCGCTCTTCCCATAATCCCTGCTCAAATCCCACTCCTGCTTAAGACGAAGATGCTCTGCTTTCGTCGTTAAAAGGAGATCGAACAGAGCAGAATTATTTTTGCTCTTTTCTCGCACACAAACGTCTAATCTCCCCCTACACAAGTAGCCTGATGTCCTCCCAGCCTCTTCCGATCTCCTGTACATGATCAACCCGCGATCTAATGCCCTACCTCACACGATCTTCCTCACGACCGAGCCGGACTCCCCTCCCTGTCCGTCTGCTAGTAGGAGC
Organism: Dendrobium chrysotoxum; assembly: GCA_019925795.1. NCBI lineage: Eukaryota > Viridiplantae > Streptophyta > Magnoliopsida > Asparagales > Orchidaceae > Dendrobium > Dendrobium chrysotoxum. Next base: position 4,387,710 of record CM034302.1, on the reverse strand, counting down.
CGAACCCACAGCGACCCAACCTCACCTGTCGAGCAAGCCAACCGACCTCGTATCCTTCCTCCTGCTGCAACTCCTCACTACAGCCGATCGAACACCTCAATCCTCCTTTTGATTCTGTAAGCAGGCCGCCAAATTCACACTTCTTGTGCTGACCCTGCTCCAGACACTTGAAAGTATCCCACAGCCCTTGCCCGATCGTCAAGAGCTCCTCACATCTGTACCAAACCTTGACTTCCGCACACTGTCCGCCATTCACAGCCCTCCACCAAGTTCTCCAACCGCCTGATTTCCACAACTCGAACCTCGATCTCTCCTCTTAGCCGTCCCAAGCCCGATCCCTGTTGTAGCCAACCAAGCCCTGACCACCTAGCTGACCTCTCTCGCCTGACCGAGCTTCTAGTCGCACCTCTTGACCTAGTCGCACGATTCCAACCAAACCAACCAAAGCCCATGCCTAATCTAGGCTCCTCACGGCTAGAACCCAAACTTCGCTACCTGCTCGACCACTTCCTCACACTAGCCGTATGTTCTCCTGTGCCAATCCAACCTCCATGCCACAGTCTCCACCGCCCTGCCAAACAAAACCCACCTAACAAGCCCCTACATAACTCTACCTATACTCCCTGTTGTCCACAAATAGCAAGCCCAACACACTTCCGCCAATATCTTCCCCTCAGCCATCTCTCTCTTTTAATAATAATAATAATATTATTATTAATATTAATATTATTATTATTATAAAAAAATAGGAAAATAGAAAGAAAGGAACAAAAAAAAGAGATTGTGTAGTGTGCACATTTTCGTCACCGTCGTCGCTTCGACACCTCCATCGCCGCTCCTCACAAAAGGTATAATGATTTCTAAACTCAAAAAATACCCAAATCTTGATTTCGGCGCTTGCGGCGCAACGAGCGGACCACTCATGCACGCTTTTCTTAGCATGGTGGGAGGGCGTTCAGTGCGATGCATGCAGCAAGGCGGGTGAGCCTTGTGCACGTTTTTCTTAGCGTAGTGGGGTAAAACTTAAGTACCGGTACGCACTTTTAGGCCGGCGGGAAAAACTTGCAAATTTTCGCACAGGTACCCTTGCAACCCATGCATGCCTTTCTTGGCGTGGTAGGATAGAAGACCACGGCCGCGGTGCCGCTTGACACGGACCGTGCACGTCTTTCTTGACGTGGTTGGCAGGCCTAGACTCCCAAATATTCCTCTAAACAGGAGAGACACCTGGAGGTTGCTGAAAATCGGACTGACAGAAAACCAGACTTAAACAAATTAGAGGGAACCAGACTTTATGCTGGAAATGAGACTACAATGTGTACAATAATGAAAATTTAACATAAATGAATGAACCTAGAACTTGTGGCAAGCAAAGAAATACAACTTCCTTGCAAGAAAGAATCTACCAAAATCATGGAAGAATATAAAGACTTGCTTACAGCCAATGTCACGAAATTTCCAATGAATATTGAAAGTTAACATGCTGATTGGAATGCAAGCACAAACAAGCAACAATCACCTACGGACATCGACAAAAGGGACCTATAGTAAACACAATAATATGCCTACGGGCACGAACATGAACTCGTGACACAAATGGCAGCTCGCTTATAGGCAATTGCAAGAGACCCGTGATGAATAGACTCTCAACGAACATGATGATTTACCCATAAGCATCTACAAGGAGGGATTTTTTTTTATGAATGCGCTAATCTACTTGCAAACAAACATATCAGTCTCCTATGAACACTGAAAGCCAGTACACGATGAATGCAATGAACACACTAATTCGCCCGCAAGTACTGACAGTTGTTATGCAATGAATGTAATAATTCCTTCACACAAGCATGTCTGAAGAAATTGTACTGAACACGACGCATTGTCTACAAACAAAGGCAACAAACTTGTAATGGATGCAAACATCAACAAGCAGCAATAACAGGTTCATTATGCATACAATAGACTGCACACTGGTAGAAAGCAAGAGACTCGTGACTAATGAGGCACTCCACTTACGAGCATAAAGGATTCTTAGTATGCACAATGACCCGCCTACAAGCAGTGTTATCAGAATAGCAAAGAATACAACAGCTTGCTTACAGGTAACAATTGGAAACTCTTCATGCACATAACATGCTATCTATGAGCAAAGATAGAAGATATGCAGTAAATGCAAGCACCTACGAGTAGCACTGAGGGATCTATGATGCATATAACAGTTTGTCTATGAGTCAAGGTAGCGAGATTATGGTAGAACGTACAAACTCGCGATGCATACAATAGTCCCACTTACAAACAATGCTGGAAGCTTCACATTTAATGCAACCTACCTGCATGTAATAGCAGAAGGCTTATAATGCATACAACGGTCCTGCCTACATGCAATGTTGGAAGATTTATGTTGAATGCAGTTCACCTACATATAACAGCTGGTGATTCCTGAGTGTTCACTGCTAGCCTATAAGCAAGCTTAACAATGTTTGCACTACACGACAGTCTGCCTACAAGAAGCAACAAGTGATTCGTAGCAACACTTGCAAGTAACAGTAAATGACTCATTATATGCATAACAGCTTGCATACAAATCAAAATAGCAAATTCGTGGCAAATACGACTTACCCACAAGTAGGGAGCGTAAACTTGGAATGCACACAATAGTCTTGCCCACAAGTAGTATTGGAGAATTTACACTGAAAACAATTCACTTTCATACAACAGCTGGTGGCTCCCAATAATCTAATATTGCACGATAGCCTACCAGCATAAAGTAGCAAATGGCCCGTAGCATAGCACTATGACTCACCTGCACAAGTTAAGCTGAAGAAAATTTCTAACTTAAAACTTTAATTTAATTAACCTAATTAACGAATTAACTTAAAACTTTATAATTAAAATTTAATTGATTATTTAATTAAAATCTTTTAAAATATACAAAGTTTTAATTATTTCATTAACTAGTTAATCAACTAATTAATTAAAATAACTTTTGAAAATTCATTTAATTACTGAACTAATAAAATGAAATTAAAACTTTAATTTAATTAAACTAATTAATTTAAAAATAAAACTAAAATCTTTTAATTAATGAACCAATTAATTAAATTTAAATATTTTAAATTAATTAAGCAACCAATTTTAAATTTAATTAATAATTAACTAATTTTAAAATATATTTTAATTTGCAAGCTGAGTAGTTAATTTTAATTTAAAATTTAAGCTTTTAAATTAAAAAAAATTAAAATTAAAAATGCAAGTAGCAGAAGATGTGAGGGGAGAGCCACTCTGGTGAAGTTATGAATTCTTAATTAAATAATAAATGAATAGAAAATCAATGTTTGCACTATACAAACTTAAGTACAACGCACACTAACTAAAGTTCGAACACTAAAAACTCAAAAACAAAGAAAACTCCAAAACTCCTAACAAACCCTGCAATTGCAAACTCTAGCTTCTAGCAAACTCTAGCTCCTGCAACTGCTAGCCCTGAACACCTACAAACAAGTAAATAAAAATTAGTGCATGGAGGTAAACAAAATTAGTATTAAAAGAAGAAAATTAGTACTAAAAAAGAGAAAAACTAGTGATGTAAACAAAGCTAGTACTTAAACAAAACTAACAAGAAGAGTTAGTACTGCAAGTAAAGCTGCTACTGTAGGCAAATCCAGCATTAAAACAAAACACTAGTGTTGGTGTCGAGGTAGTGAAATGTGCAAAAATACATAACTGCTGCTAAAACCCCGCAAACTAAGCCCTATAAGTTACTTCTAGTAGAAGCAGTAAATCCTATTGATAACCACTTCACTAAGTCTACTAAGTGAAGTAGTGACAACCTAAAATTAAAGCCCGACAACTTCTAGTAGAGGTCGTAAGTTCGACTTTAGTTAATGCATTAGGGGGAATCTCTTGGTAAAAGTAACCTAACCTTAAATCCCACCTACGAGCTACTTCCAAGCGAAGCAACAAGACCCGCATGCTAGGGAAACTTCCAAGTAAACTACCCTAAAACCAAATAATCAGACAACTCGCAAACAAAGCCGTAAGACCTGTCCAAAATTGAAACCCCGAGCTACTTTCAATGAAAACAGTAAGGCCCACTTCTCAAAACTTCTTAACCCCGGGCTACTTTTAATGAAAGCAGTAAGACCCGATGTCTTAAACTACGGGCTACTTTCAATGAAAGCAGTAAGACCCACTTCTCAAAACTTCTAAACCCCGGGTTACTTTCAATGAAAGCAGTAAGACCCACTTCTCAAAACTTCTACGGGTTACTTTCAATAAAAGCAGTAAGACCTACTTCTCAAAACCTTTTAAACCCCCGAGCTACTTTCAATGAAAGCAGTAAGACCCAACCTAAACCTAAAACTATAGTCTACTTCCAAGGGAAGTTGTAAGACCTACTATACGGGCTACTTTCAACGAAAGCCGTAAGTCGCAACCCAAATTCAAACATATGGGCAACTCCCAAGCGGGACTGTAAACCCCAATCCAAACCAAACCTCCATAACACCAAAACCTACCTTTGACTATTGTAGTTTACTCAGGATTCTTGAAAGGAGGCAACCTATGGTTGCTAATTAGATTTCCTGGACATTACGATCAACGATCGCTAGTGTTGGTGAACTGAAACCTACGGTATACCCGAGATGATAGAACTATGGGATCTTGATCAGGTTTACCTCCATTTCCCCTATAACTGATACTAAAATACCTAAAATTGTTCATCCTTAATCGAGAGTTCTCTCTTACGCAGTAAGACAGGTAATTAACTATGAGGGCTTGCCCTCGTAGGAAGTAAGGACCCATATCTAAATAAACCATGATATTACCCTTAGGAAAAATCTGGTTAACTACAATTTGCGTTAAGAAGAATGAAATTCTATGGCTGCAAAGTGAGATTCGTGCCTACGAGCCATTTTTGCTAAGTGAAACAAAATGGAAATTCAATCATCAAAAACTTAAAACCAATATCCATTCGCCTTTCGCAATCGTTTGTCGGGGTTGATAAATTTGAAATTAATCTCATCTCACAAAGAGTGAATGTCATGTCAGGTGTATTACTAGGATTCACTCTCAAATAATCTCTTGCCAGCAGAGACGTTGCACGTGCCCTCAAATTGGGTGGTTTTGCTGCAAAATAGCACCGCTATATTACAATCACGGCCAAAGCTCGTTATGTTTCCTAATGGTTTCAAGTCTTTGAGTAATGAATCATAGGATGTACTTGATAGACACAAAGCCTTTTTATCAGCTAAGGTGGATTCAAATGTATCTTCTTGACAAACACCACCCCAAGTTTGGAAGGTCCCCTTGGACGAAGTAACTCGTGATTGCTGACAAGGATCCTTCTATCAGGTTGGGTCGACTACCTCCTCTAGTTAAGTAGATGAGGGATCATGATAGCCCGGGACGACGAAATCATGGGATCTTGATCGGGCTCGTTTTCATTCCCCCATCACTTATTTTTAAGTATAAGGTGATAAAAAAAAATTCCAAAAAAAAAAATTCCAAATCAAATCCATCAAGTTGTTGCTACTATATGCTGGGTACTTAGTACCCATCTCACAACTAGCCTTAATCGAAAGTTCTCTCTCGTGATCAGGAGGGGTAATTAATTATAGTAGCTTGCGCCTATAGGAAATCAGAACTCTGATCATAAAATTCTCACAACATGAGGGCAAAATCTCTGGGTAGTGTCTTATCTAAAACCTAATATGCTTTCTGAAAATTTATCCGGAACTTAATTTATTAAAACTCTCCCCGTCAAACAAAAGAGCGGCTTGGAGAGGCCGGCGCATGAATTTTCGGAGCCTACATTTACAAATGCTCGCTTATGCATATTTATGCTACAAGCCTAAGATGTGTAGCATGTAGGTCTAAATAATATTGTAGTTATCATTCACATAAGACTTTCATGCACATTTTCGGCTGCCTTATTTTTTGTGCGAGATCATACGACCCATTTCCTCCCTACTCACTAACCTATCCTACATAAGAATTGAAACTTAACAACATGAATTTAGAACATGCATTTGTGGAATTGGAGGCATTCCCTATCCAAAACATATAAGACCAATCATCAGGTTACTTGACTTTTGATCAGACTTAGCTAGGCTAATTTTTTCTCAGCTAGATTACTCCTTATCTAATCTTATTGCCTGGCCAATCTCCTTACCAGATCTGTGTTTTTTTCCAAACAGTTCTTTTTCAGGCCAGTCACCTTGCTTGACAAGTTTCCTTTCTATTCTAGCTTCTCCTCCAAACCGACATTTGCTGATGCCTAATGAATCGTCTTCACTGATGTGGGCTCCGAAAATTCGGCCCCGGCCTCCGCCCGACTTTTGCTTTCTTCGGGGGGAGTTTTAACAGAATTAAGTTCCGGGGTAAATTTTGGAAGGCAGATGGATTTGTAGTTAAGACACTACCTAGAGATTTCGCCCTCATTTTGTGAGGACTTTATGATCTGAGTTCTGGTTTCCTATAGGCGCAAGCCCCTATAGTTAATTACCCCTCCCAGTAATGAGAGATAAATTTCGATTAAGGCTAGTCGTCGATCAGATACATAGAAAATACGCGTTATCTGGCATATAGTAGCAGCATAGGATTGAAGGTTTGAAAATTGAGGGATTTGATATTTAAAATTGAGAATTTCACCATCTTGCACTTAAAGCGGATGGTGGGGGAATGGATGATAGACCCGATCAAGATCCCATGGTTCCGTCATCCCGGGCCATCGTGGTCCCTGGTCTACTTAGTCAGAGGAGGTAGTCGACCCAACCTGACAGAAAGATCCTTGTCGGCAGCCATGGGTTGCTTCGTCCAAGGGTACCTTGTAAACCTGGGGTGAATATTTGCCTAAGGGGACAAATTTGAATCCACCTTAGCTAACAGAGGGCTTTGTGCCCTATCGATCGTATCCTATTGATTCATATCTCAAGAATTTGATGCCATTGGGGAGCATACGGGCTCTGACCATAACCATAATATAATGATGCCATTTGGCAGCGACCATCTGGTTCAGAGGGCCCCGAGTCATAACCGTTTATCCTGCAGTGCCATTTGGTTGCGAAACTGCCGGTTAGAGGACTCGTACCACGTCCTTGCTGGCAGGAGATTGTTTGAGAATGGATCCTAGTGATATTTTCGACCAGACATTAGCTCTTTGTGAGCTGAAGTATTCTTCAATTTATCCACCTCGGCAAACTGTTGCGGAGGGTGGATGGATTTTATGTTTTGAGTGTTTGATGGTTTGATTTCAGTTTTAAATATTTTTGGGATTTTGATGATTTTCGGATTTTTTTTTTGGATTTTGGAGTATTTGGGGTTTTGGGTGGTATTTGAAATGATCTGTGTGGACCCCTTCGGTTGAGATTTACATTCAACACGGCCATCATCGGGGTGTGGGGTCATTCATATTTTTGTGTTTTGAACCTTGTCGACTCTGTCTAGTGATTGACAAAGGATCGGGTTTCGTAGGCTTTAGGCCTTTGTTAGTGAATTCTCTTGATTATAGGCCTTGAAGGTCTAATATGAACGTATAAAATAAATATCTCGATCGTCCTCGCGACCGCATATTTATTTAATAGTTCGAGCCGTATCAACTCCTATCTACTTGAATAGAAGGATCGGGCTCGAACTTGAATTCACTTGTTGACCCGCGCAACATCCCTAGGCGTCACGTGTGTACCAATAACACGCTCGCCGGGGCCCATGCGGATGTGTAATACATTCCCTTACGTGTACCTATGTGTATACAAAACTACAGTGCACGTGCGGGGGTATTTTAAAATATTTGTTGCTGCTTGGTTGTACGGGTGACCGCCATTTGAATGCAGCATTCTACTTGGACTTTTGTACACGCCTTCTGTCCGCTTTTACAAAGGTTGCAGATCCGGTGGCGTGGCGTCGTACGATCTCCACAACCGTTGCTGGTAGGCGGGTAGATGTTTTCATTCATAGATTGGAATTGACTTCAGGATACTGCATTTACTGAAGTCTTTCTGTGTCTACCCACAGATGATATGTGGTGCATACATCTGTATTCATAGGAAACTTGTATGTATTGCAGATCTTCTGCTCTTGATTACATGCAGATCAGTACGCTCATTTGTAACTTGATGTTGGTTGACGGTTAAGCTACATTCACTGATGATCTCTCCATATGTTTTGGTTTGCAAGTCATTACATGTTGACTATCGCCACTTGTAATCGGAAGGCACTTGGTGCCTGTTGTAAGGAGATTGTTGTTTGTTGGGTGAACTCTACCCATTATTGATCTCTTCAGACATTTTGATCCTCATTGCTTGTAGGGTGTGGGCTCCGAAAATTCGGCCCCGGCCTCCGCCCGACTTGTGTTGCTTTCTTTTAGGGGGGGAGTTTTAACGAATTAAAGTTCCGGGGTAAATTTTGGAAGGCAGATGGGTTTGTAGATAAGACACTACCCAGAGATTTCGCCCTCATTTTTGTGAGGACTTTATGATCTGAGTTCTGGTTTCCTATAGGCGCAAGCCCCTATAGTTAATTACCCCTCCCGATAACGAGAGAGAACTTTCGATTAAGGCTAGTCGTCAATCAGATACGTAGAGATACGTATATCTGGCATATAGTAGCAGCATGGGTTGAAGGTTTTTGAAATTGATATTTAAAATAGAACTTTCACCATCTTGCACTTAAAGCAGATGGTGGGGGAATGGATGATAGACCCGATCAAGATCCCATGGTTCCGTCGTCCCGGGCCATCGTGGTCCCTGGTCTACTTAGTCAGAGGAGGTAGTCGACCCAACCTGACAGAAGGATCCTTGTCGGCAGCCATGGGTTGCTTCGTCCAAGGGTACCTTGTAGACCTGGGGTGAAATATTTGTCTAAGGGGACAAATTTGAATCCACCTTAGCTAACAGAGGGCTTTGTGCCCTATCGATCATATCCTATTGATTCATATCTCAAGGATTTGATGCCATTGGGGAGCATACGGGCTCTGGCCATAACCATAATATAATGGTGCCGTTTGGCGGCAACCACCTGGTTCAGAGGGCCCCGAGTCATAACCGTTTATCCTGCAGTGCCATTTGGAGGCGAAGCTGCCGGTTAGAGGACTCGTACCATGTCCTTGCTGGCAAGAGATTGTTTGAGAATGGATCCTAGTGATATTTTCGACTAGGCATTAGCTCTTTGCGAGCTGAAGTAAATTTTAACTTGTCCACCTCGGCAAACTGTTGCGGAGGATGGATGGATTTTGCTTTAAGCGGTTTGATAGTTGGATTTCAATTTTTAAATATCAAGATTTAAATGATTTTGGGAATTTTTGTGGAGTTTTGGAGTTTTGGGTGATATTTGATAATATTTGGAATGGACCCCTCCGGTTGAGATTTGCTGTCAACGCGGCCATCATCGGGGTGAATGGGGTTGTTTGTATTTATAGGTTAAACCTTGTCGACTCTATCAAACTGTTGATAGAGGATCGGGTTTCATGAGCTTTATACCTTTTGTTAGTGAATTCTCTTGATTATAGGTCTTGAAGGCCTAATATAAACGTATAAAATAAATATCTCGGTCGACCTCGCGACCGTATATTTATTTAATAGTTCGAGCTGTGTCAACTCCTACCTCCCTGAATAGAAGGATCGGGCTCGAACTTGAATTCACTTATTGACCCGCGCAGCATCCCTAGACGTCACGTGTATACCAATAACACGCTCGCCGGGGCCCATGCGGGTGTTTGTCATTAAATATACTTCACATGATACGATTATAGTGTCAAATGATATACTAGAGTAAAACCCTCTGCTTATACAACAGGATGATTTGGAATATGATAGCAATGTCAAATGGCATACTAGAGTGAAACCCTCTGCTTATACAGCAAGAGGATTTAAAAAATAGAATAGCAGTGTCAGGTGACACTAGAGTGAAACCCTCTGCATTTGTGGCAGGAGGATTTGGAAATAGAATAGCAGTGTCAGGTGACACTAGAGTGAAACCCTCTGCATTTGTGGCAGGAGGATTTGGAAATAGAATAGCAGTGTCAGGTGACACTAGAGTGAAACCCTCTGCATTTGTGGCAGGAGGATTTGGAAATAGAATAGCAGTGTCAGGTGACACTAGAGTGAAACCCTCTGCATTTGTGGCAGGAGGATTTGGAAATAGAATAGCAGTGTCAGGTGACACTAGAGTGAAACCCTCTGCATTTGTGGCAGGAGGGGTGTCCAGCTGGTGGTTACTAGCGCTAGATGCACATGATTGCATTTTGGGTTCTGTTGGCGCCCTTTTGCTTGCTTGTACGAAGGTTACAAATTCGGCGGTGTGGCGTCTGGCTTTAGTAACCCGTGACCTCTTACTACCGATTCCCTGTTCTTGCTTACAGGTAAATCGTGGTGTCGTCACCTGATTGCCACAATGTACCTCCTTGTTCCGTTATAGACTCCCTTTTCCTATTCACAGGGAATCGGGTCTATGACTCACATAGGAATCAATAAGCTGCTCCTTCATTCTGGCATCATTTCTTGAAGAAACCTTGGAACATCAGGAAGTTTAGTTCGAATTTGTTCAAACATCTCTTCCATCTAAGAAGAAACTTTGGAACACCAGGAAGTTTAGTTCGAATTTGTTCAAACATCTCTTCCATTTTTTTTTTACAGGAGATGTCCCTCATGCTGGTCGACTCTGCTTGAGAAGTCAGCTGGTATTCCTACTCATCACATGCCCTTGTATACATTTGTGTCCACATGGGTTCTCCATGATCACAACGTACCCGCTGTTGTTATCCACAAATGAGTTGTACTTATCAGCAGGGGCCGGCCATATCCAATACGATTTCCCTGAGGTGTTTGTAGGAGAATAATTGTACCATATCCACCTTTCATCAATTTCAGGTGGTGTTAATCGTACTTGTTTGCAGCTACGGGCCCTCCACTATCGATTGCCAGCGTTGCCTTTCTCAATCAACAGGCGTAGTTATTTGCATGATAGATCTTTGATTGCTGCAGGTGGGTAATACTTGCACTTTTGCAGTTGACTGATGTCTAAGTCAATCGCACTTGGAAGTCCACTACGAGTCCCCTGCTGTTAACTTGATGTTTGTTTAAATAATCAAATTTACCACTTATCTTTTGCATTTCGATTATTGTCGTACATTTTAGCATTTAGGACTCGGTTCTCTGCAGTTCAGTTTAAGTCCCTTGCTTGTTTGGCTCGAATTCAGTCCCCTGATTGTCTGAGCTCTATGCACTTCTTGTTCGAGTATTGACCCTCTGAATTGTTGTTCAAATTAGATGTCCTTTATTGTCCAGGTTTTGTGTACTTTAGTGAAAATTTCGGCAGCATCCCGGCATATCCCCCGTTTGGGGGGAAATGTAGGGAGCTGGGCCTTCCCACCACGCTACAAGAGCGTGTATGGTAGGTGTCTTTAGACACCGCGGCCGTACATTTTTCATCCCACCACGCTACAAGAGCGTGTATGGGGTCATCCAACAGTAACAATACGAGAGCACCAGTGGTTTTCCCTACCACGCTACAAGAGCGTGTATAGAGCTTACCCACCTCGTCGTATGCCTCGCACCGGGCTCCCTCCTACCGTGCTACAAGAGCGCGTATAGGTGGTTCTCCGGTCCGCCGCAAACACCGAAAATGGGATTTTGGGTGATTCCCCTCCTCGTTGTAAGCACCGCACCGGGTTTCCTCCTACCGTGCTACAAGAGCGCGTATAGGTGGTTCTCCGGTCCGCCGCAAACACCGAAAATGGGATTTTGGGTGATTCCCCTCCTCATTGTAAGCACCGCACCGGGTTTCCTCCTACCGTGCTACAAGAGCGCGTATAGGTGGTTCTCCGGTCCGCCGCAAACACCGAAAATGGGATTTTGGGTGATTCCCCTCCTCGTTGTAAGCACCGCACCGGGTTTCCTCCTACCGTGCTACAAGAGCGCGTATAGGTGGTTCTCCGGTCCGCCGCAAACACCGAAAATGGGATTTTGGGTGATTCCCCTCCTCGTTGTAAGCACCGCACCGGGTTTCCTCCTACCGTGCTACAAGAGCGCGTATAGGTGGTTCTCCGGTCCGCCGCAAACACCGAAAATGGGATTTTGGGTGATTCCCCTCCTCGTTGTAAGCACCGCACCGGGTTTCCTCCTACCGTGCTACAAGAGCGCGTATAGGTGGTTCTCCGGTCCGCCGCAAACACCGAAAATAGGAATCTGAGTTTAGGGATTATACCTGTGCGGGGTTGACGGCGCTGATGTCGATGTCGAGGACTGTCCCCACCACGCTACAAGAGCGCGTATAGGGCTTACCTGCCTCGTCGTACCTGTTGCACTGGATTCCCCCCCACCGTGCTACAAGAGCGCGTATAGGAGGTCCACCAGCGCATCAAGCGCGTCGAGGACAGGATTTGAGACTTACCTTGCGTGCGTCGTCGGCGACGGTGTCGGCTCGCGGGGCAAGAGGGGAGTACATTTCTTTATCATTTATTATAACTAATTACAATTAATAAAAACTATTACAATTAATAATAATTAATATAATTAATTATTATTAACGAAGTAATCATAATTAATTAAAAATAATTAATTATTATTAATAAAAATTAACTATTATTAATTAAATAATTAATTATAATTAATTGATATTAATTATAATTAATTAAAAAATTAAAAGTAATTAATTAATTATTAATAGTAATTAATTAAAATTAATTAATCATGATTAATTAACATTATTAATAATTAATTCTATTAATATTAAATAATTATAATAAGTTAAAATTAATTCATAATTAATATAAATAATGATAATTAGGTAGGATTTAAACTTGATTTTGAATAGGATTAGTTTAGCATTTGAGCAGGATTAGTGAATTTAAAAGCTCACAGAGGAATAAATCCTCTGTTTCCTCTCTCTGCTTGCCTTAAGAGGTTGCTGAGCAATCGGATTTACAGGATTTGGGGAAAGTTACCGTTATAGTGAGCGAGCTCCCGTCTACTTCCAATCAAAATGTCGGACTTCCGATTCGCAGGAAGGGAAAGTCGTTGAAGAAACGAAGTCGGACAACACAGGAGGAGCCGGAGAAGCGACTCGTGCAACCTTCACAGCAGGCGAGCTCTGTTGTTGTTCCCGATCGTAACGTTGTAACTTCCGATCGACAGGAAGGGAGCGTCGTCGGGAGAGGTGAAGTCGAACAGCTGGGAGGAGCCGGAGAAGCGACTCGTGCAACCTTCACAGCAGGCGAGCTCTGTTGTTGCTCCCGATCGTAATGTTGTAACTTCCGATCGACAGGAAGGGAGCGTCGTCGGGAGAGGTGAAGTCGAACAGCAACTGGGAGCCGAAGAAGCTGCGAGAGGGGCGAGATTTTGTCGTGAGTCCAGTAAACCGAAGAGCAGAGGCTTCGGTCTCTTTTTAACGCCAAGGGGGATCGTGGGGAATGTGACATTGGGTGTGCGGGAGTCGTGCGAGAGGCGGCGCTAGATCGTGCGAAGAGCGGAGATCGCGGGAGCCTTTACGACGATCGTGGGAGACAAATCGCGTGAGAAGCGGCTTCTTCGTGCGGATTCCGGCGCTAGGCAGGTATGTAGGATTTTTTTGTTTGCTGTCTACAGTATGCGGGTCAACATAGGGCCCAATGCATTTGATTGCATCTTGATCTTGTGTTTGTAGCAGATAGGCATGATCACTTGTACGTTGCTCAGTGTTGACTCTAGAGTACTATAATGATCGCTCCCTTTATGCTCGTAGTGGTTAGGAATGCATGCTTGCCATGGTAATATCACAGATGGTACAGATAATCATTGTAGGCTCCAATATTCATCATGCCTATCATGGAGAGATTGTTAGATCTCCAAATCTTGTTCATGAGTATTTGTTTGTTGTAGGTCTTCGGACCTCCTTTATAGACCTTTGTTTGTTTTCAACTCAATGTCAAATTTGAGTCCCTCGTAGTTCAGATCTTCGTCATTTGATTCAAGTTTAGGACTTCTGCAAATGTTCAAATCTTCTTGTTGTTTGGTTCAAATTGATTTCAATGTAGACTTGAATCAAATCCTCACTTGAGTTCAAATCATGTCCAAATTATGCTTGATTAATATCCCAATTAGTCTCAAGTTAATGTTCAAGTTCGAATTAGGTTCACATTCAAGTCTTTTGCAGTTTAGTTGGGTCCCTCGTAGTCATATTGAGTTCAACCTTTGGTCCTCAATTGGTTCACTTGAGTTCAAAACACAATCCTTTTTGTCCACATTTGTTCCCATTTGTGTTCAGTTTGAATCCATTTCGTTGTCACTTGTTTCGAGTCCAAGTCTCCTTTGGTTCAAGTTTTAACTTGAGTCCCAAATATCTAATATTTTGCTCAAGTCTTCACGAGTTTGAGTTTTAGTTTAGGTTCAAATTATGCAAGTTTTGTGTTGTTCAAGTGTTCAAGTTCTTGTCCAAGTTCTCATGTGTTCTTCTTGAGTTCAAACAAGTCCAAGTACGGTCTCAGATTCACCCGAAATTTCGGCAGCATTCCGGCATCTCCCCCGTTTAGGGGAAATTACGGAAAACTGGGCCTTTCCCACCACGCTTAGGAAAGCGTGTATGGTAGATGTCCTCTTTCGAGGACACCGCGGCCGTGTAAAGTCTTCAATCCCCCACCACGCTTAAGAAAGCGTGTATGGGTCTTCAACGTATCTGAAAAAGAAAAGCATTTGTTTCCCCGCAGGTACAGAGCCGCGTACGGGTACTTAAAATCGTCCTCACCACGCTAAGAAAAGCGTGTATAGGGCCTACCCGCCTCGCCGTAGGTGTCGCACCGGGTTCCCTTCCCACCACGCTTAAGAAAGCGTGTATAGGCGGTTTGCCGGCTCGACACGAACGCCGAGGATAGGATTTTTAGGTGATTATCCGCCTCATTGTAGGCGCCGCACCGGGGTCCCATCCCACCACGCTTAAGAAAGCGTGTATAGGCGGTTTTCCGGTTTGCTGCCAACAACGAAAGCGGGCTCTCGGAGTTTTAGGGTTGGATGGTTATACCTTTGCAAGCGTCGGCGGGGTGGCACGGAGATCGAGGCAAACAAGAGAAGTATTTAATTTATAATTAATTACAAATTAACTATAATTAGTTATATTTAATATATAACTAATTATAATTAACTTAAGAATAATTATAAATCAACAGTCTTAATTATAATTAATAAAAAAATTAATTATAATTAATTATATTAAATATATAATTAATTATATTTAATTTAAGATTAATTATAAATTAATTGAATTTAACTTATAATTAATTATAAACTAATTACAAGTAGTTATATTTAACTGATAACTAATTGCATTTAATTTAATTAATTATGAATTAATTGATTTTAATTTAAGATTAATTATAAACTAGTTATAATTATTCCTAAATAATGACAATAGTAATAATAAAGCAAACCTAGAACATATGTATACTTAACAACTAAGGGATCGGGTGAAGGCAGGAGTCAGAGAAGGCAATATAGGTTCGGTTTGCTGTGGGAGATCGGTAGAGAGATCAAGTGAGGGAGCTCGGAAGAGGTAGAGGCTACGGGATTTGACGGAAGGAGGCAAGGTAGGCTCGGTTTGGAGAGGAGGCGTCGGTACAGGGCTTGGATCGGGGCTTCACTGCGGGCGACTCCCTTGCTTTTGATCAAAATGTCGTAACTTCCGATCGACAGGAAAGGGAACGTCGTCGATGGAACGAAGTCCAGCAACAATGGGGGAGGTAGGTCGATTTCTCCCCCCTTTCTCTCTCTCTCTCTCTCGGTTTCTCTCTCGGCTTGCGGGAGGCAGCGACAGACAGGGAGGGGTCCGGCTAGGGCAAGAGAATCAGAGCAGGTAGAGGAGCTTGTTGTTTGATTGTGGACTCGGGATGGAGAGGGAGGCGTCGCAGGAGCGGGGTCGACGGGATTCGAAGGTTTTTTTTGCGATTGTGGAAGAGCTTCTCTTGGGTCGGTATTTAACGACGCAAAAGGGGCGAGAGCCGAGGCGAATCGACGGGATTCGAGCAGGAATCGCGGAGCGGCGCCAAGTGAACAGTGCTTTGGCGGGATTTGCGCACAAGCTTCGGCGGGATTTCTGCAGAATTTCTGGATCCGACAGGTATGAGGTATGGGATTTCTACTCCTTTTTTGTTCTTTATTTGTTGGTCAACAACTGACGAATGGTCGACTTCTTTTCTGACATCCTTTCAACAGGCTGACCTTCATCGACGCCCTTTAGACCACCAACTTTTTTGATGATTGGCCTGCCTCCTCATGCCTAACTAGCCTTTTTTTACTGATGTACAGCCAACATTCTTTGTTGATGCACAGTCCACTACCCTTACTGAAGTTCAATGTGTCGTCTACCTGCACTAACACCAGCTTGGCATCCCTTGTGGACCTCCTGATTGATCCATCCTCATGCATTATTGCCGCAAGATCCTGGATCCCAAGGCACCAACACTTGATGATAATCAACTAATCTGTCTCTTTCTATAAATCTTTTACACGCGTAATGTTCATACTGTTATCTGAACACATATTTAAGGTGTTGAATCATTAGTGTCTCTAAAGATGTATAGGGTAATTGATGAGGACATCGGAGATCAACGGCTACGATATGGATGTTTATTATCTTTTATGTGTTTTATGTACGAGTTTATTTATTTTCTGTTTTTCCTATTGTACCCCTATGAGGGGAGTTTAGTGTGTTGTAGCCCGAAGGGCATTTTAGTCATTGTTCTTTTTCTTTTTCATGAGGCCTATTTATAGGCTAACTCTCTTGTATGTTGAGGAAGGATGATGATAAAAAAAAATTCAGTTTTCTTATTGATCTCTTTGTGAGTTCTTGAGAGGAGAAACCCTAGGAGAGGGCCACGCATCACCCGTCAGCCGCCGGTGGATTCCGGGACTCGCGGTTAGTATCTATTAGTATTTTCTTCCCTTCTTTCCTTGTTTCCACAGCCGGCCATCCCTCATCTTCCCCTTAGCCACCGGCTCACCTCCCAACACCCCAAAACCCGCCGTCCTGCACCCCCCAAACCGAACCCTTACTTCCCCTCTACACGTCGGCCGCCTTGGCCTTCCCAACCGCCGGCCGCCCCTCCCAAGGCCATCGCCACAACCCCGGCCCGTCCCCTTCCCCCCTTCCCCCCCTTCCATGCCACCGGCCATCCCTCTCTCACCCATGGATTATGAAATTCAAATCCCAAAGCCCACAAATGCTTACCTAAAATATCTTTCTATTAATTTGGAAACTTTTTGATTTGAATTCAAAATTATTTGAATTGTAAATTAATCTCATATTAATGAACCCTATTTTAGGAAACCCATTCAATTTCTTAAAATTTGAAATTAATTTAGATTTAATCATATAATTAAATTGATTGCATGGGGGCCACATACATCGAATGTGGACAGTTTTCCCTAACTCCTTAGGGCCGCCCCTTCCACTCTCCAATCTCACTTAATTAGATCCTAAATTAAGGATCTAATTCATTTAATTCCCCAGCCCTTAATATTACAAAATCTGAAATTATAATCTCAGATTTTATTTTCCCTCTCCCGCCACCAGATCCAAGGCCTAATTGGATCTCCACATCACCCCAACCACTTGGCTGAACCCCTTTCCTTCCTCCTTGCCCAAAACTTTGCTCCCAAACCCACTGCCTCAAATTTCTAGACATTCTAACTTGCTGTCCTAAAGATCCAGCAAAGGGAATTCAACAGTTTGTTGCTACAAACCCTCCTGTTGCCATCCAAAAACCCCTTGGACTGCTGGTCTGTGAAGACACTGCTGTCCTGATTTTCTGGAAGCTGATTGGTTGCTGTCCAGAATTATTTCAAGGGCCAAATTGCTGTCCAATGAAACTGGACTGCTGTCCGCTGGTTTCTGCAGGCTTCCCAGCACCTTGTCTTTCGTCCAGAAGACTCCAACGGCTGTCCACCTCTTCCTCAGCATTCAAACGATCTTGCCGGAGTACGTATCTCTTTTGTCTTTAGGTAAATTCGACACCCGACTCTCTATCTTCATAGTTACATTCATGATTGTGGTTATTATTATAGTCATGAAGATAATGTTAAGGCTTCTCTGCTAACGCCTAGAAATTGGAATAGTTGAGTGAAAGATCTTCTTGTAGGACTAATCTTATTGTTAACATTGGGATTTAATGTTGAAAACCATCATGCATGATACGTTAGATTAAATTGATTATTGTGATCTTAACTCCTATGCATGTGATTTAGCCTAAGCTTGTCTTACCCCTCTTTGTGTTTTATGTTGTCGTTTAAAATCAATTTAAAGGTATAATTATTGTGAGCTCTAAAATTAAGCGTGCAATTTCCCTAATCTAATCATCCTTGCATGTACGTTCTACATCAGTAATGTTTTGACTTTATTCACATTTATCGAAGTTAAGGTATATCAGGGATGCTTTGTTATTTTGTGAACTAGCTTTTTATCGTCCTCTCATCTGCACAATTTTTGCTCTTTCACTTTTAAAAGCATGAAGAAAACATTGTTACTCTTGTTAACTTGCAGCTGCGAAGAAGGAACTTTAAGATTTAAAGTTAGCAGATTTGGGTCTGGCTATTTTATTGGCTGCGATCAACACCCCAGATGCAAGTAAGTTATGAACATAATTTTTAATATGACTGGCTTCCTAAAAATTTCTACCAAGTTGATTGAGTATACTATGACTATCTTGCATTTCTTTTCTTAACTTTGTATTAGCTAGTTAATATCATGTAATTGCAAGCTAAATGATATTTGGGCATCTTCATGCAAATTACCAGGAACTAGAACCTTGATAGATTTGTGGTGTTGAATGTTTGAATTATTTTCAAAATAATTTTGTATAGCATCTGTGGTCTTCGTTTAGCCAAATTAGCAATGCTATTAAACTCATCCTTTAGATTACTGAATTTATGCTCTTGTTCTTGTTTGAGAATGAAATTTTTAAAATTTTATGTTTTGATAGGTACTGGGCATCCCAAGAATAGTGCTTAAATTTGAATTATGAAACTGAATTTCATTCACATTTATTGTATCTTAGGAGTATTAAGAAAATATCAAAATATATATATATATAAATAAATTAATATTAGCATATAATCTTGTAATGATGAACACATACTTGTGGATTTGAGTAATGCACTTGATTACTTTTAAAAATGGAGCCACCAAAACAAGAAGTAGAATTATTTTTACTTGGGTGAAAAAATCTTTTGGAAAGATGCTGTAGTGATTTTTATGAAATGTTTGACTACAAAATATAGCCTACCTATAATTATGGATATATATTTTAAGAGTATAAAACAAATAATTAAAAGAGGTAATTGTCCTTCAATAAGGTAGTGGAACTATTTAACTTCCAAGATTAGAAATTATTAGATTGTTGACGGAAGCAAATTGGGAGTTTTTAGCGAAGTCAAACTTGATGTAGAATAATTGATTAGTTTTAAAATCTCAGCCGTCCCTTGACACTTGATCCCACATCCAGGATAAGAATCCATTGAAGGCTCATCTGGATCACGCTGATCTCGTTAAATCCCAATGGTCCCTTAACACTTGATCCCACCACCAGGATGGGAATCCGTGGGAGGCTCACCAGGTTCACGCCGATCTCCTTCCATATTTGGGTGGCTGATTTAGGAAGGATTATATTAAGGCAATTATGCATGATTCTATAGTTATGTTTCTTTATTAAGACATCTTGTATAGATCTATAAATAGGGATAGTTTTGTGTAATAAAATTAAGATTTTTCCTCTCCAATTCTCTAAATTTAACATGGTATCAGAGCCTTTATTGCCTTGGCCAAAATTCTGAGTTTTTTATTGCCAGACTTTCTGAAGGGAAGGCCTAGCCTTCTCTTGAGAAATGAAAGGGATCGTATTTCATCTTGTTTGTTCCTGCGTACATCCAACCGAGAGGGGGAGAGTCTTCATCTCGCGGTCTCTTCGTTTGATCAAGAGAGACAAGCATCTAGTGCATCTCGTCTAGAGGAGTCAAGCGAGAGCCCCGTGGTCTCTGCGTTTGATGAAGAGAGACGAATGTCTCGTAGACCTCTATCGTATGCGTGCGACCAAACGGGACGAGATAGGCGTGTGGCCAAAAGATTCTGCGAGTGTGTCTAGGAGTTGATTGAGCGGGATTGCGCTCACCGCTGTGTGTGATCAAAGACGAGCCGATTCTTGTGTTCTGCTTCCAACTCGCTTACATCCAGAGCAATCGAGCAAGTGAGAAGGCTTCCCCTTTCGGTCTTCTACGTGCGGCTAGAGAAGGCACACGAGACACCTCTCGTGCGTGCCTACCTAGTGAAGAGGATCAAGAGAGGGAGCGAGCAGGACCTGCGTGCGTGAAGGAATGAGCAGTTGAAGAGTTGTTGTGCATGCAATCTACCCGGGCCGAGCAGACCTGGGCTAAGCAGGCCTTGGAGCCTCTTGAGCACGTGCTTGCTCTCGATTTGGTGAATTTAGAAGGATAATTAATCGGCTTTCTTGCTGTCCCACCACAGTCCTTCATTACCAGATTTCTGAGGAATGCAGGTTCCCGCCACTAACCTTCATTACTAGAATTATGAGAAATACAAGTTCCCACCACTGGCCTTCATTGCCGAAATTCTAAGGAATACAGGTTCCCACTATCGGCCTTCATTGTTGGAATTCTTAAGAATACAAGTTCCCACCATCGGCTTTCATTGTTGAAATTCTAAGGAATGCAGGTTTCCACCACCGGTCTTCATTGTCGGAATTCTGAGGAATAACGGTCCTTCTACTTCCTTCGTGCGTCTAAGACTGAGGAGAGATCGAGCAGGAGGGCTCCTCGTGCATATGTTTGGAAAGAATCGAGGGTTCCCTCTCGTGCGGGTATAGGGCTGGGATAAGCAAGAGTGCGAGACCTGCACTTCTTTCTCATATCAGACCAGAAGAATCAGAGGTCTTGCGTGCGCATGCACCAAGTCGATCGAACAGGGGTGTTCGGTTGGAGTCGGACGACTAATTTGCATTGGGCAGAAGGATGGCTCGATTGGATGGTAGGAGATTTGCGTGGAAAATGCTAAGCCGCTTGAGACATGTTTTTCTGCTTTGTCCTTGAAGCTTGCCGCAACCCTAAAAATATTTTTTTTCCTACTGCCGTGCCTTAATTGCCAGCCTTCTTCTGTGGTTGCTATCCTATCTATAACCAATGCAGCCTTCATTGCTGCCCTGCTTAATATAGCATTCATTGCTTCCCTTTCCACTGCAATGTCTAAAGCTAATTTTTTTCATAGTTTTGACCAAATGGAGGGCTCTATGGTGCACAAAGGGACTTGACAACTCTACTTTTTTGGTAACTGATTACCAAGCTAGGAATGACATATCTATATTCCCCAGTATGAGGGGGAGTGTTAAAATCTCAATCGTCCCTTGACACTTGATCCCACGGCTATGATGGGAATTTGTGAAAGGCTCATCTGGATCATGCTGTTCTCTGTTAAATCCCAGTCGTCCCTTAACAGTTGATCCCACGGCCAAAATGGGAATCCATGGGAGGCTCACCAGGATCACGTCGATCTCCTTCCATATTTGGGTGGCTGATTTAGGAAGGATTATATTAAGGCAATTATGTATGATTCTATAGTTATTTATTTTTTTATTAAGACATCTTATATAGATCTATAAATAGGGATAGTTTTGTGTAATGAAAGTAAGCTTTTCCCTCTCCAATTTTTTAGTTCTATTAGGGATATCGTTGAAAAGTTATGGTAGTGAAGAAATATATTGTACAAAAGAAAATTTAGTGGTCGAGTGAGGAGACATACAAAAGTTATTAAAATGTGAATTTAAATTGTAGCAAAAAGTAAATACAAATTTAGCCTAATAATAATAAAGAAGTATAATCTTGCAAATATAATAGTAAGCAAAATAAAATCTACAATTTTATATGATTTATGCAACATACTAGAGATATCATGAAAGGAGAATAGCGATGTATAATTGACTTTTTCAAGAAATGAGAGATCTAGAGGCTTTGATCAAGTAGATTCATTAAAAGTGATGATTATAAGTTTTTAGTCAAAGATGAAGATATCAAGGAAAGATACAAATTGTACTCTTAGAAATTATCAAAATAAAAGCTTTATAGAATAAAGTGAAAAGGATCAAAATGGTCCCTTGATTCTTTATGAAAGATCAAAATGATCCCCAACTATATCAAAGAATCAGTTTAGTCCTTCAAGTCTTTAAAAAAGAATCAAAATAGTCCCATGTTGGGACTATTTTGGTTCCTCTTTAAGGAGTTGAGAGACCAAACTGGTCCTTTAATATAGTTGTGGACTATTTTGATTGTTCATAAAGAGTCAAGGGACCATCATTTTGATCATTTTCTCATACAATAAATTGATTCATATGAATATAATAAAATAAATATTTGAGTTAAATTATACATTGCTTGAAAAAAGTGAAATGTACTTAGCTCTAAAGATGCATAAGTATTAAGCTTTAGGTCATAATGATATACCTATTAATATTTGGAGAGTTATGGGTAATATTAGTGTAGTTTGGTTAACATGCCTTTTTAATGGAATCTTTGAAGTTTAAGAGAGTACCGAATGATTTAAATACTTTAATGTTCTAGAATGAAATAAATGCTTAGGATTGTTGTAATCTAAGATGCACCGACACGGACACGGCGACACGGACACGACACGACACGGACACGGGACACGGCATTTTTCAGAAATATAGGACACGGGTGCGGCGTGGACACGGCATAATAATTTTTTTAATATAATATATAGAAATAAAAGTGACACCATATTGAAAATGGTAAGCAATAATAAATCAATGTCATGAGGACTTGTTTAGCTTATAACATTAAAATGTTTAGTACAATCACAAAAATATAAGCAAAAAATAATTTAGTACAACATGAAGGTTCAACTACTCAATAGAGGGAATGATAAAATTAGATTCAGAGGTTGGTCTTTGGCCTTCAATATCATCATCATTGAATATCATTGCTTCCAATTCTGGTTCATCTAGAGAAAGATTTGCAACCTCCAATAATCCCATATCATCAAGGCACTCGAACCCATCTCCAGCAACATCCCACATCTTGTTATCACCTGTCATATAAAGTGAGGTCTTCCTTGATAGAAGACGAAGATTTGTATGCACATAAACTAAATCTTCAGCTCGTTGTGGAGTTATTTTATTCCTCTTCATCGATTGAATAAATGAGTATGTGCTCCAATTTCTCTCACAACAAGAAGAGGATGATACTTGACCAAGAAGTTTTATTGCTATTGTTTGAAGAAGCGGTGCTGAAGCTCCATGAATCAACCACCACATTTTTGGATCCATCCTCCATCTATCAACCAAAGATTCTTGATCACCAAAATCCTCTAAATATCCAAAGAACTTTGCAAGTTCTATATTAATCTTTCTTCTCTCCTCCTCATTTGGAAAATATCGTTTCAAGCATATCTTTCTCATATTTGACACCTCTAAATCTTTTTGTGGTGAGACACGTTGAGGGTCTTGTTGAAGCCATTCTTTACTTGAATACCTTCAAATAATACAAAGCATATAAAATTATTTATTCATTTACTAAGAAATTTAAAATTAATTTAAAAGATGAATACAAATGTACCTTGGATTTAATGAATGGGCCAAACAATGCAGAGGTGTGTTGCTTTTGGTCCACCTATCCTCAAGAATGGTATAGACAATACTCCAAAAACTTGAGTCTTCATTATGTGACTTTCTTTCATGTCTGTATATAATTTCTTTCACTTTTGCTAACATAGAGTCCCACATCTCATAAATCAAATGTAGGCATGATTTATCTGTGTCAGCCTCTCTCAACATGTCATAAATCGGATCAGTGAAAGCCAAAATATAATCTACATTATCCCACCACAAATCATCTAAGACCTTTTCTTTCACATACCTTGCCTTCCCAACATCATCTTCTCGATAGCAAGACCACTTCTCACTAATCACCATAGATTGAAGAGCACTTTTTATTTGTTTGAATCTTCTCAACATGATTATTACAGAGGCAAAACGAGTTTCAGCAACAGCTAACATTCTCAAATGTGAGAAATCATTAAACATTGAAAGTCTCATTGAGTGGTTCATAATGAAATTTCTAATCAAAACTGCATCATCTGCAACTGTTGTTATCCAATGACATTCAACATAGATGATTTCATTTGCCTCTGTATTCTTTGCTGCACAAATATTTTTTAGAGCAAGATTTAAAGTGTGCACAACACATGGAGTCCAGAATATATGAGGATAAGTCTGCTCCACCAACAATCCTGCAGCTCTACACACCGGTGCATTATCTGTAATAACTTGCACAACATTTGAAGGCCCAATAATGACTATTACCTCTTTAATCAAATTGGCAATAAAATATTTATCCTTGTATTCTCCTTCACAATTTACAGCTTTAATAAACATGGGGCAATTCTCTGTAACGGCCATAAAATTAATGAGTGGTCTTCTTTGAGGATCAGTCCAACCATCACACATCAAAGTGACACCTTTTTCTTTCCACACTCCTTTTGTTGGTTCAAGCAATGTTTCAATATGTGCTCTTTCCCTTTCCAATAATTTTGATCTTATTGCATTGTAGCCAGGTGGAACATAACCTGCAAGGTTGTTATTACATGCAAAAGTAAATGCATTCTTGTAATGAGGATTTCTTGCAAGGTTGAAAGGAAGTCCCGCTGAAAAAAACATTCTTGCAATTTCACCATCCAATTCCTCTCGCTGCTGCATGTTAAAAGCCTTCTCTAAAGCACCACTGGCAACCCCTTTTCTTTTCTTTGAATCATATCCTTCACTTTTATATGGTAATGAATGATCAACTCTAACAGATGAGGAAGAAGTGTGGGATGAACCATGGGTAGATGGCAAAGGTATCTCTTTAGGAAGTGCCCTTTTGATCCTAAATTCAGCTTCATCAACTTGTCTGTTCAATTCAATCAACTGCGACGTAGTAATCTTAGGACACATTTTAATTCCATGACCAGAAATCTTAAGTAGATGTGCTTTCACCCTAGAATAAGATCCTTTGTAAGTGCCTCCACAATAATTGCATTTGAATGACACATTACCTCCTCCTTCAGAAGTTTTTCCTAACTTTGTAACATGAATCCATAAGGGCTTATCAGTTTCTACAGATGGCTCTTTTGAACCGTCACCTAATCCACTCCCACCAGCAGCAGAGCTCATTTTGCTTTCAAACACACTAGTGAAATGAAAAAAAAAAAAGGCTTAATAAATTAGTGCAATATATCAAACCCCTAAACATAATGTTTCACTTATCCAAAAGATGATGAATACAACAATATGCCGGGCAGCCGGGGGTCCAAGGGGGCGCTGCCCCCTGGCGGGGTTCGACCTAAAGCGCACCTAAAGCGCACCTAAAGCGCACCTAAAGCGCAGCAAAAGCGCAGCTAAAGCGCAGCTAAAGCGCACCTAAAGCGCACCTAAAGCGCAACTAAAGCGCAACTAAAGCGCACCTAAAGCGCAACTAAAGCGCAACTAAAGCGCACCTAAAGCGCACCTAAAGCGCACCTAAAGCGCAACTAAAGCGCACAGAAACTAAGAACAAAGGCTTGTTGCTTATGGCCGGAAGGGAAGACTAAGGGTGCGATCTCCAGGCAACCGCTGCTCGCGGGAAAGATCTCCGATTCTCCAGTTGACCGCTGCTCGCCTCAATCGCTCGGGAAGACCACGAATACGAATAGGAATACGGGATTAGGGTGAAGATGAAGACTCGGGCGTGAATCGGCTAATATAAAATAGCGGGACTAGAGTTTTCTTTTTTTAAAAAAAAAAAATTAAATTATCAAATAGCAAGACACGCGTGTCCGACACGCGTGTCCGATTTTTTTTTTTTTTTTTTAAATGGGACACACTAATAACGTGTCCGACACGTGTCCCCGCCGTGTCGGACGCGTGTCCGTGTCCGACACGTGTCCGACACTGCATACCCTCTTAAAACGAAGTGTCGGTGCATCATAGGTTGTAATTATATATGAATCAAACTTATCAATTATACAATTAGGTTATGGGCGAGGGCAATGGAATATAGCTTTAAAGTATTACCATGTAAGATACTTTGTGCCAAGGCAATTAATGGAAGCATATGAGAGAAAAAATTTCTTATATGTTTTTTTTTTTAAATCTTAAGAAGGCATATGATTGAGTAACACAATAATTGATGTACTATGCATTAGAGAAAAAAAATGTATGCGTGGCAATGATATATTGAAGTTATTCGAGGCATATATGATGGAGTATTGACTAGTATTGAAAGTATTTATAAAAGGATCAAGGAATTTTCAATCAGAAACTGATTATATCAAGCCATCAAGGTTCAAGATTAAGTTTGTTTTTTATGAGTTGGATATGGAGTTATTTTGATGCTCACATGTGATATCAAAATAAGGTATTATTACATAACTTTTTTGTAGACGGCGCTGGAATCTTTGCTGAAAAAATTGGAATGACGGAATGATAAACATATTTAAAAGATAAATGTCTTAGAATTATTAAAGCAAAGTCAATTTATAAGATATGCAATTTTGGTGGTTGCAATTGATAATTATTTGCCAATATTTTTAAAAAAGAAGGGGCACATTTATAGTGTTGAGTGTATTGGATTCATGGTAATCTTCATAATGAAGAGTTACATCTATTCATGAATATTAGGGAGTAAGTTTATTCGTGAGTTTGGACATTTTTCAGTCATCACGTGAAGAAGATCAAAGTTGACAAGTGTGGCTCCTCTTCGTCAAACAGTCAGGAGCTACTCTTGTAAGCCACTCAGCCATCTACTAGCATTCGGGTGTGTGCGGACATGTGAGGATAAGTTGCGAGCAAGCTCCTACTTTTGTTGCGGATGTCCTTACGTTTTGAAATCTCCTACGATTGTTCACATCCCATCTCGCCTCTCCAATTGACCTCATTACACTAGATCTTGCGTGAGAACCTCATTAGTTAGGGTAAGTTCTCGATAGATGATAATATTAGATAAAAAATTTTAACAACAAAGTTGAAATGCTGACCCTTAATTCATGCATTCATCGTGATTTTTGGGCACATTGCCTTGATATTTAAATGGACTATTTTGATCCCTGTTTAAAGAGTCTAGAGACTAAATTGGATTTTTTGCACAGTATTGGACTAAATGCCCTCTCACAAATAGTCAAGGGATCATTTTGGCTCTTTTCTTTATTAAATTCATACTTAAGCTACATAAATTAAAATTTCTATCCACCATCATTATGCTATATGTTGGGAATCCTTTCTGTGTGCAGTTGGTTTTATTTCTGACTTTCTGTATATCTTTATCTCTGATGAAACATCTATGACCCTGTTTCTTATCCATTTATAGAAGAGTTAAATATCATAACAGATGTCTTTTATGGCAGTTCCAATCACCTTTACCAGAAAGATTCTCACTGTGACCAGAAGTAGCATAAAAGCTTAAGACTCCTGTATCTGTCTCAACCATTTCCTGCTAAACCTGCTGAAGTTCATTATTCTTCTATGTGCCAAATAATTTATAAATCTGTTATTTCACATTTATTGATAAGCCTTAAGATGTTTATGGAAATACTTTTTCATTTTCTTTCTTATTATGATCTTTTCTTTGTTTATTTTTTTATCATGTAACTTTTTTTATTCATTTCTTTCATTTAATGAGAAAGGGTTTTCATCAGCTTTTCAGTAAAAAAAATGTCAAATGATCAATTTGAAAAGAATACTGTGTTGTCTTCTGCAAACTGCCATTAATTATTGTATTTTCTGAGTAAAACTGACAAGCTCTTGATTACAGGTTTATTGCTGGTACCATATTCAATGATGACGAAGACACCGTCAATGCTGATAAACCGGAGTCATTCCCTCCTAAATTGCTTGGTTACAGTCCCGGTTCTAATGAAAAGGTGGTTCGAATGTCCTGGTGTTCACACTTTTCATAACAATTTTTTTTCTCTTTCTTGCCACATTTTTCTGCAGTCAATATTCCTTCATAATCTTTTTTTCCTATCATCTCTTTCTGTTCTTATAGATTTATTTAAAGAATGGTCCTTATGGACACTATGTTCAACTTGGGGATGACAGAACTGGCTGTCCGCCAAAACGGTCTTCAGTTACTGAGGTGTGCTGGCACTTTCTTATTTATGGATTAGCATATTTTTTGTGGTTTGAATAATTTATTGTTATTCTTTGATGATACATGCATATTGCCGGTTCACTTTGGTATCATTGTGCTACTTTTTTATGATGAATATTACAATTTGGATCCTTACTCAGATGTAATGGGCTAACCATGGTATATAAATATGGTATATATTTATAAATGCCCAAGAGATCAAAATTTGAAAGTTTATAGCATGGGGAAAAAGAAGATTTAATTCTCAATCAAAGAAAAATGTTTTGTACGTTTGTTGTAGATGTTTTCAAGTCAAAAGTTGTTTCTTTTAAATGTTGAAGTGTGCTCATGATGCAAGTCTGTCCTAGGGCCTATGATTTTCTTGATGCAAATGTTAGACGTGACGCACAAGAACATGCTATGGGATAAAGGCTGGATGTTGTTGTTGTAGTACTAGTAAAGTTCAATAAAGCCCATCATAGAGGACTATTCCCGTCCACCTGATAGCCCTATTGATATTTTTATTCAATTTAATTGATTGAACTATATTATGAAATGTAAAACTTTGTATTTAAATATCTGAGCAATACCTTTAAATTTAGAGTGGAAATTAAATTCATACTGAACATTGAAAGTATCAATGCCATTTGAAATTGTTAGAACCGAAACTCATCCCCAGGAATGAACTGAAGTTGATACTGAGATTTAAAAACTTCCTCTAAAGATTTTTCTATTTAATTGGATTATTTACTGCCTTAAGTTTACTATTTGCTTCGAACAAGACATTATTTGAACAAAGAAACTGACTCTTGACAGTTCTTATTAGGGAACTGACATTAAATCAATTACATTAGAGGATGCTATTGATCTGCTTCAGTATCCCATAAATTTGGTAAAAAAAAATTATTTTTTTATTTTTGGAACATTTTTTGTTTGACTTTTTCATTCACTTGTGGAAATTGGTTTTTATTGATTGTATTTTTTATGGGCAAATAGGGGAACCACCCAGATGATGGACATCCTGTTTTCCTGAAACACTCAAGGATTGGCTTCTCAATAAAACATCGTCGCACCGTATCTCAAGTGCCCAAGGTTTGTTTTTAATAGTTTTTCTATTACTCGGTCTGAGTTTCTCATTTTATCTTAATTCCCCTAAGTTGTAATGCTAATAATGAGGGAGAATTGTTCTTTGGTATCACCTGTTAAGCCTTGGGTTTTAGCTCAAATAGCTTGAAAAGCACTTTCAATGAGCACAAGTCCTATGATTCTTACTTTATTTGAGCCATAGTGCTAATTCACCGGTATTTTAAATTTTTTTATGAAGAACTTATTTCAATATGAACTTTATTCTTAAATTACTTTCTCTAAGATAAAGCTCTAGGTGTGCTGAATTGGAAAAAAAAAAGAGTCCGGAGTCTCAAACAAATGATTAAAAATAGAAGGGTATTTGATAAAAAAATGTAAAACAACCTTATTCTTTCCTAAGACAAAAATGAATTTGATTACCTTTTTATAGTTATTGTTATGTCTTGTATTTGGATAATTTTTTTGACACTTCTAATGTAAGATGTAATGACCGTGATGTAGAACATACATGTAAAGATGAATTGCTTAAGGAATTTGCATGCTTAATATTTAGAGCACAATAATTATATCTTTATAGTGATTTTGAACGACAAAATAAAACACAAAGAGCGGTGAAACAAGCTTAGGCTAAACCACATGCGTAGGAGTTAATATCGTAAAACAGTCAATTAATCTAACGTTGCATACATAGATGGTTTTCAATAATATAGCTCAATGTTAACAGCAAGACTTGTCACTACGGAAGATCCACTCACTCAACTCTCTACAATTACTAGGTTTTAGAGGAGGAGCATTAACACTATCTTCATGAATCAACTAAGACCACAATTGAGTAGCAACTATGAAGATAAGAGAGTTGGAGGAAGAGTTTACCTAAAGAAATAGGAATTATGAAGCTCCGGTATGATCGTTTGAATGTGTGAGCAAGAGTGGACAGCAACTCTAACTCCCTAGTGGCCTTTGGACAGCATGCTGACAGTTTCTAGGTGGAGGACAGCCAACTAGCATGGTCTGGAATCTGTAGACAGCAACCTGTAGGCTCTGGACAACAGTTATCAATGCTCCTATCCTTGGAATAGCTTATGGAACCAATCCAGGAATCTGGGCAGCAAGCTGGAGAAGGGAATTCTAGGTATTTCCCTCTAATGGAGGCATGAGATCTTGAAGGATGAGGAGGAGAATTATGTGGACAGCTTCTATAAAATGTTGTGAGTTCTGGACAGCAGTCTATGGCCTTCAGGGGTGCTGGACAGCAAGTCAAACTTGCTGGAATACGTGGACAGCAGCAGGAATCTCAGAGAAAAAAGGAAGTAATGTGGGAGAGGGCTTGTGAGGGGGCGGCTACTTGTGTTGGGATTGGATGGGGAAATAATAGGAGTAATTATTGGGGTTAATTGAATTGGAGTGAGGTGGTGGGCCGACCAAGCATGGGGGAATTGATTGGGGATTTGAACTCTTTCCAAACATAAGATGTTAATTAAGGAAAGAGTACTAAGAGAGGATATCTTATTATTTCAGATTTGAGGAGATTTGGAAAGTGTCTAAATTAGAATAATCTTATTTTAGGAAAGGATTCTAATTCAAATAAATTTGAATTTTAAATTTGAAATCTTTCCAAATTTAAGAGGATCTAAATTAGTTAAGTCTTCAATTCTCTCCCTAGAGGAGATTTGGAAAAGAGAGGGAGGAGGGGCAAGTAGGGCTGGCGGCATGCTTGGAGTAGGGATTGATTGGATGGGTTTTCCTAAGTGGTCTTGGCTAAAATTAGGAGGAATTAATGGACAAAAGATTCCTCTTAATTTTAATTTAAAGTTAGATCCAAGAATTGAACACTTTCCTAATATAGATTATGTTGATTTAGAAAAGAATTCAAAATCTGAATTTGAGATCAGATTTTGAATTGGATTTCCCTCCTAATCTTCATGCTCTACTTTGGAAAGAAGCAAGCAATCGATTTTGGATCCATGGAAGGGGAAGGCCGGCGGCTAACTAGGGTTAGGGCTTTGGATTTGGTCGTTTGAAGATGGAGAGGGGGATAGAAGGGTGGCGGTTTGGGGAGGTGGGATGATTCTTGTTGACCGGTGGGTGGGAGCTTGGTTTTGGAGTGGAGGCCGGCGGCTTTGGGGTTGGGAGGGGGGCCGTCTGGTGGTTTGATGAAGTAAGGGACCGGTGGCTTGGGGATTGACCGACGGGCAAGGGAGGAGGAAAAAAAGGGGAAGAGGGAAGAAGAGATAAAAATCACGAACTCGGACTCTTCCAGGGTTGGTGGGTGATCCATTGCCCTTCACCAAGGGACTTCACCAAAGTTCTCTCCTAGAACTCTTAAGCTCTCACTCCAAACACATGGATCCAAAATATTTTTCATAATAATCATTCATTACCCTCACATGAAGAGGAGAAGGCTTTAAATAGCCTAAGAAATAAAGATAATACAAAGACGCAATTGCCCTTAGGGCATACACAGTATAAGGCCCTCAAGTAAGGCATAGACGGAAAAGAAATACAATAACTCATGAAACATAAAAGCATAATACATCAAATACAATAATAATCAAAATAAATCGGAGCGATCGTGGCCGTAGATCGACGGCCCTACTTCTGGTAAACTATCCAAGTCCTGATGTCCTCATCAAACCGTTTTCGTGAATATGTAAAACCTATTCAAATATGGGGAGTAAGAAAATATGCTCACAAAAACACTTAATTCTATATACAGGTTCACCCAATTGATGACTACATCATATTGCACCCACTGCAGATTTTACTATGATTTGATTATGATAAATTACAATCCATAATTCTTCCAATACAAACATAAAATAACCCGCCACGAATCTGTTTGGCTTGTTTTCTTCGTAGAGTAAAAATTAGGTTCCACAACTTAACAAGGAATTACATTTACTTTCTTTTCCATTTCAAGGCCTGATATTTCTTGTGAATGCTCTTTCTAATTCATAATTGCAGAGTATGAAACCGAAATCAATCACATTGGCCACTGGGGTGAAGCTCTTAAACAGTAAGAATGCTAAACAATGTGGTCGGCCTAAAGGCAAACCAAAATCTGAGGAATTGGAAGAAGCAGAAGCCTTATTTGGATGATGTCCTAAGTGCAACTCACAGCCAATATGGATAATTTAGCTCCCATTACGCTGCAGGTGATGCAAACTTCTTCTTTAGAGAGTTCTGAACAAACACAGGAAACAAATCCCATTTATTTTCTCGGGTTATATACAGATCACCTTTTAGCATCATCTATACATCACTCAAAATTTTGTTGTATTAATTTTTTGAGAGAAATTCTTTGTTTATTTATTGAATGCTTGTAGCTCTTTTCATTCATATTATTAATTTTAACCGAAGTTTGACATTTTATTGAAGCTGTAATTGATTTTTGACTTGTTATACTACATATGATGAGATTTATTCATTGAGACAAATATTTCCCTGATAAAAATTTCTAGTTTACAGATCACCTTTCTACATATGATGACTTGTTATACAGATCACCTTTCTTACTATTTAAAATAATTTTTTAATACAAAAATTAAAAATTTTGTACTAAAAAGTTGCTTTAAGTAGTAAGAAAGCCATCCCAAACGAAGCCTAAGGCTTTGTTTTAGACAATTTTCTTACTGCTTTTCAAAGCAGTTTTCTAGTACAAAAATTTTTAGTTTAAAAAATTTTTGTACTAAAAAATTATTTTAAAAAATAGTAAGAAAATTATCTTAAGCGAAGCTTAAGTTATCCTATGAAACAAATATTTGTTTTATTTTAGTTGGTGGGCACTTTTTGCCTATAGCATTTTTTATGTGAATTTGTGGTGTTTATTCAAGTGATCATAATTTTTAATTACACAATACCAAAACAAAAAGGTAGATAGTTATTTTAGTTCCAGAATTTTAAATATTTATGAGATTTTTTTTTTCATTGTGTTATTATTGTCTTACATAGTCATAACAGATTATTATAAAATCTTATATAGTAGTTATGTTATGTACTTAAAAAAAAAATTAAGAGTTGTGCCATATGTTGTGGGACAGAAATCTTATAGGCTATCGCTATTAATTTCATATAAATTAATTTATTAATATTAAAAAAAACTAAATGATATATTTCAAAATATATATTATTTTATATTAAAATTAAAAGAAAAAAAATTGATACTAATTGACCACTTAAAATCTGAAAGGATGATATGTAAAAGCTAAGTTATTTGTTTCATTAAATAATTTCATATAGAATTTATAAAAAAATTATTTTAAAAATAATATTAAAAATGAAGATATTTTTATTCAATTTTGAAGATATTCATGTCAATCATTTATTTGATTTTGACAAAAAAAAATAGTTAGCAAGAAAATAAATATTCATAATATTTTCAATAAATTTAAAAAATATTTATATGAAATATAAGTAATTGAAAACAATCCTATAAAATTAAGAAGATAATTAATTTTCTAAAAAAAGTCATTATTAAGACACTTTAAAAAAATATCATTACAAAAAATCTCAAAATATATCATAATTTTTTCTCCAATATAAATAATTTTGCATGTTGGGGCAATAAAAAAAATGGGAGTAATTCAATTTGAAAAGCAGGAGGATTTGAACGGTGATCAAAGCTTCCACGTGGAACCATCTTGCTCCAAATCTAAAGATATTCTGATGATGAAATTGAAAACTTTTAAATTTGTTTTAATATTTATGTTTTATATAAAGAGTTTTTAATATATTAATTTAAATATAAATTTTAATAATTTTGAAATATATTTTAGTATAAATTATATCAGAATATTCTTATTTTTTTTTTTCTATGCTCCAAACCTCATTTATTCAATTAAAAAAAAAAACTCTTTGGAGTTTAGAGAGTCTAATTGATGATTAAGGTTATGATTTAGCTTGTCATTTAGTGCTAATGATGAAATAAAAGTGGGGTCCACTCCCTTAATCAAATAATCATGCTTCTCCTCTTTAGGATTTGAGTATTTTGTCTTGTTGGGAAGATCAATCCAACATAGCTGAATTCTATTTGAGATTTTTTTTTTTTGAAAATATATTGGAAGGAATTTATTGGTAATGGGAAGAAGTCCAATATAAAATATGAGGAAATGAAGCTCAATAAAAAAATAGCATAAGTAGAAAATACAATATAGTATAGTTTAGAAAAGATAATTCTACTTGGAATAAGCCTTAACTTAGGGCTTACCCTTAGGGTTATTTTTTCGTGCACATCTATGACCATAAATAAAGTTACACACTATTTTATTCTTTGTAGAATCTATCGAAACAAATTGCTATATTAAGAAGTTTTCAAGTAGACTTTAAATAACAATAATTTTAGAAGAAATAAGTTTAAAATAATCATATAAATACCAACAAAAACCAGTAAAAGATACTATAACATAAAAGAATTTTTTGGTGATTACACCTAAATACCTATATGTATATACTACAATTAGATATAATTAGATATATTTCAAAATTATTTTGAGTATTTTTTAAAATAATTTATTTATTTTAAAATAAAAAAATCAAAATAGTTAAAAAAACACATAAAATAATTATTATTTTTCCAAAAGAAAATCTGATCCCTAATAGGCCCTTTGCAAATGCAATATAGTTAATAAATAAATTATTAGTACAACAATCAAGAGCATATATTGATATTTTAGTGCACATCCATGATCATAAATAAAGTTACAAGCT
This sequence comes from Dendrobium chrysotoxum, assembly GCA_019925795.1. Classification (NCBI taxonomy): domain Eukaryota; kingdom Viridiplantae; phylum Streptophyta; class Magnoliopsida; order Asparagales; family Orchidaceae; genus Dendrobium; species Dendrobium chrysotoxum. Next base: position 4,352,794 of record CM034302.1, on the reverse strand, counting down.
ACTTTACTCTTTGTAGAATCTATCGAAATAAATTGTTATATTAACAAGTTTTCAAGTAGACCTTTTAAATATCAATAATTTTAGAATATATATATACTAAAAGAGAGTAAAAAGTGTGGAGAATATGAAGGAATATTTAATGAATAAGAATTAATACCACATAAAAAGGGAATATGAAGCGTAGGAGATCTGAAGGGTTATAGTGAATAAGAAGTGTTGGGATATGAAATGAAGAATATGAAGAGGTATTTAATGAATATAAATTAATTCCACAAAAAAAAGGAATATGAAGCGTAGAGGATATGAAGAGATAAATACGAAGGGATATCGAGAATAAGAAGTGTAAGGGATATGAAGAGAGGAATATGAATATGTATTTAATGAATATGAATTAAGACCACAAAAAAATGGAATAGAAAGCATAGGAGATATGAAGAGAAGAATACGAAAGGGATATTTAATGAATACGAAGAAAAACTAAGAAGCGGTAGAGAATTTAAAATATTTCTTCACTTATTTTCTTAAATGAAAAGTAATTATATATTAATTATTTGTAAAATTATCAATTAATTATAATAAGATAATAAAATAAAAGGCCATGATTCTATTTAAATAATTAAAATGAAAGCCTAGGATTTTATTTGGGAAGAAACTCAAGCGATTTTTTTAATAGTAGTATGAAGAGGAAATATGAAGGGGTATTTAATAAATATGAATTAAGAGCCTTGCAGGCGGGGTCTGAACGCGAGGCAAGCGTGGGAGGATCACGGACTGCGAGCGGGGTCTGGACTTGAGGTAAGCGCGCCAGCGCGGTGCAGAGTCCGGACCTGAGGCGAACGCACCAGCATGGTGTGGAGTCTGGGACTTCCCTCATCCAAGAGCTTGAAGAATGGACTCTTCTGTTCATTGCATCTTCTGTTAAGATCTGAAGTGAGAGACGAATATATTCTTAGAACTGAGCTGACAAGCAATATACTAATAAATGGTTATATGACAGTGTTTTGTAAAGCAAAGCAGCAAAAAAAAAAAGTTGATACTCAAAAGTATTAATTGGTGCATCGAACACCTGAGAGGCTGAGAACAAACTAACTATAATACTCAGTAAACAAGTTAACAGTTTCTTGGATTCTAAGACATTGTGTTTCTCTACTCTAAATTCTTCTCGACAACTTTTGTCATTTCTACAATTCTGCTCATGGTTTTTTTGCCAAGTTCCAAGCTTCGCATTTATGTAGTCAGTGACTTGGAGATTAAGTAAAAATAGAGAAAAAGAAGTTAAGCAGTCAATCTTCTCTAATATATTTTTGATTTTTGAGCCTGACATGAATTTAAGACAACAATTCTGAGTTAACCATGTGTGCTTATGAATATAATAACTCTTCAATTCTTTTCATGTTTGTAAGTTTAATTAAATAGGACTGATTCTCTGAACCTGAGTACGGTTTTGTTCTCATCTCTTTAATAAACTTTGTACTAATAAATTTAGAAGATTAGATAAATTGGCTTATAAATTGTTACTCTTGTCAATTTCCCAATGAAAATGGCTGGCTCATACTCATATTCCTGTGGATTGTAAACTGTAGAAACATTAGACATATTGCTCTCAGTAAGTAGCAGAAAGAACAGTCCAAATTCATTTAATTTTCAGCAGTTCTGAAATATAAAATGTATTTGAGAAAGAAAGTGGAAAGAAGGCCCCTTGAACTTAACGGAATCCCATATTTTTTTATTTAAAAATTCTTTTCTTTTTCATTGATATGCTTACAGGTTTTGCTTCCTTACAAAGAATGGCTTCTGCTTCCATTTATCTTGTTCTTAAGGAGTCTTCTCTACTCAATCATTTTCACCGCATCAGCCTTCTTCAGGTTTGTTTGTTTTATAATGTTCATTAAGGTTATCGCTAACAAGGCAGAACTCAATGCGCCATTATAAATAATTGAGCTGCTTTGAATTTTATTATTATTATTATTCATGAGATTTTGCGCTTTAGATGGTTTGGTCACATAAAATTGCGGCCTTCCGATAACCCGGTTAGAAAAATAGAGGTATTAGATTTGACTTATGTTAAGAAAGGTAGAGGTAGACCTAAAAAGACTTGGCTAGAAAATATTAGAAATGATCTTTCTTTATTAGATTTAAACGAGAATTTGACTTTTAGCAGGACATAATAGAGAAAAAAGAATTCATGTAGCTGACCCCACATAGCGGGACAAAGGTTTGATATTGTTGTTGTTGTTGTTGTAATATTCATGAGATTTTGCACAACACATCACATCACTAAATTAGGGATATCAAAAAATGACCCAACATGATAATTTGACTTGAACCTGACTTTGAAAATTTTAGGTGTAGGTTGACCCGATTAATGTTTGGGCAGGATTCAAGTTAGAAATATTGATCTAATTAATTTTTGTATCGAGTTCAGGTTGACCTGAAATTGACATGATTATCATTCCTATTCGGCTTAATGGTTTGGATTGAACGTGTCATTTTCGAGTTGAATGGATCATAATTGGGTTAAACAAGTTTTGCTATCTAAAAAATTACAGGAACTATATGATAAGGAGTCAGGTTTAGGTTAGTTTGATTCAAGTTAAACATTTTGACACGTATAATAAATTAGTCGGGTTCCGATCAAGCAATTTCAACTTGGGTCAAATTTGTATCTGACCCGAACTTGACTCGTTTACTCGAATTGACACCCTACACTAAATTTAAATCCAATAAATATTTCTTCAAAGTAGATTTTCAGAAGGCTTTTGACTATTGTAGATTGGGATTTCATATTTAAACTTCTCTTATATAAAAACTAACAGGGATTGGATTAACGACCTTTTGGTTTAAAACCTCTTCAACTATTTTCACTAGCATCCAATTTGTTAATGACACTCTTATTCGATGAGATGCAATTGACATAAAAAATTATTTTCTTAAAATCATCCTTCTATAATTTGAGTTGTGCCTCTGACCTTAAAGTCAAGTATGCCAAATCTCTTATAATTTTTTCCTCAGATTTTTTAAGGTAATCCTTTCATCTTACTTTCACTCTTACTTGTGATGGAAAAACTTCCATTTAAGTATATTAGTTGTCCTTTTCATTAAAAAAAAGTTAAGGGGTCCTTTGGGATTATTTTCTTTTTTTATTTTTATTCAATTTTTTAAATATTTTGATATTAAATGAAATATGTTTGATATATATAAATAGTTTATTTTTTATTGAATATTAAATAAGTTGGTTTATGTGATCATAGTGGTGGTCGTTAGTGAGACGACTGGCAGGATGAAGATGATTGACAGGGTGATGATTGTGGCTTGGTGGTGACAGAGGAACGGTTATCAACAATGGCAATTAGCAAGTGCCGTTGGCGGGGTGATGATGGAAACATCAATAATTGTCGGCAAGGCAATGATGGTAGCAGTGGTGGTAACTACTCGCATTTGTGGGTTCATGGTGAAGGTTGCTGACGAGACGATGTCGGTGATGGTGGTTGTCATAGTTGTCAAGTGGAGTGGCAATAATAATAATGGCGATAGCGATGGTTGCAACATCGATTGATAATAGCAAGTAGATGACGGTGGCGGCAATGGCTAGCTATGAACTTAGGTAATTGTTTTTATAAACATTAAAACACCAAAAAATTATTTTAATTATTTTGATTTGTTATTAAATATAAAAAATAAAAAAATATTTATAAAACATAATAAACAGACATATTTTATAAAAAAAATACCAAAATGATACAAAGCTTGTCCCATATGGGGTCATCATCTTCATCATATTTATGAGTCTAAATGCTGCCTCCCAAAGGATTAGGTGGGCTTGCGATTACTAATTGAAGAAATTTCTACTTAGCTATGGGATGATGGGCTGAATTTATCGGAGAGTGAGAAAATAGGCAGAGATTGAATTTGACATTAGATAGTCATCTCTTGTTATCATTTTTTGGTGAGTCTAAATGCTACCTTTAATGAAAAAAAATAGACAATAAGGCAGAAATTAATCACGAACTAAAGAAACATAATGATATTTGGAGTGCAATAACGTGTATGAATGGTCTATAATGATCCATATAAACAGGTTTCGTGCACTTCGAGCTTTTAATTTGGTACAAAAATTAGACTAGTTTATAAGTTGAAAGTACAAGTAAATAATAAAACATGGATGCAGGACAGTCAAGGGGCAAGAGCCCTCTTGGTATGTTAAAAGGTGTCGGCATTGGAAGACTAGCTTTGACTTGTTCATTTTTGAACTACCTCCCTAAGTTCATATAAACCCTCTCTTCCACTTATAATCCCTCCATTTCAGCTCTTCTTATACCTATTGTGATTCAACTACAAAATTTGCTTAGAAAGAGTTGGTAAACAAGTCCTCATGGTATTTGCTCAGTTCACAAGCCTCTTTCTTTGGCTTTTGTTGTTTTCTTTAGCTCTAAGAGACTCCATTGGTTCAGCACAACATGGTAAATTAAGAGCTCTTATCTTCTTCTCACTTACTAATCAGTTGGATATAATGACTTGTTTTAGTCTCAACATTTCAGACTCAGTAACAGTCACTGCTGACACTGAAGCCATTCGTTGGGATAAGGTTTATCTTTTGTTTCGTTAAAGACTTGATTATGATCTTAAGTTTTGCTTCTTATTTAGGCTTATAAATATTTTTTTACTTGCAGAGTTTTTATGATGAGGCTAAGTACAGAAGTGGGCTGAGAAACAAAGGAAGAAGGATGGGGGCTTTATGGAAAGGGAAAGAGAAGAGCAGAATCCAGAATACAGGTGCAAATCCTTTTGTTGGAAAATGTGTTCAGCATGATCAACTTCATGGAGGGAAGGGGAAGTTGAACATAGAGTGTAGAACTAGTGGTTTTAGAATTAGTCACCCTTCCAATGTAAAATTGTTTGGTAAAATGCCATTCAATGCAGATTACTATTCACCAAAAACTCACCCACCAAAGCACAACTGAGGTAATCAACACTCTTAAGTGCTTTGAGGCTTTAGTTTTTCCCTTTACATGTATATGTCTAGGAGAGGAAATATATCTGGAGACTAACTGCAGTGTTTGAATAGATTGGCTTGATGTTTGTAGGAGAAAAAGGAAAGAAAAATTAGTAAAGCCATATGGTTCCATTTTGGGCTCTACTTGGTACCATGAACAGACATATAGGAATGCTTTTTTTTTTGTGAGAACAAATTTTTGCAGAAATTAAAATATGACGATTAATGAAGGGAAATGATGTATGTGGTGTTGTACCATCTGAATACTTGTAGTTTTTTTTTTCTTTTTCTTTGTTTGGTGCAGGGAATGTTAAAAATTCTCAAAACCAGGAACTAAGGCTATCAAGCAACAATAAAAAGGTATACTGTCTTATTATCCCCTCCAATTTTGTTCATTGCTTAGTCTAATATATTTCATAACTGTAAACATCTTATCAAGCAATTCTTATAATCTATTTCTCTTTCAGGATAATAAATTTCGAATGAAAACTGAAGCCAGTGGTCCTAAGCCTGTAAGCTACTATAGTTTTCCTTACAATGGTAGGAGCATTGGATCCAAAGAGTCACATTCAGTTTCCTATAGAGCTACAGACCAATTTCAGAAAACTATGACTGAGAATCATATAGATGCTGTTGCTGAGGTTTACAACATGATGGCTAAGGACTACCATACAAAAGCCAAAAGCAAGCCTCCCATCAACAACCAACAACCATTTGATGAGGAGCCTTAGCTAGTTTTTGGATGCTCAAACTCAGTAGATGTTCTAAATCTCTAACAAAATAACCTATAATTATTGCCTTTGTTAATTTTGGAAAGATAAACGGGGCTACATATATATATTAATAATATTTAGTCTAGTATTCCAGGTATGCTATATTTGCTGTAAAAATACAGTTCAATAGTTCATCACAACCATCCTAGTTTCATAACACTATAATATGTAGTCCTTTGTCACACTGGAGAACCAGTTCACAGGACAATTTTGATGTAGATGTAAACGTCAAGTTTTTCTAATAATTTCCATTGTTTTCTCTTTTCTAAAGTGTTTTTTTCTTGAACAAAATTAGTTTAGAATTAACAGTTAACATTTCCTCCCTAAATGTATGTATATATTTTTGTATAATGTTGATGCAGCTAAATGCTTTCCAGTTTTTCAGAACACCTGATTTGGACTGAGATGATTTCATGGATGTTGGGAATTTGAAATAATTTAGGCTTCATTTGGAATGGCTTTTTTACAGCTTTCTAATGCATTTTAATAGCTTAAAAAGACAGTAAGAAAATAATCCCAAACGAAACCTTAAATCAATTACTCAGTGTGACTAAAATAGAAAGAAGAGAAGCAGATATAACAAATCAAAAATTATTATACATATTCAGCGAATTAAAGGTTATATCATGTTGCAATCTTTGCAATATGTGATTTTGATGTCATTATAATTTTGATTGTGAAAGTTTTACCATCATAATCTCTTCAACGTCACCAAAATAATAAATAAAAATCTTCTCTGACAAATTTTTCTTCATCGGATAAAAATTAGACTCCACAACATAACACAGCAATGAATATTATATGGTTCTGGCTCTGGACAAGTGATAGGAATAGTTACAAAAGACGAAATTTGGACTGCTACTGGGTAAAAATAACCAGAATGCGAATCACTAGAAGCTGAGCTACATGGTAGAGGACAGCATCAAACAGCAGAAAACGATGAGGTAAGTTCAATATGAAAATCTCGTGGCTTGATTCCATTGTTAGAAAATAAGGTCTTGTAAATAGTACTGGCAGCAATATGGGGGTGAGGATCAGATCCATTTTTAATGGTTTTCCATTACCGAGGTAGCTGATCAATATATTAAAAAAAAAAAAAAATTTTATTGTTATCGGTGGAGATGTTTTATAAAGTAACTATTTTTGTAGATTCAGTTGATTTGTTCAGTACATGCACAGTCAAATTTTTGTAAAATCTAAGAAGTCATTGGAAGTTTAAACATATTAAAATTTCATCCACCGACAAACTTTCATGTGCGTGCTCGAACCCCAATCTCACATTCACTGTAAAACCACTTCAGGAACTATTTTCCAATGGCACTAATCTACAAATTATTCATTATGAATCTCAGGAGGAACAAAGAGCATATATATATACACACACACGACAAAAATGTCAAAATTAAAGGCTATTTTAATCCCGAAATATAAGTGTGTTCGATCAAATATTTTGATTTCTCCAAATGATAAAAAGATAATCTCTTAAATTTAAGAAGTCTAAGGAGTTGAATTAAACATATTACAGAATTCAAGATTAAAGCAAAGATCCTTTTAATTATTTTCTCATAAATATAATATTGCATACTTATAATAATATTAATTTATTATATAATTTAAGGGATTGTTTATTATTGAGAAATCCACACCATTTAAAATTTTTAAAATATTTTTAATATGAATTCTAAATTTTACTTCTTTTAAATTTTGTACAAAGAAAATTTAGATTTAAAAATATTGTAATTTTTAGATATCTTTTGAAGAAAAAGTTTTTATTAGAAGAGATTTAAATTGACATATTGACAGAGAGATAGAAGATTTAAAAAGTATTAATTGTGGTTATAGATTTGGAGCGACTAATGAAGGATGTAGGAACATATTATATTTTTCTCTAACTTATATTTTTGTAATTCTTAATATCTTATTTAAGAAAAAAAATGAGCATCTCATCACTTATAAGAATGGATAAAATAAAACTCAGATTAATTTTTTTTTTATAAGAAATATATTTTGACTAAATTGCAAAAATAGTTAAGTTTTTTAAATAAAAATTTATGTGTCCAATAACGCTTATTAGTTTTAGGCTTTGTTTGTGACAACTTTAGACCACTGTTTTTTCTCTGCTTTCAAGAAATTTTTGTACTAAAAATGTGCTTTACAAAGCAGTAAGAAAGCCGTCCCAAACGAAGCCTTAGACTTTAACATGAAGAGAAGAATTATAAAAAAATAAAGTAAAATATTGTCCTAAGATTAGATGGGGCATTTAAAAAATACTAACAAAAATATTTTTTAAAGTAAAATTCAATATATTAAGAACTAATGATATTGAGAATATTGTAACAGAAGTGCATAGAGTATCAAAAGAAAAAGTTCATAATAATAAAAATAGTTGGTAGTAAAATCAAAATATACAAGAAAAGATAAAAAATAAAAAACTTTATTATAAAAATTGATTTAAGTGCAAAAATTCGAAAAGTTGAGAAAGATATAAAGAAGCACCTAAAAAGTCTAAGAAAGCATAAGAATTTAGTTTTTGATGATTGTTGACCTCTACTCAAAGCCAATTTAGTTCCGCTCACCGAGCCGAGATCTCCACCTAACCCACGAGGATCTTGTTTGCCGAGCTCTCCACAAATTCCAGCCGCCGACCTGGTCTACCCATACCTAGCCGAACACCAACCGCAAGCCCTAACACCCGTCTCCCTCCTCCAGCTGCCAAGCCTGTAAACCAGCTGTTTCTCCTCCTCGGCAGCCGAACAGGCCTTCGGTTCCTCCCTTAGGCCCAGATCAAGATCCAGCCTTCCGACCCAAACCACCTAACCTCGAGTGACCAAAACAAGCCAGAACGGACCCCTAGCCGTCTGGTTATCCTGCGCAAGCAGCTCTGCCCAGTCTTCATGCAAGATTCCAAAGCTTGTTGACCCTCACTGTACTTTGATTTACCTCCCAGCTCTGCCTAAGCCAAACAACCAGCAGCCTTTTCTTTTTTTTCCTTTGTTCATCCACTGCAGCAACTTCTCTACGCAAATAGCCCTCATCTAATCCAATTTCAGCCCAGCTCATATCCGAGTCAACCAAAAGCCCATCTTCCCAAACAATGAGCTTTTTTTTTTATTAGTATTATCATTTTTATTTTGTTTTTAAGTGTTGTTGTTAATTAATGTGATTAACATTGCTAATTCTTATTAATTAATGTCATTAGCTTGAGTGAGAGAGAGAGAGAGGATAAGCAAGTAAATGAGCAATGTATGCATACAAGCAAGTGCACAAATACATGTGCAAATACACTAGCACGCATGTAGTCGTATGATCACACATATAAATATGTAGCTACGCCATATGCACATCCTACATTGCATATGAATAGCCACCATGCAAATACATCATATGAATGCATAACTTCGCATACACACATGTGAATATATAAGTATAAACCCGCATGGACTCCGGGGAGCGTGTTGTAGGTATACATGTGACATCTAAGGATGCTACGTGGGTCAAGAAATGAACTTAATTTTAAGCATGATCCTACTATATGGGTAGATAAGAGACGACACAGCTCGAACTCTCAAACAAATATACAGTCGTGGCGCCGACCGAAATATTTATTTTATCCATTTATATTAGGTCTTCAAGATCTATAATAAGAAAATGCACTAGTAAAGGCACAAAGCCGGCAACGAACCCAATCATCTGTCAGCAATTAGATAGTGTCAACAAGGTTCAACAGATAATTACCAAAAATGCCCCCTAAATACTTGCATAGGCCCCCAAGAGCATGTTATGCGTATACATGTGATGTTAGAGGATGCTACGCGGGTAAATGAATAAATTTGAATTCAAGCCCGATCCTTCTACGCGAGCAGATAGGAGTCGACACGGTTCGAACCATCAAACAAATATAGGATAACGATATCACTGAGACATTTATTTTATACATTCATATTAGGCATTCAAGGTCCATAATAAGGAAAATTCACCAATAAAGACATAAAGCCTGCAAAAAACCTAATCCTCTATCGGCAAGTTGACAAAGTCGACAAAGTTCAATCAACAAAATGAAAACTGTTCATGAATACCCCGATGATGGCGATGCTGAATGTTTATCTCAACCGGAGCTGATCATATATTTTTCAAATGCCCTCAAACTTTCGTAAAATACAAATATTTTTAAATAACCTCAAAACCACCCCGATGATGGACGTGTTGATAGAAAATCTCAACCGGAGGGCCTCCCTAATTATTTAAAATGCCTCCCAAATGCCCATAAAAACTCAAAATTCTAAAAATATCAAAATTCAAAATATTTAAAATCGAAATCAATCATCAAACGCTTAAAGCAAATCTCATCCATCCTCCGTAATAGTTTGTTGAGGTGGACAAATCTGAAAACTACTTTAACTCACAAAGAGCTAATATCTGATCGAGAATTTCACTAGGATTCATTCTCAAACAGTCTCCTATCAGTAAGGACATGACATTGGTCCTAAGATTGGCAGTTTGGCCGGGCGGCTTTGTAAATAACCCATGGTTTGGCCATATGGCTCCACGTGGTCAATGATTACGACCGCAATCCTCTAATCTAGTGGTTTGGTCCAAGATTTTACTGTATTACGATCATAGCCCGTATGCTCCCCAATGATATCAAATCCTTGAGATATAAATCAATATGATATGATCGATAAGTCAAAAAGCCCTTTGTTAATTAAGGTGGATTCAAATTTCCCCTTAGACAAATACTCCCCTTAGGTCTACAAGGTACTCTTGGATGAAGCAACTCATGGCTGCCGACAAAGATCCTTCTGTCAAGTTGAGTCGACTACCTCCTCTGACTAAGTAAATTAGGGACCATGATGACCCGGGATGACGGAACCATAGAATCTTGATCAGGTGTATCATCCATTCCCCCCCACCATCCGCTTTAAGTGAAAAATTGTGAAATTTCTAATTTTAAATATCAAATTTTTAACAATACCTAAACCCATGCTGCTACTATATGCCATATACATATCATGTATCTAATCAATGACAAGCCTTAATCGAAAGTTCTCACTCGTTTTTAGGAGGGGTAATTAACTATAGGGGCTTACGCCTATAGGAAATCAGAACTCAGATCATAAAGTCCTCGTAAAATGAGGGTGAAATCTCTGAGCAGTGTCTTATTTCAAACCTACTTTGCCTTGTGAAATTTTACCTCATAACTTAATTCGTTAAAACTCTTCTGAAAGAATGGGCCATATCGCGAATTATCGAAACCCACAATGATTTATATAATATGTTAGATATTAAAAGAGGGAGAAAATATATGTATAAGTTAGTCAAGCACAAAGATATGAGAACTAAGGATTTAGTTCAAATAAAGTGCATTAAGGATAAAGATAAAAAACTATTTTATTAGAAGAGAATATTTAAAAACGGTGGATGAAATATTTTGATAAGCATTTCAACAAAGATTGTGAGAATAGAGCTGACTTTAGTGACCTTAGCACCTTAAATAAAAATAATGTATTTTTATCAACGTATTAGTAAAACCAAAATTAAAGAGAGGCTTTAAAGAAAATGAAGTGTGAAAAAAGATATTAGACTTGATGATATTCTAATTAAGGTATGGAAATGCTTAAGAGATCAAGTAATTTCTTAGCTTATAAAACTTTTCAATATTATCTTGAAGACTAAAAAATGTCAAATGAGTGGAGAAGGAGTGTGTTGATTCATATTTTTAAGAATAAAGGTGATGCACAAATGTGTGTGAATTACATGAATTAAGTTAATGTGTCATACTTTAAAACTGTAGGAGAGAGTTATTAAGCATAGGTTACAACATGATACTAATATTTCTCAAAATCAATTTGAATTCATGCCAGGTAGGTCTACTATGGAAGTTATACATTTATTGAGAGGTTTAAAGAAGAAGTATAGAGAGAATAAGGAGAATCTACTTCTGATATTTATTGATTTAGAAAAAACATATGATAAAATTTCAAGAGAAGTGCTCTGGAGAGTTCTAGAAAAGAAAGTGATTAATAAGGTTTATATTCAAGTCATTAAGGAAATATATGTCGAAGCTATAACTTGTGTTCTAACACAGATAATGTTACCAAGTATTTTCTTATTTTAGTTGGATTACATCAAGGATCAACGTTAAGCCCATATCTTTTTGCTCTAGTCATCGATGTTCTTATTAGACATTTGCAAGAAGATGCATGGTGCATAATTTTAATTGATGCTACTCTTTTTATTGATAAGACTCGAGAGGGAGTTGAAGATAAACTTGAATTGTAGACGTCAACCTTAAAGTCTAAAAGTTTTCATTTGAGTAGATCTAAAACTGAATACATGAAATGTAATTTTAATAGTAATAGATCTAAAGGGGGGACTATGGCTTTGGGCAATCAAGTCATTAATAAGAGTACACGTTTAAGATATCTCGGGTATATTATTCAAAGTGATTGTGAAATAAATTCAAATATTATTAGTAGAATTCAAAATGGATTGTTGAAGTGGAGAAATGCATTGGGCTTGTTGTGTGATAGAAATATACCCCTCAAACTTAAGGAACAATTCTATAAGATGATTGTGAGACCTTCAATGCTTTATGGCACAAAATGTTGGCCAATAGAAAACAATCATAAAATTAAGTGTTGCAGAGATGAGGATGCTTAGGCGGATGAGTAACTTTCACTCTTAGAGAAAAAATGCAAAATAAGTATATACATGAAAAGGTTATAGTAGCTCCAATGATAGATAAGATTAGAAAGAACCGCCTTAGATGATTTGGTCATATAAAATGTCAGCATTCCAATAACCCAACTAGGAGAGATGTATTAGATTTAGCCTATGTTAAAAAAGTTAGAGATAAGCCTAAAAAGATTTAGTAAATATTAGAAATGGCTTTTTTTAATCAGATTTAAATGAAAATTTGACTCTTAATAGAACACAATGAAAAAAAAAAACATTTAACCAACCCTACATAGTTGGATAAAAGCTTGATATCGTTTAAGTTGTTGTAATTCTTAGCAAGAGTGATAATAAGATAATAAAATACGGTTAACAAAATTAATTCAAACAAAATATCCAACGTAAAGGAAAAAAAAAACAGATAATAACGACCACCATTAAGCTTACACCAAAAACAATCATAACGTATGCTCTGCCTGTGTTAAAATCAGCAGACATTGTTGGACGTATCTTGTTTTTGGAAAATCAGGATTAAATACCATGGAATATGAGAAATAGTTTGAGATTTGGTTCCATTGACAAGTCCAAATTCCAGTGCTAAATTAAATACCAGTCCTTTCAACGCCAGCTATAATAAACATATTAAGCTCTCAAAAGAACCACTTTTAATCTTATCAAAGACGTTCATTAAAAAGAATCAATGCGATACATTTCATAAACACAAGCCAGAGCAGTTATATTAAATTTAGGGTTTAGGGTTGGGTCAATTTGTATTCAATAGACTTCCTGCATCATATTATTACTAGTAAATACATTTTTTTCGTTTGGAATTTTGCATCACTTGGAGGTCTCTCACAAAAAGAAATAACAAGCAAACTTGAACAAAATGTTAAAATGAAGACATATTAAAAATGGGCTATAACTTGATTAGAAAAAACATGAATGAACTTGAAAAAAAATTTTACTCAGCTTGACTGATTCATTTACAACTCTAATCCAAGCGTCCTGGTCCTTTTGAATCTGGTCAATTAGCAAAATATGATAATATACATAGCAAAGAAACATTAAAAACAAACTTCTTTTTCCTGATTACTATATGCGCATAATGCATGAGATCAGTAACATCAGTAAATGGTCAATCAACATAAATCTTGATGAAATGTGTGGAAATCTGAAGACCAGGACCTAATTGCATGGGTAAAAAGGATTAGCAGCCATTTTTATTACATCAGTGGTAACATATTTACAATACAACTTGATGAGCAGCTGTATAAGAAATTTGATTTGATATTTACCCAATGATCTGCAGTGGCCATCAGCAATACGGTAGATTTACTCAGAATTATATCGTTACAAATAGCAGGAGTGGTCTCTAATAGCTTACAATACGAACCATGATTTAGTAGCCCAAACGATCATTCAGTGAAGTACGGCCATCCCCAGTTTGCCCTGTTTAGTGTCGTCAGAACTGGAGACATTAAACAAATAACCACAGGAAGTTAAGCAACATAGACAAAAGGTTCCAATATTTACCCTTAGGAGGAACCCAGGACTCATAATCTGGACGCCCATCTAGAAAATCAGGTCTAACAGGTCCAAGGACACGCCTTGCATGTGAATTTTCTTTACCAGATTGGCCTTCAACTTGCAAGTTTAGATTCTCGTCTGTGAACTCATCAACTACATGAATTCCCCGTGTATGCTTTAAAAGCAAGGCAACAGCATCAGCTGCAATGGTTTCGGCCTTTGGCGAGGATGACGAGGATGGAACTTCAACTTTTGGAGCTTTTTCAACACTATCTTCAGCTTTTTCTGTAGACTTCCTCTTCCTTATGAAGAGACCCGAAGCTGCAGTTTCGCTTTCATTATCAACTGTACCGAGAACTTTCTTCCTATCATTGTAGTCGACAAAATCATCTGAAATGCTTACATCCAAATTAGCTGGGGATATCTGATCATCTGTTTCTGTGTTCCTTGTGGCGCCAAGCCACTGAGGTTTGGCGATAGTATATGCAAGCGTTTTGTCTTTTGTATTTTCACAAGCACCGTCATCCTTTTCAGAAGGTTTCTCTGCTGGAACCAACTTATGGGTTTCCTCAAGAGATGGTCTTGGTTTGAGCTTGTCCAAAATGGGGTTTGGCTTTTCATTAGATTGACTCTGTCTTGAGATGCTGGGCACATATTGATTAGACTTGGATGCTTGTGTTTCGTTAGAACTTGACGCTCTTTTTCGAGCAGCTTCTCCACTTGGGTCAGCAATTTTCAGAAGATATGTTATCCTGTTCAGCTCTGCTTGTAGATCGGATAAATTCATCTCCATTTGTAGAATCCTATCAATAACTGTTCCATGAACAGTGACCACTAGAAGATCAGAAATTACTTTCAAAAATTACTGAGCTAAGCATCACAATGTTGGCATAAAAACTTTAGTTACAAGATAATTAATTTAATAGTATACAAGCAATGAGGAAATAATCCTGAGAACAAATAAAATTTACTACCGAGAATACCTTTTCCTTGAAAGAATTCAACAAAAACTCCATGGAAAAGTTTACATGCAAGCGGCCATAGACAGAGTAAAACAAAATAAAAAAATAAAATAAATAAAATAAATAAAAAAGTGCCCATTGAGAGAGCATCCATATCAAGAGTGCATGCAAAATGCAGGCACTGTAGCCAAACATTAACAAAGAAGTTACTGATTGATATACAGGCAGAGAAGCTAATTATCCACAAGGAAAAGCTTTGTGGGCTTGGAAAATGTTGTGTTCATATTTGATGATTCGAGTGAATTTTTTTATAAGGTAAATTGGATATTAGGCGACCCCACAGTGGGATAAAGGCTTGAATGTTGTGGATATTAGTCTTAAACATTTTTCCTTTGATTTTATAACATAGTTTGAGATATCCCTCCGATGGTTAATTATCTCTCTCAATCAAGAGAAAAACATTCACTAAGACTAGTCCATAGGTTTTATGATATTTTGCTTTCGTAGTAGCAATTTCAATTTGAAGAAGAAAGATATACTACTATTGACAAAACAAAAAATGGTTGATTAATAATAAACCAGATCATGCAATCATGATCTTGTCATCCCATGTTATCATTGGCCCTAGTCTAATTAGTTGACTCAACTTAATCCAAGGATCCCTAACAATAAACCTGGGTTGCTCGTCCAAGATCACAAAAACTTAGGTGAAATCTTTCCAAATGAACATTTTTTAAGCTGATATTAGCAAACAACATATGCCCTATCAAGTATGCATTATAGCTCACAACTCATAAACTTAACCAGAAGGGAACTTACAAGTTTGGGCCATACCCACAACATGACGATTCCATCATAATCATGCTAACCACCCAGCAAGCAGCATATGCCATGGATTTGCTAGCTTGAGATTTGAGTGTGATTATTTTGATACATTTGACATGCATGGGCTTTTTATGAGTTTGGTCAAACTTAAATTTACCTTATGGCTATCCTGAGAATGGAGCTATAGATTTTTTTTTTTTTTTTGGGGGGGGGGCGGGGGGGGGCGGGGACTAAATTGAGATGGAGTGCCATCCAATTATGATTTTTTTTAAAAAGTTGAAAAACACTTTTCTTTGAATTTAACAGGACATTTTATGACAAGGATTCCCTACAACTATCATTGATGATAATCATACCCATCATATGAAAAATTTGCTCAAATTGTTTGCCTTTATAATCAAGAGCTTGATTTTGGCAATAAAACCCTCCAATCATAATGTTCAGATAACCAAACTCATCATTAAGGTATGATACTTGTCTTTATAATTTTGAACTTGAATTCAAAACAAATCCCTCTGATTATGATTTTGTGATAAATAAATCTTGACATGACCATGGGCTTTGAAAATTTGTGCCCAGCTGGTCATATTTTCATAAGATAGATTGAAATATAATAAGATACTATCCAAAGATTTCACCCTTATTTTGCAAGGGCTTTATGATCTAATTTCAAGTTTCTCATAGGCACAAATCTCTATAGTTAATATTCTCTCTCAATAATGAAAGAGAACTTTCAATTAAAGCTAGCCACTAGAACTAAGTACTTAATATATAGTAGCAGCAATTTGATTTACGATTCAAAAGTGCATTGCTTTGCACTCAAAGTAGACAATGGGGGGATAAAGATGAACTCGATCAAGATCTCATGATTCTATCGCCTCGGGTAATCATGAACAATACTCTATTCAGTCAAAAAGGTAGTCAATCAAACCTGACTGAAAGATCTTTATCAACAGACATAAATTGATTCATTCAAGAGAACTTTATAGACCAGGGGTAGATATTTATCTAAAGAGATAAATTTAAATCAATCTTAGCTAACATATGGCTTTATATCCTATCAAGTGCACCATATGATTCATTATTTAAGGGTATTTTAGCCGTTGATGAACTTGTGGGCTTTGGCCGCAACCATAATTTCATTTTGCGGCAAAACCACCAAGTTAGAGGACCCTTATTATAATCATTTACTTATAGTGTCATTTGGCAACAAAATTACCAGTTAGAGGAGACATGTCAAATCCTTACTAGCAAGAGATCGTTTAAGAACAAATCCTAGGATATGTCGACAAGATATTGGTCATTTGTAAGTTGAGGTTATTCTCAAAACTATCGCCCTCGATCATTTGCAGTATTTTCCCACCATGTGGGAACAACAAGCACAAGTGCTTAAATTTGAATTTTCTCGTCATGCTAAAAAAAGCGCGCACAAAGCTTACCTGTTATGTTGCGAGCGTTATCTACGAGTTTCTCCTATTATGCTAAAAAAAATGCGCTCCAATTCCACTTAGCACACCAAACGTGTTGCAACTAGAATTTTGAGGATTTTAAGTGGTAAACATTTTATACATGTGCACGAGATGATGACGATGAGATAATAAGTGCCTGACGAGTCGACATGGTTGAATGCAAAAAAATCTTTATTTTCTTTCTTTTTTTTTTCTTTTATGTTTCTCTTTTTATAGAGAAAAAGAGGGAGAGAGAGAGACAGAGAGAAAGAGAGAGGAAGAGAAAGAGAGAGAGAGAAAAGAGGAGAGGAAGAATGAGAGAGGAACAAGGAGGGAGAATGAGAGAGAGGAGATAAAGACAGATAGAGGAAGGGCGAAAAAGAGCAATGGGAGAGAATATGGGTTTGGGAGAATTGGAGAGAATGTGGGTTTGGGATTATTTTTTCTTTTTTTATTCGAAAATTTTAAAATAATAATAATAATAATATTATCATTATATATTGATTGTTTTCGGCATACTCACATCATTTGCGTGCATCGAGATCACGTCATCACCTCAAACACAGGCCAATTTTTTATTTTTTTTGTGCAGTGACTTAGGTGGTTGTCTAGTTAAGTGGTTTACGGTACCCCAATGCATCAACGCAATCTATTTTGTAAACAGAAGCTATTCGGGCAATTTCAACTTTTAGTCAATAAGTTTTGAGCATCATTTACGTGATGTCACTCATCATTTTCGCTGTATTTGATCGGGTTTACTTCAAAATCATCATTGAGGTCAACAATGATATGCTTGATTCATATATTTTACTAGGAAATAACCATGCTCATATAGGGGATACGATATATTTTATCCTAAACCCTAAAGGTACTTGAAATGAGTGTAAATCCCTAGACTTCAGATATTTGAATCTTTTGCAACATAGGACAGCCATGGTATTAGCAAGTAAATAAGGGCAAAAGCAAGTATTCTCCTTTTTGCATAAAGATTATAATGCTTAGAGACTATTCAACCATGCTAGTAACCCGCAAAGAATCAAGCTCATAAGACCTAAAGTTTGAGGACAGCCCAACGATCGTCGAGACTTATGACCATGCCTTATAAGAAGAATGGCCCACTTGTAGGACCCTGCCTTATAAGAAGAATGGCCCACTTGCACGTTTCCTTCAGTTTTTCTATGATGATGATTGTGATAAGGTCTTGGCGAATTTACTTGCTTGTAGAGGATCAATCCTAGGAGTATTTATATTTGAATTTAAATTCACAATATTAATGTGTAATATTTATTGCATTGGAAATTGGGGCTTACACCGCAACGATTTAAAGAAGACCCTAAAATTGAGATTTGTGACTTAAACTTATAGGTAGAGCAACCCGAAGAGCTTTCAAATTTAATAAACCGACAACTTAAAATCCTAAAAAATATTTTGATGAGATAAGTGCTTAAATTATCGATCCTCAGTCTAGAATGGAAAACATCGATTTGACTGGAGGAAAGAAATTTGTAATTATCATTTTATCGCATGGACAATGGTAAGGAAATGGGACATGTCAACAATTATAGCAAGAGCAAATTTTATAATTTTGTGTTTTTTGTACCCTTTTTAGAATTTTTTTTACTTTTATGCAAGGGATTTTGTATTTTTATGGGTGAAAGAATAAGAGTTAAATGCCTTGAAATGCCACAAGGAATCGAAATGCTCAATTTAAATGAGATTTTGGCTCTTAACAAGACACAGTGGAGAAAACGTATTCATGTAGCCGACCCCATGCAGCGGGATTAAGGCTTGTTGTTGTTGTTGTTTATTGCTTTTTCCAAATAGTTTGGAATTTTACTTCTTTTTGCCTTTTACTTCTTTTTTATAAGAATAAAGGTGATGCACAAGATTGTGCGAATTATAGAGGAATTAAGTTAATGTGTCACACTTTAAAACTATGGGAGCGAGTTATAGAGCGTAGGCTGCGTCGTGATACTAATGTTTCTCAAAATCAATTTGGATTCATGCCTGGTAGGTCTACTATGGAAGCCATACATTTATTGAGAGGTTTGATGGAGAAATATAGGGAGAATAAGGAGGATCTACATATGATATTTATTGATTTAGAGAAAGCATATGATAAAGTTCCAAGAGAAGTGCTATGGAGAGTTCTTGAAAAGAAAGGAGTTAATAATGCTTATATTCAAATCATTAAAGATATGTATGAAGGAGCTACTACTTGTGTTCAAACACAAGGTGGTTTGACCAAGTATTTCCCTATTTCGGTTGGATTACATCAAGGATCAGCTTTAAGCCCATATCTTTTCGCGTTAGTCATGGATGTTCTCACTAGACATTTACAAGAGGATGTACCCTGGTGTATGCTTTTAGCTGATGATATTCTTCTTGTTGACAAGACTAAAGAGGGAGTTGAAGGTAAACTTGAAGTCTGGAGATCAACCTTAGAGTCTAAAGGTTTTCGCTTGAGTAGATCTAAAACTGAATATATGGAGTGTAATTTTAGCAGTAATAGACCTAGTGAGGGGATTGTGACTTTGGGCGATCAAGTCATTAATAAGAGTACACGTTTTAGATATCTTGGATCTATTGTTCAGAGTGATGGTGAAATAGATGGGGATGTTATCAGTAGAATTCAAGTTGGATGGTTGAAGTGGAGGAATGCATCGGGCTTGTTGTGTGATAGAAAAGTCCCCCTTAAACTTAAGGGAAAATTCTATAAGATGGTGGTGAGACCTGCAATGCTTTATGGTGCAGAATGTTGGCCATTAAAAGAGAAGAATAATACTAAGTTATGTGTTGCGGAGATGAGGATGCTTAGGTGGATGAGTGGATTTTCTCTTAGAGACAGGATACGAAATGAGCATATACGTGAAAAGGTTGGAGTAGCTCCAGTGGAGGATAAGATTAGAGAGAGTCGCCTTAGATGGTTTGGTCACATAAAACGGCGGCCTTCCGATGACCCAGTTAGGAAAGTAGAGGTATTAGATTTGACTTATGTTAAGAAAGGTAGAGGTAGACCTAAAAAGACTTGGTTAGAAAATATTAGAAATGATCTTTCTCTATTAGATTTAAACGAGAATTTGACTTTGAACCGGACACAATGGAGAAAAAGGATTCATGTTGCCGACCCCACGTAGTGGGACAAAGGCTTGTTATTGTTGTTGTTGTATCCAAAAATATCTCAAAATACTAATAGCGATCATTGACCTATAGCTTTGCCTAAGCTAATATTATGCATAGTGATGAGAAGTTCAAACCAAAAAAGGAGTTTTGTATGCTTTTCAAAGTGGCTTATTTCGAGTCAATTTCATCAAAAAGTATTGAGCAACATTTTAAAGCTATTATGGTTTCAATTTTCATTTTTCTCGCACGCAACGGTATTTTTAATAAAATGCATGCAATATTTCCTAATTTTGCAACGCAAAAAAATATCATTGTGCAAGTTCATCTTTTGCTCATTCGTGCATTCATCTACACGCATATGTCCGGGTATGAATCTTTTGTGACCTTTTATAATAATACTAAATATTTTATATTTGATAAATACCCATGCGATCCAGGTTCCACGAAAGATAAATCTCCACCTATAAATAGTCACATAAGAAATTTTTGTTCAATTTTGAGTTTGTATTGCTCGAAAAGAGACGAGCCATTTTTGTCTACATTCGATAGTGTATCACAAAAACTTATGCAAGTCCATTTTGTCCATTATTTCACTCTTTTATAAGACTTACTGTGAAATTTCAGATGTTTTCTTATCATATTTTTTCAAAATTTTAATTTATTAACCTTTTTTCATGTTATTTATTGTTGTTATTTACTGTTGTAATGAACTTCACATTCAAATATTTTGGTTGAAATCGTGCAATGAGGGGAGCAAAAGGTCATATCGCCACTCCAATAAAGATATTATGGGTGTGGAGCACAAGATACTAAGACCTAAATATGTCATCCCATCCCACCAGTAAAGATATTTAAGGTCAGTGCAAAAGCTTTGTGTGAATGATTTAGAAATCTAGGTGCTATGAGGCAGTATGACTGCTACTAAACTAGCTTGCAAAGAACTTGAAAGAGAGGCAGGGAGGTAAAGATAAAACAAAAGAGTTTAGAGGAAGATGGAGAGTTTGCCAGAGAGTTGAGTAGAGAATGGGAGTGCAGGAGTAGCAAAGGAGGGAGGAGAGATTTATTAAAAAAATTGTATTATTTTTTTATTCATATTTTTTTAATCTTTTTTTGCAAATTTTTGAGAGAGCCTACTGATTTCCTTTCACCTTTCTCGTGCAAATTTTTCCATGTTGCATCCTAGAGTAAGATGGAGGGCTCCATGCAAACCAAGATACATCGGTCCGCAATCATTGGCACTATTGGGATGGCAGATTGGGTCAATCAGGCCGAATGTGCAGCATATAAATAGCATATGAATTTAGATCAGCAATTTCA
Organism: Dendrobium chrysotoxum; assembly: GCA_019925795.1. Lineage (NCBI taxonomy): Eukaryota > Viridiplantae > Streptophyta > Magnoliopsida > Asparagales > Orchidaceae > Dendrobium > Dendrobium chrysotoxum. The sequence goes on along the minus strand of CM034302.1, from coordinate 4,331,151 downwards.
TAGGGTATTTATTTATTCCTCAACCATAAAAATTGCTCAAAAGGATTCAAGAGTAATGCATGTTATCACCTAGCTGTGAAGAAAGGCCGCTGATGTATGCATCAAGTTCATCCTCTCCATTGTTTCCTTTCTCATTAGAAGCAACTTTCTCTCTCTCTTCTGCAAGCAGCTTTCTCTTCTCCTCTATTTCACTTGATATAACTTCCATTTTGTCAAGGAGGGTATCAGCTGTTTCAACTGACTGCTGTTCAGCAGACTTTTTAGCAGATGGCTTCTTCTTTGTTCGATCATAAAACTCATCTTCATCACTGCAACAAGAGAAAACTCATAGAGAAGGAACAAACAAATAAAGACTTTCTACTAAGACCTGATTGTATTTGTAGAAACTGGATACACTAATTAATTCAGAAGGATTCACATTAAAAAAAAACGTGATTAGTTTAAAGACAAGGTTGTAAAAAGCCTTCATGCTGGGCCATCATTATTACCCTTATCCCAGCTATTCCCAATCATCCACGTAGAATCTGTTCTATGAAGAGGCAGTGCTTGCTTGTGGAGAAGTGATTTTTTCTTGTTTTTTTTGCATCCAAAACAAGCTTGATTACACATTTTGAATGATGCTAAGAAGATATTCAGGAGATGAATCAAATGTCTATAACTTCAACTTGCTGCGTAGACAACCCGTGATAGTAGAGAAGGCAGCTGCATCGCAAGCAGCCCATAGCTTAGGCGCAGATCAATAGTGATTTTTACATAAATATTTAGAACTTGGTGATTACTGCAGGTTCTGCTTCTCCACTGTCCTTCACTATGAGAACCACAATGGCCCATATAAAGAGCATTTGTACTAGCTTGCCTAAACGCATCAACGTTATAACAACAACAATTTATCCCACTATGTAGGGTCGGCTACATGAATTATTTTTCTCCATTGTATCTAAGAGTTAAATTCTCATTTAAATTTAATAAAAAAGTCATTTCTAACATTTTCTAGCTATCTTTTTAGGTCTACCTCTACCTTTCTTAACATAGGTCAAATCCAATACATCTACTCTTTTAACTGGGTCATCGGAATGCCGACATTTTATGTATCCAAACCATCTAAGATGACTCTCTCTAATCTTTTCACGTGCATACTCATTTCGCATTATGTCTCTAAGAGTGAAGCCCACATCCTCCAGAGCATCCTCATCTCTACAACACTTAAACTTAATTTTATGCTTCTCTTTTAATGGCCAACATTCTACGCCATAAAGCATGGCAAGTCTCACCGTCATCTTATAGAATTTTCGCTCAAGTTTGAGGGATAATTTTCTATCACGCATCAACAAAAATTAAAATTAAAAAAAAGATTATTTATATTAAAAGATGGAATATTCATCTAAGGTCATGTTTGGTTGATTGTAGATAAAAAACATGATTTAGAAATTACGATTTCATTTTCACTCATTTTAGTCATGAAATTAAAATTACTATATTTCAAGAGATTTAAAAAATACTAGTGGACTTTAAAGACTATTTAGATTTCTAAGTACGGTTAACTAAATGATGGGCTTACAAAATTTCATTGCTCTGAAAAATAAAGGTGTTTTGAAACTTGAGCAACCAAATGGAGCCTCGAAAACATGAATATTTCAGTGAAAATAGTATCATATGAATTGGATAGGAACATTATTATGAAAACTCGCTTTGAAGCTCATATTTTAAGCTTTTGTTAACCTCTATTTACAAAAACACGCGAAACGAGATGAATTAAGTGACGCAGTCGTCAGCGCGGCGTGGCGCGGCTCTTGAAAGGTCAAACGACCTCAGATTGCCAAACGGACTGCGTTGTTGCAATCAAAACGTCGAATTCGCCTAAAAGGGAACCCCTCACAAGCAAATCGGGCAAAAACGGTCAAAGTCGTCAACCAACACCCGAAAATGATGCTTGACGTTGCCCAAACAACGTCCGATCGCAAAACGAACTTCGTCATTGCATTCAGAATGTTGACAATACCTAAAACAGATTATAATTTTCCCCAAAGAAAATCGTGCGAGGAATCAACACGCATCCTGAGACAGAATGAGCGGATTTTGAGAAAAATGCGCAGAAGTCAAAGGATTGAAGTGCGAATTCCAAGACGTGCGAGCTTCTAATTCATTTCTATAATCTTAAAAATATTATTATTATTTTATTATTATTTTAATTAAAAAATCAAAAATTATCAAATCAAAACTCACCTTGTATCTGTCGAAATCCTGGTTAAATCTCCGAAAATCTTGCGTAAATCCCGCAACTCGAGTACTTTGCAAGACGTCGCTACAGTCTATTCACATCAAAAGGCAGCGAGCAAATCACCTCCCCGCTATTTAGAACACGAGCAAGCGGTGAGCTTGGAGTTCTCGAATTCAAACTCCTATGAGCTTTCCTCACGCTGATCTCTGCTTCGATCTCCTCCTTCCCGTTCTGAACCCAACCTCCTGTAACCGATCTCCACTTAGAGCTCAAACCACCTGCTCTGTTCAGAACCACACCTCACCCTTCTAATTCCTCACACGCTTCTTCCTCACTGCCGAAGCCGCGAACTTGCTGTCGTCCGACCTCACACCCATAGGCTGATCGTACAACACGCCGAGCCGCCTGATTCATCCCAAGCAACCCCCACAGGTCCGACTTAAAGCAACTGAACCCGTTGATCCTTCCGTTTACTGCTTCGAGCCTTGTCCGACCTCAACACTCCATCAAACCATTGTGCTGATCAGACTTAACTGATCCCATCGACTATCCGATCTCAACACCCAAAATAAGCCATCACACTTCCTCGCAAAGTCCGGACAGTAAGTTTTTGTTCATTTTTTTATTTTTTTAATATTTTATTTTATTCTGTGTTATTTTATTTTATGCTATTTTTATTGTTGATATTAATTATTATTGTAAATTAATATAATTAATGTTATTGCTTATATTATTAATCAATACTATTAGTTGTTTACATTATTATTGTTGTTGCCTTTAAAAAATAAAAAAATAGTTAAAAAAGAGGAAATATTCATTTGAACAATTCAAAAAAAAAAGAAAGAAGAAGAGGAAAAGAAAAGAAAAAGAGGAAAAACAAAATTTGCGTGCACATTTTCGCCGACATCATCGCTATTACCACTGGCAACACTTCTCCCACAGAGGTATAGTACTCTAATCTCAAATCCCATTTTCGGCGCTCGCAGTGCACTCGAAAATCACATATACACGTTTTTCTCTAGCGTGGTCAGAGGGAATCCGGTGTGAAGCCTGCAGCGAGGCGGGTAGGCCCTATACACGTTTTTCTCTAGCGTGACAGGGACAACTTTTAAGTACCAGTATATGTGCCTCAGTGCCTGCAGGAAAAGGCTGCATCTTTCATACATGCACTCCTGAAGACCCATACACGCCTTTCTTTGACGTGGTGGGATTGAAGACCACAACCGCAATGTCACCTGACACCTACCATATACACTTTTCTCTAACGTGACAAGGCCAAGCTCCGAAGATTTCCCCTAAACATGGGAGGCTGTCGGATTTTTTAGTGAACAGGGAGGGGACTTCAATGCACAACAGGGGGCCAAACTTAATTGAGAATGTAGGGAACAAAACTTGCAAAGTAAACAACAGGGAACTGGACCCTGAACTCGAAAATGCATGATCAAATTAAAAATATAAATGATAAGCAACAGTTCAAGTTATTTAAATGAACATCAATAAATAAACAGGGGACTTGTGCTAAGATATGATTTGTTCATAAGTGAATGAACTATAGAGATGTCGACATTTTCACAAGTAACAACAGGAACTATCGATAGATACGGCAATTCTATCAGTTAAGGTGCAAACACCAGCAAGCAACAATGATAGTTTCATTCACAAAACACATGGCAGCATAACAAAAAGGCATGTGATGTATATAACGGATTGCTTATAAATGATAAGGGGAATATGCAACGAATACAATGATCTCCATACAACTGATCTAAGCTTGCAAACAAATGAACACACAACCTGCAATCAAAAGATCACACACTCATGATACATACGAGCTCCTATAAATTATTGCATGAGGTCTACATTGCATACAACATCTAGCTTACAAGTGGAAAGAGAGGTTTATAGTGGCTGTAAGGAACATGCAGTGGATATTATGATAACCCTCCGATTAATGATAGCCAGCTCATAGATAAGTGCAATAATTCCCTACAAACACTAAAAGTCAACATACGATGAGCGCAATAAGTTGCCAATCAATGCACGTAGGGAGATCAACGATGAATACAAACCATTCGACAATAAATGTTGACATGCAAACGAGCACACTAATTTGCTTGTAAGCAATGACAGAGGGTGCGCTATAGGTATGATGGGGTTTTTGTGAACACAGACATGCACACCACATACATTTACAAGCAAGAATGACATGTTTACAATGCATACGAGCATCCGCAAGAGAATGTAGGAGACTCATCTTGCATATAGTAGTCCATCTACGGGTGACAACAAACAACGTGCAGTAGATGCTTGATCCCTCCCCCTTACAGTCAACAACCATGCAATGGCAGTTAAATACTCTGATCAACTGCAAGCAAAGGCTGATGACATGTAGCAAATGCAAGCGCCTACGAGCTACTGCAAGAGACCCACTATCTACAAGCACAATGCAAAAGGACTACAAGCGAATGCAGAGATGCTGTAGTGAATGCAAATGCTTGTAAGCAGCACTAGAAGATTTACATCCCCTGTAACTTGCCTGAATGCGATAGTATAAGACCCGCAACACAAACAGTGGTCCTGTCTATAAGCAATGATAATGGATGTAATGCAAGTATAATGAATCCCCTACAAGCATAAATGAGGAGATTGCAATGAGTACGACGTACTGCTTGCAGGCAAAAGCAAGGAGATTGTGATAAATGCAAACATCAATAAGCAGCACGGGCAAATACATATGTTGCAATATATGATGACTTGCCTATAAGTAGTGTTAGCATAATAACAGAAGATGCAACGGCTTCCCTGCGAACATACAGAGACAATATATAGTAAATGCCGAGACATTTGTACAATTAACGGTAACTCAGTATCATGCAATGAATGCTACAACACCCTTCCTATCAACAATCATGTAGTGGCAGCTAAACGCTATGATTCACCTGTAAGCAAATGTTGGGAATCAGCAGTAAAACAACTGTAGGCCACTGATAAATTGAGGCAGCAGATTTGTGACGCCAGGCTATCACGCCGGATAAATCAACTCGCTTGCAAGCTAGGTGGAAAGCTACTGACGCGACGTATAGTTCATTTGCAAGCTGAAATATAATCCCGCAAGCTGAATATTGAAGAAAATAACAACAACGTGCAAAAGATGAAGTGAGCTAAACTGCACTGACAATACACAATAAGTGAAGTACAATGCAACGCCACCAAATCTGCAACACTCGTACAAGCAGATAGAAGGCGTCTATAAGCTACTACACAACGCCATCAGATCTGTAACGCTTGTTCAAACGGACAGAAGGCTTATACAAGCTGCTACACAACGCCATCGGATCCGCAACACTCATACAAGCGGACAGAAGGCGTCTAGAGGCTTTCAAATGAAACCCAGCACATCTCTCAACAACAGTCTTTTGCACAAGCTGACCATTGCAAAAGCACCCCCATGCATTAAAATATGCAGTGGTACATTCACATTATGCATATACACATTGCAAAATACAAAACACATTATGCAAGCACATTACCTAACATGTAAAATGTGCTGCACAGTAGCAGCGTGCTACACCGACATGCAAATACATCATGCACTGCATGAAAGCACTTAATCATCATGCTAATGCATTATACAAGCAAACAGACAATGCATCTATACATCATACATGCATGTACACATCATACATGCATATCATGCAAATATACTATACGCTATGTTAGCAACTAAGCCACTACACAGCATATCAATATATTATGCAAGCATAATTAAGCAGTGCGCAAATGCATATATAAACATACATACACACATGTAATTAAATACCCGCATGGGCCCCGACGAGCGTGTTCTATGCATACACAAGACATTTGAGGATGCTACGCGGCTCAAGAAGTGAACGTAAGTTCGAGACCGATCCTTCTATATAGGTAGATAGGAGTCAACAATAATAACAAGCATTTATCCCACTATGTGGGGTCGGCTACATGAATCTTTTTTCTCCATTGTCTCATATTAAAGGTCAAATTCTCATCTAAATCTAATAAAGAAAGGTCATTTCTAATATTTTCTAACCAAATCTTTTTAGGTCTACCTCTACATTTCTTAATATAAGTCAAATCTAATACATCTACTTTCCTGACCGGGTCATTTGGAAACCCACCATTTCATGTGACCAACCCATCTAAGGTGACTCTCTCTATTCTTATCTTCACCTGGAGATATTTCAATCTTTTCACATATATGCTCATTTCATAGTAGTCAACATGGCTCAAATTATTAAACAAATATAAAGTCGCGGTATCGACTGGGATATCAATTTTATACGTTCATATTAGGCCTTCAAAGTCTATAACAAAGAAAATTCACTAACAGAGGCACAAAGCCTACAACGAACCCGATCCTCTGTCGATAAGTAGACAGAGTCGACAAGGTTCAATCAACAAAATAAAAATACCCATGAAAACCTTGATAATGGCTATGTTCACAAAAAAATCTCAATCGGAGGGGGCCACAAACATTTAAAATGCCTCCCAAATGCCCATAAAAACTTAAAATCTTAAAAATACCAGAATTCAAAATATTTAAAACTAAAATAAATCTCCAAAATACTTAAAGCAAAATCCATCCATCCTCCGTAACAATTTGTTGAGGTTGAAAATTTTAAAAAATACTTCAGCTCACAAAGAGCCAATGTATGGTCGAGAATATCACTAAGATTCATTCTCAAATAGCTCTTGCCAGTAAGGACGTGGCACGTGTCCTCTAACCAGTGGTTTCACCACAAAATGGCACCAAAGGTAAACGATTAGGACCCTCTAAACAATTGGGACCCTCCAAATGGCACCACTAAATTATGGTCATGGTCAGAGCCCGTATGTTCTCCAACGACTTCAAATCCTTGAGATATTAATCAATAAGATATAAGCAATATGGCATAAAGCTCTTTGTTAGCTAAGATGAATTCAGATTTATTCCCCTAGACAAATACTCACCCTATATCTATAAGATACCCTTGGACGAAGCAACTGATGACTGCCGACAAGGATCCTTCTGTCAGGTTGGGTCGACTATCTCCTCTGACTAAGTAGACCAGGGACCATGATGACCCGGGGCGACAGAACCATGGGATCTTGATCGGGTTCATCATCATTCCCCCCACCATCCACTTTAAGTGCAAGGTGGTAAACTTTTAATTTTAAATATCAAACTTTCAAATACTTAAATCATGCTGCTACTATACACCAGATACTACGTATCTCTATGTATTCGACGACTAATCTTAATCGAAAGTTCCCACTCGTTACTGGGAGGGGTAATTAACTATAGGGGTTACGCCTATAGGAAACCTGAACTCAGATCATAAAGTCCTCGCAAAATGAGGGCAAAATCTCTTGGTAATATCTTATTCAAAACCCAATCTACCTTCTAAAAATTTGCCTCGAAACATACTTGTTTAAACTCTCCTCGACGACCTGAAAAGGAAGAAAGAAAGGGATCCACGGAGAGTCAGGGGCACGAATTTTTGGAGCCCATAACTTCGATGCTAAGATCTCCTCAAATGGTTAGAAATTATTATTTTTTTTAATTTAATGTTTTGAAGCTTAATCTCTACAAAAGTTCCTCACACGGCTTTGGGGTACCAAAAGCATATTCTTTGTCGTCTCTATATGTAGAATAAAGTGACTTGAAAATTTGACTTGTTTTATAATAGGGAACGCTTGTAGAGAATGGTTGAAATTTAATTTCAACAAAAATAAAAACTGTAATTGAGAAGATGTAAAAAAAACTACAAGAAAAGATTTTCAATTGATGATATATAGAAGAACACAAGAAGATACAATGGATCTTTAATTCAAGAGGAAGATCTAGCTCTCCCAATCCCTGCCGCCAGCTAGAGCCCAAGCAAACCCTAGAATAACCAAATTTTAGTCAAAGCAAGAGATAAAAAACTAACCCTCGCCACCCCAAAACATACTTAAGAATACAATAATTAAGTAAATCCCAAAATAGCCCCTCCCCTTTAAATTTTCCCTCCTGAACCTCTCTTAATTTCTCCGTAGTGAGGGCTATTGGACCCCACCCCAAGGGGCCGAATTATAGTTGGGCATAACCCTTGTTCCGCCGACTCTTCAAATGGGCCGGTCCATGGACCAATCCAGGGACCGATTTAATAATGGCCCCCTCCCAAAAATCCACCTTATCCTCAAGGTGAAAAGACGGGAACTGATGTTTCACACTCTCGTATGACTCCCACGTGGCATCATAGTCGGGTAGGTTATTCATTTGATCAGCACTTCCTTGATCCCTCCTTTGCCCTGACATACCCCTTTCAGCTCCACTGGTTCTAATACCACCTCCAGATCCTCCATTAGGGTTGCCGGTAACTCTGAACTAGCAGCATGATCTCCAATAACTCTCTTCAACTGTGAGATGTGGAATATTTGGTGTATGGTAACGGTCGGGGGTAACCTCAGTCGGTAAGCCAAAGCTCTAATCATCTCCAATATCTCGTAAGGGCCAAAATACCTAGGTGTCAGCTTCTATGTTCTCCTGCTAGCTACAATCCTCTGACTGTAACGACAAAACTTCAAAAATACCCGCTCCCCCATCTAAACTAGATGTCCTTTCTATGCCCACCCGCCTGCTTCTTCAACAACAACAACAACAACAACATCAAGCCTTTATCCCACTACGTGGGGTCGGCTACATGAATCCTTTTTCTCCATTGTGTCCTATTAAAAGTCAAATTCTCGTTTAAATCTAATAAAGAAAGATCATTTCTAATATTTTCTAACCAAGTCTTTTTAGGTCTACCTCTACCTTTCTTAACATAAGTCAAATCTAAGACCTCTACTTTCCTAACCGGGTCATCGGGAGGCCGCCGTTTTACGTGACCAAACCATCTAAGGCGACTCTCTCTAATCTTATCTTCCACTGGAGCTACTCCAACCTTTTCACGAATATGCTCATTTCGTATCCTATCTTTAAGGGTAAAGCCACTCTTCCACTCGTATCCTATGCCCACCCGCCTGCTTCTTCATTATCTACAAATCCCTCAGCAAATGCCTGTTTAATTCCTCCAGCACCCTATTACGCTCCCCCAAGTACTGTTCCACTGAAGTACCTGGTGTGCTGCTCTACCCAAAATGCACCAGGTGAGGTGGATCCCTTCCATACAACACTTTAAAGAGTCATCTGGGAAGCCGAATGATACTAAGTGTTGTACCAGTACTCCACCCATGATAGCCACGTGGCCCACAATCGAGGTGTCTTTGAAATGAAGCATCGTAGGTAAGTCTTCAAGCTCCTGATAGCCACCTCTGTCTGCCCATCTATCTGAGGGTGATAAGCGGTGCTCCTCTTCAGTATTGTCCCCTGCAGCCCAAACAACTCCCTCCAAAAGTGATTAAGGAACACCTTATCTCGGTCGGATACTATAACCTCTAGTATTCCATGCAATCTGACCACCTCTCTAATGAATGTCGCTGCCATTGTCACTATTATGTAGGGATGTCGTAGGGAAATGAAGTGAGCATACTTACTCAATCTGTCCACTACAACCAGAATCACTACAAACCCCTCAAATCGAGAAAATCCATCTATAAAGTCCATGGTGACCTCCTCCTACACCTTGGCTAGTAGAGCTAAGGGCTGAAGTAACCCTCTTGAAGCCATAGTCATGTACTTGTTCCCCTAGTATACCTCACATATAGTCACCATCTCTTCTACATCCTTGTGCATCACCTTCCAATATAACTCTGCTGTCAATCTCTTGTATGTCTTCTGCACCCCAGAATGACCCCCAACAGTGCTTACATGAAACTCCCGCAACAACTGTGGAATATGGACCGAAGTACGAGGCAACATAAACCTCCCCTAGTATATCAGTCTCCCCCCTACTAGGGAATAACCAAGGTGGCTATTCTCATCCCTCAGAAGATCTACTGTAATCCTTCCCAGCTCCTCATCCTACACACTCTCCTCTTTAATAGCACCCCAATCCAGCATCAATGGTATCGACATTGCTAACTCTTGGAGCTCCCCCATGCATCTAGACAAGGCATCAACATCCTTGCTCTCCAATTCTGGCCTATAATGGATCTCAAAGTCATAGCCTAACAGCTTTGACAACCACCTCTGATGCTCCTCGGTTACCATCCTCTGCTCCAACAGGTGCTTCAAACTCCTCTAGTCCGTCCGGATAATGAAATATCGACCCAACAAGTAAGGTCGTCACTTCTGAATAGCTAACACAATGGCCATCAGCTCCCTCTCATAGACTGACTTCAGCCTAGCTCTGGTTGTCAACACCTGGCTGAAGTAAGCGATGGGATTATGATTATACATGAGCACTGTCTCTAATCCATACCCTGATGCATCAGACTCTACCACAAAAATCTGATTGAAATCTAGTAGGGCCAAGACCAATATTGTGGTCATGGCCTTCTTCAATCTCTCAAAGGCCTGGGTAGCTACCTCTCCCCACAGAAAGCTATATGTCTTCAACTGCTCTGTCAATAGCGAGGCTATGGTACTATATCCCCTCACAAATCTTCTGTAGTACCCAATCAACCCTATGAAGCCCCTCAGCTCTCTCAAATCCCTAGGTAGAGGCCATTTATGTTGTGTAAGTGGTTGCACTGAAAGAGGATTGTCTTCTCTTCCTCCAATCTAACCCCCTCTAAGCTCTACAACTCCACCAGAAATCCTCTCCCACCTCCTATAGGATCCTCACCATGGTTTTGAGTGACACCATGGCTTTGAATAGCCCTACATCACCACTAATCATCTTTCTCCTTCCCTCCACTACCAGCTTCATTGTCAATGCTCCTCAGTTAACCTTGGTATCCCCCAAGTATTATACCCACTTCATCCTCAGGATAACTTCAGTGCTTCCCAACTCCAAGAGAAGGAAATCCTCCCTCACCTGGAGATGGGTATGAGGCTATGTTCCTTCAATTATAAGGCAGTGGAGTTGACCGAAGCTACCTTATAGGGACTAGGGTGAGGAACGACAAACAAAGCCCATACACCATGCTGGAGGAGAAAATATTGATGCAACTGCCACTATCCATAATGACTTCACAATTTTTGTCATTTATTTTAGTGTAGGTGTGGAAAATCGAGGTCTTACACCAGTTATCAGCGGTAACGGGCTGTGACAGTACACATCTCACCACGCAGATGGGAGATGTGTCTACCCTCTGGATATAATGGACGACAACAGTGTTGTCATCTTCCTCAAAGAATTCACCATCATCGTTAACCTGGTGAATCTGGTTAGTCTCGAGCTCAAGCTCACCCTAAGTGACTTCTTCATTAATCGTGACCTTGTAAGGACAAGAGCACTGAGAAGAGATATGCCCATACCCCTGGCATCGAAAACACTTGGTCCCTGGGTGGCACCGAGGTGTATCTTGGGTCGGTGACTTGCCCATGAAAACAAGACGGGGCGAAGGAGGACCCGAGGGGGGGCGGCTAATGCTCCCGGGAGTCGGTCGTGTAGAAGAGTGGTGTGGGGCCGATCCACAAGAGGATCTATAGGGAGGTCTAGCATCCTGATGTCGGCCAGGATGCAGAGATCGGGTCTCCTCAAGGTCTAGGACGAGGCTGTAGGCACTTTCTAGTGTAGTGATGCTCAGGGCAAACAGCTCGTTGTGGAGATCCTCACGCAACCTGGTATGAAACATGGATAAGATCTAGGCGGGGGTAGTCGAGGTCTCACCCTTGCAGCGAATCATGTAATCGTCAAAAGCTACAATATAGTCCTTCACAGGTTTACTACACTGGGTCAGCCTATTCCACCAATCCAGAAGCCTAGGGAAATAAGAGCGAGGAAAGTACTTCGGTTTGAGCTCGCACTTCATAGAAGTCCAATCGGTAATAGCGAACTCATTGCGGGACTCCCTATGGCTTTCTAGGTTGGACCAATATTGGTTGGCCCTACCGGTGAGCTTCATCTTGAAGAATCTCACTTTTCTAGCCTCAGATATATTGTACCATTTGAAAAAGCTATCCATGCCCTTGATCCAATCCAAAAGAGCTGGGGATCACCTGCACCGTCAAAAGTGGGGGGCATCGACCTTAATATTTCTCAATAGTGGTGCATCAGGGTCATGGTTATAGTCAAGGCCATATTGGGGAGCTCGATAAGGGGCACGGAGGTGTCCCTCATCCGGTACAATGTCATCCTCATACATGGAAGGAGGCATAGATGGTGTGTAAGGTGACTGGTGATTCCTAGCTCGGTCTGAGGTGTCAAATCGTTCTGTCGTCTGGCAACAAAGCTCAGCAATATCAGCTTGATTCTCCCTAAGTTGTTGACTGATTGTGCTCATCTGACCTACCAGTAGGTCTAGGGTCATGTGAATTTGTTCGGAGTCCATCCTATATCTAAGGGGTGACTCAGGGTTATGCAAATAGAAAGAAATAATGTAATGACACAAACAAGTGAGGTGGTGCATATAGGATGCGATTCAGATGCTAACACATGAAATAAAGAAATCCTAATAGGCACCTAAATGCAACCATGCTCTGATACCAAAATGATGTAGAACTATATACATGCATATGATGTTAATTTGGAAATTACACGTGCTTGAACAGAGCTTAACAATTTATTAACTCACAATGAACTTAAACAATGACTACAGCATGTAAGGGGGCAATCAAGTTCACGAAAACAATCACATGCTAATTGGAGGACCATTAAATAACAGATTAATTAATAACATGCTCACATGGTGTTTCAGAAACAATCCCTAAGTTAACAAATAGATTAGTCACTACAAAGGCCCACTCACACAACGCTCCTGGTGTGGGCTAAGCGGATAAGCTTTCAGAATAAAACGATGCCACGATTGAGGAGCAATCAAAAAAATACAAGGGAGGGAAGAGTTTACCCGCATGGAAGAAAATACTAAGCCACGTTAAATTCGTTTGGATGCCTATGTGGAAAGGACAGCAATACGAACCTTCTTGCACGCCCGAACAGCACTCTAACGTCTCCGGAAATTCTGGACAGCAACTGTGTGGGCTCCAAATCCTGGAACAGATAGTGGTGCTAGAAAACGGCCTGATCCTATATTTCAGCAGCAGGCGGCTGTTGTTGGGATGATTTGGGAGGAAAACAACAAGTTCCTTGCATGAAATTAGGGGGCGGCAAGCACTAAATGATTAGGAGACTAATTTGGGGCTATAGTGGAGTTGTCACCTATAGCTTACTAGTTAAGGAAAGAGGCATTAATTCAAATTTTCAATCAATACTCAGATTTGCTGATGGGGATATCCTTCCAAACATAGCCCAACAATTTAGGAAAGGAATTCAAGGCTTGTAGGAGAATTTGAATTTGAATTCAAATTTTCAAAATTAATGCTAGGCTAATTTAGGAAGAGGAATTATATGGGATCTCCAATTAATATTCAAATTAATTGATTGGGATATCCTTTCAAACATAACCCAACAATTTGGGAAAGGATTTCAAGGCTTTAGGAGATTTCGAATTTGAATTTCAGATTTTTCAAAATTAACACTAGGCTAATTTATGAAGGGGAATTAGTTGGGATCTCCAATTAATATTCAAATTGATTGATTGGATATCTTTCCAAACATAACCCAACAATTTGGCAAAGGATTTTAAGGCTTTAGGAGATTTCGAATTTGAATTTCAGATTTACCAAAATTAACACTAGGCTAATTTAGGAAGGGGAATTAATTGGGATCTCCAATTAATATTCAAATTGATTGTTTGGGATATCCTTTCAAACATAACCTGACAATTTGGGAAAGGATTTCAAGCTTTAGGAGATTTCAAATTTGAATTTCAGATTTTTCCGAAATTAACGCTAGGCTAATTTAGGAAAATGTTAGAGGATCAATTTTGAAATTTTAGGGGGAAAGGGAAGAGGGGGTCATGATGGTTTCGGCCATGGGAACAAGGAGGTGGTCTGCGGCTATGAAGAGGGGGGAAAGGAGAGGCGGTGCACGGTCAAGGCTAGGAGGCAAGCTCAATGGTGGTGGAGCCAGAGATAAACTGTGAGCCTGGACACTTCCTGCGGCTGACGGGACTTACTTTGCCCGGACCTAGAAACTTCACATAAGCTCTCACAAGAACTCTCAAGACTCTCAAACACACCTAGACACAATGTGTAGAAATTTCATTCATAATAATCATTCCTCCCAAGGTGGAGGTGAGGCCTATAAATAGACGAAATACAATAAAACATCAAATGACAAAAATGCCCCCTAGGGTCACATAAGCCTACTCCCTCAAGTGAGGGTAAAAATAAAAAATTACACATAACAAATCAAATACAAATAAATACTCAGAAATAGAGTAATCCGATTGTAGCCGTAGATCTCCGACCCTTCCTCTAATAAACTTTCCACGGCCGGATGTCCTCATCACAAGCCTCCTAAACTGCTGCCTCTGGCCCCCCTCTCTAGGTACTTCTAGTCCTCCACTAACTGTGCTAGCTCTATAGCCTCTCTCAAGTCACAATACCTCATTACTCTAACCACCGCCCGAATCTCTGGTTTGAGCCCTTTCATGAAGTTCCCCTCTAGCACAATCTCAGAAAGCTGGTCCAATCGGCTAGCAAGGTACTCGAACCTCTCATGATACTTTACCACTGAGCCCTCCTGTGGCATGGTGAAAAACTGCTCATAAATTCCCCTCCCCTGCTGGTTCGAAAATATTCCAACAAGCAGTAACTCTGTATAGATCATCTCATGTCTCTCCACTAGTCCCAAGCCAAGGCCTTCCCCCAACCTCTCCTTCTTCGTCAACCCATTGACGGAGAAATACCTCTGCACCTTATAGATCCACCCATGTGCATCCTCTCCCTCAAAGATAGACATCTTCAGCTTCCTTACCCTCGAATCACCTCTGTTCCCTCTGATTTCTCCATAACCTCCCATTCCTCGAGGGGACCGTGGTCCCCCACAAGTGTCCTGATCCCCCCTTCTTTGCTCGTACACAAATCCGTCTTCAAAATCCCCCCTCCTCCTTTCAAAATCAGTACCCATTGCTCATCAGCCCCTCTTCTTGCAAAATCAACACCCATTCGCTCATACCCACTATTCATATCCTCCCTAGAAATAAGCTCTAAAGGAGGCATCCTATCTTCTCCCTCCAAAATTTCTACCTATTGATTTTCCCCTCTTCTTATCGGATTCATGTTTCCACCACTTCCTTGACCGTTAGTGGCTCCCCTCGCCTCCAATGACATCGTCTTGGATTGGGCCTCAAGTAACTTCTTTAACATTTCTTCCACGACGGCAAACTTCCTATCCATGTTTTTATGAACGACTGAAAACCGATTTTCAAATTCAAAAATCTTCTCCACAAAATCTGATTTTAATTGTCCTATCTCTCCTTCCCATGCTTCCATTTCCTCCAGGCCATAGGCACAACGGATCTATGCGTTCTGATACCAATTTGATAGGAAACGCTTGTAGAGAATTCAAGAAATCCTTTAGCTGAAATTTAATTCAGCAAAAATAAAAGTTGTAATTGAGAAGATGTAGAAAAAACTAGGATAATAGATTTTCAATTGATGATATATGGAAGAACACAAGCAAGATACAATGGATCTTCAATTCGAGAGGAAGATCCGGCTCTCCAATCCCTAGCGCCAGCTAGAGCCCAAGCAAACCCTAGAATAACCTAATTTCAATCAAAGCAAGAGATAAAAAAACTAACCCTCGTCACCCCAAAACATACTTAAGCATACAATAATTAAGTAAATCCCAAAACAGCCCCTCCCCTTTGAAATTTCCCTCCTAAACCTCTCTCAATTTCTCCTTAATGAGGGCTACTGGACCCCACCCCAATGGGCCGAATTACAGCTGGGCGAAACCCTTGTTTCGCCAGTTGTACACATGGGCCGGTCCATGATGGACCGGCTGGATCGGTCTAACATTTTATCCATCCAACGAGTATTTATACACAAAGGTGTCTGGAATATAATTGGAAATAAATTTCTAAGAAACAATAACAACAATTTAAAATTTAAACATGTTTTAGATATCTTGGGCCTATTGTTCAGAGTGATGGTGAAATAAATAGGGATATTATTAGTAGAATTCAAGTTGGATGGTTGAAGTGGAGGAATGCATCAAGCTTGTTGTGAGATAGAAAAGTCCCCCAAAAATTCTATAAGATGGTGGTGAGATCTGCAATGATTTATGGTGCAGAATGTTGGCCATTAAAAGAGAAGCATAATATTAAATTGATTGTTGCAGAGATGAGGATGCTCTGGTGGATGAGTGGCTTTACTCTTAGAGACATGATACGAAATGAGCATATACGTGAAAAGGTTGGAGTAGCTCTAATGGAAAATAAGATTAGAGAGAGTAGCCTTAGATGATTTGGTCACATAAAACGGCAGCCTTCCGATGACCCGGTTAGGAAACTAGATGTATTAGATTTGTCTTATGTTAAAAAAGATAGAGGTAGACCTAAGAAGACTTGGTTAGAAAATATTAGAAATGATGACCTCTCTTTTTTAGATTTAAATGAGAATTTGACTCTTAACAGGACACAATGGAGAAAAAGGATTCATGTAGCTGACCCAACATAGTGGGATAAAGCCTTGTTATTGTAGTAGTTGTTGTGTGATTTCGACCATGCAAGTAATCCACCCCTTGCTATCTTCCAATTTTCCAACTAGGGAACAGTCCATGGAACTCCTCTTTCCTAGTTCAACATGTTAATCCGTACCCTTTGTAGATATTCAATTCAGCCATCTAGGAAGCAATTAGTGGCCTTCCTCCTTCCAAATTTGAAACATGTATCTGCGAATCATTGCTTTCCTTATTTGCATATGAATTAATGGCACATTACCTTTCTTATTTAACAGCACATAGCTGTTGATCTATGATGCACAGACACGGACACGGCGACACGGATACGACACGACACGGACACGGACACGGGACACGTCAATTATTAAAAATATAGGACACGGACACGGGTTGGACACGGTATTATAGTTTTTATATTTTAAAAATAAGTATAAAAATTAAATAAGTATAATTTTAAAAATAATTTAGAAATAATAAGTTATTTAATTAGATTTTGTGCTTAAAATGATTAATATTAGGATGTCGAGAGTCAGGCGTCGATGCCGTTTATCAGTCATCGAAAGAGGAGATGATAATACTGTCGAGAGTCGGGCATTGATGTTATGCAATAAATATTGGGCGTCAATATTGAGAGGGTGTTGGTCGTCGATATTGAGAAGGTGTTCGACAAAGATAAGATGTCAAGTTGTGGGCGTAGAAATTGCTAGCATCGAGCATCAATATAAAGATAGCGTCAGACTTTTCTATGGAGATCGTTTTGAAATGTTGATGTTGTAACGACGTTAGACGTCGATGTTGAGATGACATCGGGCATTGTTATGAAATCAAAGTTGTAACCTACCAAAGAGAAATGAAAATGAGAATATTTGATGAATGGGGTATTAAGTGCGGTATTAAATTTTGTCGACCCTACGTAGTGGGACAAAGGCTTGATGTTGTTGTTGTTGTGGCGTATTAAGTGTGGGTGATTGATTTGATGTTGTGGATAGGAAGTAAGAAATTTAGTTTTTATATTTTAAATAAGTAAAAAATTTAAATACAAAAAGTTATATTTAAAAAAAATTCATAAAATATTTAAGATACGCGTGTCAGACACGCGTGTCCAACTTGTATTTAATATTTTTTTAATTGGACACATTTTCGGCGTGTCCGACACGTGTCGGAGGAGTGTCGGACGCGTGTCGTGTCGGATACGTGTCGGACACTGCACGCCTCTTTGAGAAGAAGTGTCGGTGCATCATAGCTGTTGATTCTAGGCAATTTAAAGATATAGATTTTTTTTTTTCTAATTGAGGCACTTATGTGCCCAGGAAGTACTCAAGCTTGCCGAGTTATTTGATTGTAAATTCTATGCCAAGTTTTTCCCTGGATAATTTCTTCCATTCATTGTCATTACCCGTAATAATTATTTCATCAACATATACAATAAGAATTGACACTATTCCATAAGTAAAATGTTTTATAAAGAGTGATCTCATTGGCTTTGTCTCTATCCCAGGCCATACTGGCTTTTGTAAATCTACCAAATTGTAGCATTTAGGAATTATATCAGGCCATATAGCACCTGATGAGGATATCCGACCATGGAAAGTGTATCAGAGAAGGGGCCGGAGATCTACGGCTACGATTGGACTACTTTATTTCTGAGCACTTATTTGTATTTGATTTTTATATGTATTTTTCTGTTTTTACCCTCACTTGAGGGAGTAGGCTTATGTGACCCCATGGGGGCACTTTTGTCATTTGATATTTTATTGTATTATGTCTATTTATAGACCTCACCTCCTCTTTGGGAGGAGGATGATGATGATGAATGAAATTTCTGCACTTTTTGTCTTGGTGAGTTTTGAGAGATCTTGTGAGAGTTTATGCGAAGCCCCTAAGTGAAAGCCAAGTAAGATCCGTCAGCCGCAGGAAGCGTCCGGGCTCACGGCCTATCGCCACCGCCGATTTCTCCTCTCCTCACAATCTCGCCCCACCGTCATCCTCCCCAGGCTCAAACCAATCGCCCTCCTCCCTCCTCATAACCGCCAATCCTCCCCTTGGCCAATCCCTAGCCGCCGAACCCCCTCCCCATAGCCGCCGGCCCTCCCCTTGGTCGACCACTAACCGCCAACTCACCTCCCTCCTCATAGCCGCCAACCATCCCCCACTATCCCTTGGCTCCAAAATTTCAAATTTCAAATTGATCCTTCAATACTTTCCAAATTTAGAGCATCATAAATAAGGAAAAATTTGAATTCAGAGTTTAATGCCCTTAAAATCTAAAGTTCCTTTCCAACAAGGAGGAACCATGATAGGAAACTTCCCCCCAATCAACCCATTTGAATTTTGAATGGAGATTTGTCATAAATCTACTTTCCTTAACTAGTGGGCTATGATTGGCAACTCCATTAAGTCCCCAAATTAATTCCCCAATCAATGTTGCCCCCCCTCCCCCCCTTCCCTCTTTATTTCCTTCCTTATGTGCTCCTTCCAATTAATTCTCTCCAATCAATCACCCCAATTACAACAGCCATTAAATTCTAATCAATTCTAATTGATTCTTGCTTTAATTCCACAAGCCACCTAAGCAAGAAATTAATTCCAGATTTCTCCTAATTGCTGGAATTAATTTCAGATTTTGTTGATTGCTGCCTTTCTTAATCAACTCTACAAATAGGGAATAAAGTCCCCTCCCCGTGGCTGGCCACAACCCTCCACCCCCCCCCCCCCCTATGACTCTACTTCCTGTCTTGGCATTTTCCCCTTAGGCAAGAAATATCAAGCACGTGTTTTCCCCCTCTATATACTCGCCCCGAAGCCTTGACCCATTGTTGATTACAAGGCTTACTTGTCTCAAGGTGCAACCCCGAACATCCGATGACCAGATTCCATAAGATGTTAGAACGAGAACCAGGAATACGAGGATGGTAAACTCTCTTCCTAACCTTATATCTTTGACTCCTCAATCACGGCTTCGTTTGATTATGAAGACTAATCCGCAAAGCCCATATTAAGAGAGTGTGTGAGCAGGTCTTTGTAGTGACTAGTCTAATTATTAATTGAGGGAATATCTTTGAGACCTCGCATTAAGCATGAAATTATTTGACTTGATTATGTTGTGATTATCCTATTATCATGTAATTGATTGCTTAAGTCTAATCACTACCTTACTGGCCTAAGTCTTTTTTTTTTAGCATGTTGAACGTTAATTAATTTTCAGAGTTCTGCTCATAAATATGTAATTTCCAATTTTACAGCATCTGTGCATTCATTTAGTTCTACAACAGCGCCTTTATGCACACCCGACTTCTTGTGAAAGAGTTATTGAATCCTCGTGGAGAATCCACATAAACTTCTTCAAAATCTCCATGTAAAACGACATTTTTCACATCATACTGTTGCAAGGACTATCCAAAATTAGAAGCCAAAGAGATTAGGATGTGAATATAACTCATTTTAGCAATGGAAGTAGGGATTTCTTGGCAGTATGGCCCATGGGATTAAGTATATTTTTCTGCTACTAACCTTGCTTGTACTTTATCAAACTTCCATCAGCTTTAAATTTAAAGAGAAATCTGCTTACATCCTCCAGGTTTTTTTTCTCTTTTAGTAGCTCAACTATCTCATAAGTATGGTGTTCTTCTAGGATATACATCCCTTCTCTTATGATATTCTTCCAATTCTTATTCTAAATGCTTAAAATAGAATTTATAGAATTTTATTTGTGTTGATATTAGTAAATAAGGCTTTATCTTTAGGAAGTTCTGTAAGATTGTGTACAGGGTTATGGGATATAAAGGAAGATGTGTGGTGGTGGGTGATCATGATTATGAGAATTATCTGAAGAAGGTTTCGAGTCTTGAGCTCGTTGGAGACTTTGGATGGGCTTTGTCCTTGTATAAACCAGAAGTGATTTAATGATGGGGTTAGATTATTGTTGTTTCTGTGTTTATGTTGCAAGGCTGTCAAGACAGAAGCATTGAGTTCATCAAAAGTTTCTTCCGTCTGGCTTATCTCCTCTTGCAGGTAATTTTGATTAAGGAAATTTTATTTTTCATTAAATGTGACATCTTTTAAAATAATTTTTTTTTTGTGATCTGGTGATGGCATTTATACCCATTTGAGTGAGTAAATACCCTATAAAAACATATGTAAGTGCTCTAGGATCAAACTTTGAAGTAACATCAAAACAAAGGCCAAGTAAAATGTCACCAACTAAGGCACTGCATTAAGATTTGGGTCATTCTTCATGCACAACTCTCCATGCCTGCCAATGGACGACCCATAATCTTTCTGAAATCATTGCAGAATATTTAAAAAGTTTGATTTAAGTCATCAATTAGGTGGGTCATACCAACAAGGTAGCAAAAATCTTCAAAAATTGCATGATTTTAAGATCACTCTACATGCCTTATTTGACCAATCTGAATTCATATATTTTTGAAAGGTTTAAATTTTATCTTCTCTCTTATTTTCTTTCCTTTTGTATTATGACAAATCATCAATCCACATAATAATATTTTATTGCTACTAAGGCTTTTTAAAATTTTTCTGGATTAAAAAAGGCATATAAAAAAGACCTTACTTTATACTTTAGATTCATTAAATAGAAGTAATTGTTTTTCATGTACAAATTCATGTGGAAAGACTTGGTGTTTCTTTAAGCTTAGGGGTTGTTTAGTTTAAATTAAAATAGGTGTACAGTATTCTAAATGCAGAGGTTTTGAAAATATTTGTGTTTTATTTGAAGTAAAAAAAATATATAATATAAAATTTTAGTACATTTGAAATTCACCCTCTAGTTCATTTTTGGTGCGTTTGGAATTTCTCATATTTGGGCAAGTTCCAAATACACCATAAATTCATTGTCATTGTCATCGCCCGCAGCTAGCCATCCACTGCTCACTGTCGGCCAGCACCGTCGCCGCCGCTAACCACTGTCGTCGCAGACCACTAACCACGACCGGCACCACCGGCTTCGACCAACAGCCACCACTGCCATCGTCAGCCTCCACTGCCCACTGCTGCGGACGTCGATCACCGCCACCGCCCACCACTACCCATCGTCAGTCACCACCACCACCCACCGTCAGTCGCCACCACCCACTGTAGGCCGCCACCAACCATCGGCCATAGCCCAACACCCTTCCGCCACTGATGCCACCGACCACCGCACCCACCACTGCCACTGTCGCTGCCACCCATCACTGCCGACCACCGCACTCTTTGGACTTTACATTGCACTCATTTTTACTTCAAACCAAACAAAAAAAATAATCGCATGCATTCATTTTACACTAATCCAAACAACTCTAAAGTATTACTTTTACACTATATTTTATATACATTGTATTTCTTTTACATTGCATTTCTTTTTTAGCCAACCAAACAGCTCCTTAGTGGTTGATCTCAAGGATTTTGTGAGTTAATTATCTTTTATCTTCCTTATTCCTTTTTTTCTCAATATAATTCTCATCTCCTCCGTATAACCTCAACCTAACTTCTCTCAACCCCGAAATACATCCAATCTCTTCAAAACTCTCCCAAATATTCCCTCACATCCCTCGTAACATTCCAAGGTCTCAACTCCCCAATAACCCTATGATACACCAGCTAAAGCCCAAAATAGAGAGACAAGATAAATAAAAATATCACTAGTCCTTAATCATTAATTCAAAATTCATAAAAACACCAATATTAGTTTCCCAACATCTTAAACCGTTTATATGGAGTTCCTCCCCCTATTCCTTGAGGAAAATTTATCGTTTGATAGCATAGAAGTTTCAACACAAAATATATCCAAACCCTTACTCATGTCACCACTACCTAAATAACCCTTTCTCCACCACCATAAAAGAATACCAATCAAGTTGCTACTTTCATCATAAAGATCATATATACCCTACATCAAGCTTGCCCCTTTATTGTTTATGGATGTGAACATAAGACAACCAAACATTTTTTAAGGAAGTTTTTGGGAAAATTTATTTGTGGAAAAAAATCAACAAGATAATTTACGAGACTTTTGAAATCAATCTGTCTTAAGGGTATTCCATTAAGTAAATATTTGGAGGTTAAGACTGCTTCTCAATATTCTTTTGGAAGAGAAAATCCTACTAACTTCCAAGTAATGTCAATTTTTCCTTTTTTGTTACCCTATTTTGTTGAGGTGTTTCAGGGCAGAGGATTAGTGGATAATACCTTCTTTATAGGGGAAAGAAGATAAAATTTGATTAACATAATATCAAGCATTATCTGTCCTAATTTTTTTAAATGCAGACTCCAAATAATATTTTTATCTTAGAAATAAAACTTGGAAGAATATGACTAACATCAATTTTTTGTTTGATAAAACAAACAGGTGTCATCCAAGTTTAATCATCAAAAAATGTTATATATCTTTTAGCTCAAAAAATATTAAGAATTTTTTAAGGTCCCCAAATACCTGAGTAGGTTAATATAAAAGGGGTCGATAATAATATAAGGGTCCTTAGTTATCATTAACGAAATTTGATGTGTGACAAAATGGTAAATTGCACAAAAATATTGTCAAATAAGTTCTGTAGAAGTCACACATGGATGTTGTTGGAGACTGTTAAACCTTTTGGTTCTTAAAAGAACCTATGAGCTCGTCCAAAACCCATTAGGGTAGACTATTCTATGCGCTTGATCCAATTAAGCTTTCTCATAATAGCTTTAAAGGGCAGGGCCAAGCTTACAGGAACACGAGCCAGAATGGGCCTTCTAACAGGCTTACCTTTGCACTCACCATTGACTCCGGTATAAGTGGCAGATTTAGATACTACCACTGGCAATAACCTTCTACAAGCGAAATCCCAGGCACTACTTCATCCAAACCCATGTAACTTCACAATCCCTGCCTCTTCATCACCACAAATAAAATAATAAGTAATGCTTTTACATACAAACAGTTGATCTCAAGTTTTAATCACCCTGGTCAGGGATCCCATATGGCGGAAAGAGGATATTCATAATCCAAAAAGTTGAACCTTCCAATTCTGCCTTTTTTCCCAAAAAGGACCCACCCCCCCAAAAAAAATTTAAAGAAACAAAAAATGACAAGAAACTAGCTCTTCACGATACACAAATTCCTGCATCTCCACTTTAGAGCAACGAAGAACGTTAAACACCATCCAATTAAGCGTACACAGCATGAGTTTACTTGAAGTAGTAATTCCTAGCAGGTAAAGGATTTCTAGATAAATCCCTTGCTTCATTGCAATTTTTCAATGCTCAGTCTCCATTTGACAAAAACATAGTGACCACGCCCATCTTTAAATAAAATGGATAAAGTTAAACTAAATGAATGTAGATGCATACCTCAAGGTGTTTTCTTCCTCCTCAGCAATTGCTTTTGCTCTGCCACCAACTGACCTCCCACCACGAGCGCCTTCACTTTCACGAATACTATCATTTAAAGTTTCTTCCAAGCTATCCAACTCTTCCATTATCTACTGATGCATACGCAACAAATTGCCACTTTATAATGCATGTACATTCCAATAAATACAAAACATAAATGGTAAATAAAAGATTTACCAAACAAGAATACATTCTAGGAAAATAATCACCTGAGCGATTCTTTGTTCATTTCGACCAATCTGCATTTGCTGACCTTGGGTTAACCCACCTTGTGAAATATCTTTTGCTCGAATGGCATTAATCTCCTTCTTCATATTGGAAATCTTTTCCCGCCAAAAGCACCAGAAGGATTAAAGGTTGGAAAATCAATGATTAATAATATGGAATGCCCATGCATTAACAATAAACAGATAGCAGAAAGGAACACAAAAGATAATAAATAACATCATAATCAAAAATAGCACCTCAGCATAGATTTAAGAGCAGTATTATGGTCCTAGAAAGTGTTAGTAGTAAAAAAAATATGGACTTACATTAGCATTTTTAACTGACAAAAAACAAAATGAAGAATTAAAAAATGCCTCATAGAAGGAAATTTCGCAGACATGAAAAATAGCATACGGCAGAGATAACCTGATAATCTACCGAGTTACCGTTTATGTAAACTGATTATTGAAAACAAAGAAAACATCCTATGCACTTTTCAACGTGAGTTTCTTGCTGTAAACACAAAGAAACCCAGACTGGCCTTTAGTCCAACAAAGACACTTCTATATGGCACATCTAATCAATCTATAAATCTAAATATCAATCCTTGCTAATGTGTATAAAGCCAAAAGGTGGGCAGACTTTTTATTCCTATTGTTCTCCTTCCGTGAAAGACTACAGCGTAGCCTTCGACGATTTCATGATTCTCTGCAGTGGCGAAGAGACCACCACTCCAGCCCAAATCCTATCCATATTTAGAGCTGGCCTTAGGGAAAACCTTCGTAATGAACTTTTTTGCTAGAGGAGTCACTACGCTTGCAGTCTAGTCCTTGACCTTGAGGATTCCCAATTGCCCGTGGCAAAACATAAGCATGGATTTCGTACTGGGGATACCAAAAACATCTAGGAAACATGACTTTATCTGCGTTGTAGTTGACCGTTTCTCCAAGATGGCCTATTTCCTTCCTTGTTCCAAAACTTTTGATGCTTCTCAAATAGTTAAACTATATTTTGATGATATTGTTAGATTGCATGGCTTGCCTAAAACCATAGTGTCTGATCGGGACATCAAATTTACTAGTTATTTTTTGAAAACCTTATGGCATAAGATGGGAACCAAACTCCAAATTTTCACCGCCTTTCATCCACAAATTGATGGACAAACAGAGGTCGTTAATAGGAGCTTAAGCAACCTCTTAAGAACTTTGGTAGGTGAACACGTTCGAGATTGGGACTCCAAACTCCCGACGGCTGAGTTCGCATATAACAATTTTGTTAATCGGACCACGGGCCTAAGCCCTGCTGAAATTGTGTACAAGTACCAACCTAGGCAACCTATAGACTTGATTCCTATTGTAGGCTCCGAAAATTCGGCCCCGGCCTCCCCGCGTTGGCTTTTAGGGGGAGTTTTAACGGATTAAGTTCCAGGGTAAATTTTGAAAGACAGATGGGATTATAGATAAGACACTACCCAGAGATTTCGCCCTCATTTTGCGAGGACTTTATGATCTGAGTTCTAGTTTCCTATAGGCGCAAGCCCCTATAGTTAATTACCCCTCCCGATCACGAGAGAGAACTTTCGATTAAGGCTAGTCATCAATCAGATACGTAAAGATAAGTGTTATCTAGCATATAATAGCAGCATGGGTTTGGGTGTTGGAAATTTGAAGGGTTGATATTTAAAATTAAAAATTTCACCACCTTGCACTTAAAGCAGATGGTGGGAGAATGGATGATGGACCCGATCAAGATCCGATGGTTCCGTCATCCCGGGCCATCGTGGTCCCTAGTCTACTTAGTCAGAGGAGGTAATCGACCCAACCTGACAGAAGGATCCTTATCGGCAGCCATGGGTTGCTTCGTCCAAGGGTACCTTGCAGACCTGGGGTGGGTATTTACCTAAGAGGACAAATTTGAATCCACCTTAGCTAACAGAGAGCTTTGTGCCCTATCGATCATATCCTATTGATTCATATCTCAAGGATTTGATGCCACTAAGGAATGTATTAGCTCTGGTCATAACCGTTATCTCGTGGTGTCATTTGGCGGCAAAACTACTCGGTTCAAAGGGCCCCGGGTCATAACCGTTTACCTGCAGTGCCATTTGGCGGTGAAACTGCCGGTTAGAGGACATGTACCACATCCTTATTGGCAGGAGATTATTTGAGAATGGATACTAGTGATATTCTCGACTAGGCATTAGCTCTTTGTGAGCTGAAATATTTTTTAATTTGTCCACCTTGGCAAACTGTTGCGGAGAGTGGATGGATTTTGCTTTAAGTGTTTTGATAGTTGATTTCAATTTTAAATATTTGGGATTTTTAGATGATTTTTGATTTTTTTGGATTTTGGGTAGAATTTTGAAATATTGAAATTAACCCCTCCGGTTGAGATTTTCTGTTCAACACGGCCATCATCGGGGTAAATGGGGTTACTTCTATTTTGTAGATTAAACCTTGTCGACTCTATCGAGCTGTCGATAGAGGATTAAGTTTCGTAGGCTTTATGCCTTTGTAAATGAATTCTCTTGATTATAGGCCTTGAAGGCCTAATATGAATGTATAAAATAAATATATCGATCAACTTTGCGATAGTATATTTATTTATTGGTTTGAGCCGTGTCGACTCTTACCTATCCTCGCATAGGGGGATCGGGCTCGAACTTGAATTCACTTGTTAACCCACGCAGCATCCCTAAACGTCACGTGTGTACCAATAACACACTCGTTGGGGCCCATGCAGGCGTTCAGGGGTATTTTATAATTATTTGTTGAACCTTGTCGACTCCTATTTACCTGCTTAGGAGGATTGGGTTCAAATTTATTGACCCGCGTAGCATCCCTACACGTCACGTGTGTTCCTTTTATTGGTCATTTTTTGCTCATGAAGGATCTACATCTGGCCTTCATTGTATAACTGTTGAACTGATTAGGCTACATTCACCATCAATTTTTTTCATGCTTGCCAAGCTGGTGAGCTATTGTATTTGCTATGGATGTTGATTTTCAATGTTTTGTATATAACAGCGCCCCCACTTGCTAATTAACCACCGCCATTTGAGGGAACATTGTAGCATTCACCATATGTCCCTCAAACTCATTCATAGTTTGACGATCGTATCGCACTTGTTTGTATATATTTTACTATTGTTCACAAACACCCACGAGTCTCCTGTAGTAGCTCCTAGGAGAATGGTCATATTCATTGCATATCGGTCTTATGCTTGTGAGCGACACCCTTTTTCAGTGATTTGGCGCAATGTGCATACTTTAACTAAGGGTCGTACAACCCGTGACATGTAACAGTGCGATACTTTGTTCTTTTTTGAAGATATATGTTCACGGGATGTACGAGCCGCCTAACTTTAACAGCTGGCGTGCACGCTACTTAGAGCACCCGTGACTTGCAATGTGACGGACGATTCCCACTTTATTATGAAGGATTTAACCAGAAAATTACCGGAGATATATGGGGGTTCTTACATGTTTACAATTAATGTAAATGTATTTTTGTTAAAAAGGTAAATAATTTTTTTTTTACTTTTACCACTCCACTTTTTAAAATAATTACCACCTGTATTCAGGTGTATTTACGCTCGTATTTCACCTGCTAGTGAATACTCTAGGAATCCAAGGTCAGAGCATCGAAATGGCATCTTAGGATCCTAGGCTGGTGGGGCCCACGGGCGTACCTTCTTTATCGTTTAGCAAAGGGATCCTATGCTGGAGGGGCCCACGAATAATTTGACTCCAACATTATAAATAGGAGGGAAGCTCAACTCATTTTTTTCATATTTCATCTCTACAAGGAGTTTTGGTGGAGAGTGTTGCTAGGGAGCTTAGGTGTGCGCAAGTAAAGAGCTAGGAGGAAGGAA
Source organism: Dendrobium chrysotoxum (assembly GCA_019925795.1). Taxonomy (NCBI): domain Eukaryota; kingdom Viridiplantae; phylum Streptophyta; class Magnoliopsida; order Asparagales; family Orchidaceae; genus Dendrobium; species Dendrobium chrysotoxum. The sequence goes on along the minus strand of CM034302.1, from coordinate 4,302,899 downwards.
ATTTGGTTCCCACCTGTTGATGAACTACTAGTTCTCCTACGAGTTTAGCGTAAGTTGTATTCGGTTATGATTTGGATTTCATTCATCTTTAATTTTCAGTGTCGAGAGCCTAGGGTGTCGTGTATTTTATTTTTTGTTGACTTAGAACTTTAGATGGATTTTAATTTCTTTGAAATTTTCTAAGTCTTGGATTTTGTTGAAATTTTTGGCAACACTCCGACGTCGTCCCCGCGTAGGGGGCTGCATCGGAAGTGTAAAGCCTTCTCGCCTGCCAAAAAAGGCAATCACGGTAGGTGTCAAGTGACACCACGGCTGTAGTCTCATTCCCCTCTCGCTAAGAAAAGCGGTCACGGGGTCTTCAAGCATTTGTTTACAACATATTTCCCCGCCTGCTAAGAAAAATAGTCACGGGTACTTAATTTTCTTTTAATACAAATTTCCCCGCCTGCCAAAAAAAGCAATCACGAGTACTTATATTTTATGCATATGAATTTTCCTGCCTGCTAAGAAAAGCAGTCACGGGTACTTATAATTCATGCATATGAATTTCTCCGCTTGCTAAAAAAAGCAGTCACATGTACTTATATTTCATGCGTACGAATTTTCCTGCCTGCTAAAAAAAGCAGTCATGGGTACTTATTTCATGCATTGAAATTTAAAATGCTAATGTCGGATTTATACCTTAAGTGCGCAGCGATCGAGGCGATGACGAACAGCGGCGACGAAGGGAAGACCTGCGATGCACAATTCAATATTCTTTATCATTTATGCCATATAATCAAATAAACATTTTTTTTTTTTTAAATAAAGGCTAGAGAGGGAAAATCTCTCTCCAATTTTAGAGAGAGAAAGATAGAGTGAGCTCTCTTTCTAGAGAGAGAAAGAGAGGGAAAGAGAGGGCTTTTCGGTGGAAGAGGCTTATGGTGCATAGGAGATTGGGGAAGTGAGGTTAGAGAGAGAAAATCTCTCTCTCTCCAATTTACAAAGAGAAAGAGAGGGTAAGTTCTCTTTCTAGAGAGAGAAAGAGAAGGAATGAAGGGGTATTGGTGGGGAAGGCTTAGGATGCTTAGGAGGGTGGGGGAGTGAGGTTAGAGAGAGAAAATTCCTCTTTCTCTAATTTTTAGAGAGAGAAAGAGATAAGGGATAATTTTTTTCTCTCTAGAAAGGGAATTTGGAGGCATGGTTGAGAGGAGAGATGCTTGGGATGGAAAGGGAGCCATACATGAAGAAATTTCTTTCTCATTCTAGAGAGAAAATTTTCTCTCTCTAGGTTAGAGAGAGAGTGGGGGATGATGGAGATTTTTATAGGAAATGTGTAGGATGTGTGTAGGAATGTTTTTTGTGAAGGGTGGTGGGTGGTTTATGGGATGGATGTGGAGATATGGAAGAATTAGGGTTTAGGGTTAGGGTATGTTTTTTGAGAAAGAGAGATTAGAGGAAGAAGAAGAAGAAAATGAAGGAGAGGAAGGAGAAGAGAGGCGAGGAAGAAAATGGAAGGAAATGAGGGGGAAAATGGAGGGAAGAAGAGTGAGAAAGAAAAATGGAGAAGGGGAAGAAGAGGGAAGGAAAAAGAACAAGAAGAAGAAGAAGAAGGAAAGGAGGAAGAAGACTTTTACCTTGCTTGGAGGGAGGAGGGTGGCCTGCCGATTGGAATCGCGAGAGAGAGAGAGAGGGAGTCGCAAGAGGGCGGCTTCTTGCGTGAGGAAGAGTCGTGGAATGAGAGGGGGGTCGATTGGGGAGAATATGAGGGAGTGAGAGTTTAAGGGTTATTTTTGGATTTTTTTTATTTAAAAAAAAATCTTTTAAAATCTCTCTTTCTCTCCCTCTCTAAATTAAAAAAATTTAATTATATGGCATAAAATAATAATAAATAATAATAAAAAAATTTAAATTGTGCGTCGAGTCGGTCGCCACATCATCGTTGTCATTCGGGTACATCGTCGCATCGATTTGCGCGCCCAAAATTAAATTTATTTTTGTCGATCGGCGATCCCTATCAATATGAGTGTCGATCTTAGCTGTTTTCGTTGCTCCGAATACATCAGCGATGTCTGTTTCGCGAACGGAGGCCATTTCGGGGATTTTGGGTTTTGGGTCGACACACGTCGGATGAATTATGCGAGATTTCGCGCTCTTTTGCTTTTGTAATTCGCCTTGCGTGGTCGACTCGACCCCGACATTAGCATTGAGGTCAACACCTATGTGTCTTAGGATTAGAACATCTGAGTCTGCATCTGCATTTGCATTGCATCTCCAGGAATTGCATAAGAAAATTAATAAAAAGATTGAACAAAACAATGTTAATTATAAACTTAATGCGGATCTTAAGAAACGATTTAAAGAATTCGAGGTTAGAGATTTTGTAATGGTACGAATTTGCCTAAAATGGTTTCTGCATGGGGCCATTAAAAAGTTACATGCTAGAAGTGCGGGACCTTTTAAAATAATAACAAAGATAAATAGCAATGCATAAGTGCTAGACCTGCCTAAAGGTTTTAGCATGAATCCTACGTTTAACATCGAAGATCTAGTAGCCTTTGAAGGACCAGAGTTTAACCCCACAAACACATTACATATTGAGCCTTGTGTGACCCCACCTGATGAGAACCCTAGCCTACCTCCACTCTCAAATATTCCTTCCTTACCTAATGCGGAGAAGATTGAAACAATGCTTAATGATGAAGCCTTTTCCACTAAGGATGGTGGGCGCCAAAGGTATTTGGTTCAATGGAAAGGAAAACCAGAGACGGAGAACACATGGATTGACCGTGATGAGCTACAAAGTTTGGATCCCAACATGCTAGAGATGTACGAGAGCACCCGTGATGCTTACTCGACGGAGTCGAGCTTTCTCCCACCTGGGGAGAATGATGAAGACATCAGCAGAAAATCTTAGCGCGTCTATCACAAGAGGAGACGTAGATCGATGGCTATGATTAGGAGCCTTTATTTATAATTTATTTCATGTATTTCATTTTCTTATTTCATGTTATGTTGAGAGTCTTTCCCATTTTACCCTTATGTTGGGTTATTTATATGTTGTAGCCCAAGGGACATTTTCGTATTTTGAGTCATGTTTTGAGGCCTATATATTGATGCCTTAGGCTATTGTATGGGGATGATGATTATTATGAATTAAACTTCAATTTTTCTGAATTGTGTGTGTTTGAGTCTTCTTGAGAGAAGAGTGAAGTCCCTAGGAGTAGGGCAACGCAACACCCAACAATCGACGTCGTGGCAAGGTTATTGGCTCTATCTTTTCCCCCTCCTCACCCCACCTTCCTCCATTGGCTGCCGAGCCCTCCAACCCTCTTCCAAACAGCTAGCCGAAATACCCTGCCGCCCCATACAGTTGAGCCACCTCCCTCTCTTCCATTCCCACTCACCTACAAGCCCACCCTTCCTCTCCTCCCATTGCCGGCCAACCCCCACTCCATTGCCTTTGGTATTCCCTCCACCTTTTCCTCTTCTCCATTGATTTCCCCAAGGGCTGGTGCCTCTTCCTATTCCTCTCCCCATTAGCTCCACTTTAATTGCCACATTTTCCCCTTCCCCATTAACTCCACTTTAATTGCCACTTTTTCCTCTTTCCCATTAACTCCACTATAATTGCCACCTTATCCCCTCTTCCACTAACGCCACTTTAATTGCCACCTTTTCCCCCTTCCCATTAACTCCACTTTAATTGCCACCTTTTCCCCTTCCCTATTAACTCCACTTTAATTGCCACCTTTTTCCCCTTTCCCATTAACTCCACTTTAATTGCCACCTTTTCTCCTTCCCCATTAATTCCTAAGAGTTGTTGCATTTTCCTATTCCCTCCATTAAATCCTAATTGTTGTTGCCTTTTCTCATTCCCCCCATTAATTCTACACTAGTTGCTATCTCTTGCAACCGCCATTGATCATCGAAGACCTCCCGTCCAGTGGTAACTCACTTACATTCCACCCACCACTTTTTTTTGGTAACTTTATGTTGTTCAAAACCTTAAGCGTTTACTTCTTCTTAGTGGCATTGTTAATATCGTATCAATTTTCTTCCGCTGAAATTATTTGAAGAGTGTGAGTGAGGGAACTTCACTGTGATTGTTCTAGTTGTTAATCATGGGATTTGTGTGACTCGTGCATAAGTACCTATTGTCTTGATTATTATTTTACTGTTTCCTACCAATACTTGTAATTGTTTACTATTACTTCATCAACAATTGAGAAGTCGCTTAAATCAGCTCTTGATCTCCATTATTATATAATTGCTAAACTTGTCAATTCACTATTATTCCTAAGCAATTCTTGAATATAGCATATGCTTCACATCACTTAAACTTTTGAAGTTTCAAGGATGATTGACTTTGATTTATTTGAGTAAAATAAAAGACATGCCATGCTTGAAATTATAAGCAAAAAATTCGAGATCACCAGTCGACTTTGACGTCAAACAAATAATAGAGAACTCAAATTTTTGGCTCTAGAATAGGTTTATGCTAATTCATAATCCCCCTTAGAAGTCATTTGTGAGCTTTTATGTGAGATCTAGAAAGAGTGTTACAGCAAAGAACCGGAATGAGAGGTAGGTTTGGATTGAATTTGATTCAGTCATAACCAAACCAAACCTAAAATGTATCAAAGGTTGCTTGGCATCCTAGAAGGGTCCTAAATAAATGCTAATGTTGTTTTCAAACTCATTGAAAGGTTCTAGGAAACCTTTAAATAGAGCATGAATAACACCAAGTAAGAAGAAGATGAAATATTATCTGATCAATTCAATTCAATTAAGTGTAACAAAAACAAAGATTTGAGTCGTAGGCAAGGAAAAGTAGCCATCCACTTTTTTTGGGGCTAAGAAAACATGATGGGTGATATGACTTTGAGGATAAGGAGAAAGGGTTTGTTATGGGATTTTCTGTCACATAATAAAATGGAATTATTTACTTGAGTTTGGTTCAAGCAAATGCATCAATATTAGGATTTTCTGGTTTCTAGCTTGAAAGCTAAAGATTTATCGAATTTTCTATTGCTTTTAGGCTAAGGGTAATCTTATGATTTTTGGGTTTATAGAAATAAGGGTATTTGCTTAATTGGGCTAAGCAATATAATTAAAGTCCTTAAATTTGATTTATAGTTTTAGGACTACAAATTAAATAGGGGTCCAAAAACTTGGGAGTTTAAAAATGAATGTTCGATTTACTTAATTTGGGTTAAGCAAATATGAGATGCTATGAGTGGGACTACGGATGTAAGTGAGCCAAGCCAGCTCGAACTAGACTCATTAACGAGCTCACGACCCTAGCTTATCGAGCCACGAGTTCGAGCTCGAGCCTGTAATCGAGCTCGTATATTATACAAGCTTAAGCTCGAGCTCGAGCTCATCCTGACTCGACTCGTGAGCTTATCGAGCTACTCGTTTAATTAAAAAATAATACTAATTATTTTTAAATCCTTTTTAATATATTATTTTATATAATATATACTTTATATTCTATTTATAATTTTTATCTAAAATCCCGCCCTTTGTTTCGTGCCCTAGCCTTTTACTCGTGCCCTAGCCACAAGCTTGCTCTTTCGTGTGGGACAATGGGGTGTTGGAGGTGAACTATTTAGCGTGAAGTGTTGGAGGCAAACCAACACTGGCGACATAAAATCGCTGGCCAACGAAGACATCTGAAAGGTAGAAGAAGAAATTTTCAAATAGGTAGCTCTTTAATCCCTTATATTTTTCTTTCCTGCATCAATATCGAGATGGCAAGGTTACCTTTGAGTTCGAGCCATATTTTTCTCCACATTATTTCCTTGTTTCTTACAGTGCAATTGAAATTGCCGACTGAAGAAGAGGGGGTCTTCAAAGAAATTGCCGGTGTGTGTACAAAGGCTGTGAGATAAAAGAGGTTCTTCGAACGAGGTATGATCCTTTGCAAAAAAATTGTTTTAAGTAGAATGTACTATTGGTGAGTATTTTTACATCTTAAAAGAGAATCATTATTTCTGGATTAGGTTATGCCCATCAAAATAGCTTCCATATTCTCCATAATATATCTATTGTAGGACTTTGTTTACTTCAACTAGTTGCAGACATCTCAACTTGATTCTTGAAAATAAATTTCTGAAGAGAAATATATCAAAGATAATGTCAAGTATATTTATAACAAAGTGCTCGAGTAATACCATGTATATTTCAAGTATAATTATATATATAATAGCTGGGATTGTATTATTGATTTGTTTTTATAAATGTGTAGTACTTCTATCTTTTTTAATAATTGAAGCATTTAGCTTAGAGGTTTGTTGAATACATTTTATCTCTAAGCATATGATTCATCATAAGATTGTCTAGTAGTTTTTGCATAGACTTTTATAAGATTCAAACAAAAAATTAGGTGACGCACTTCGAAATTGTAAGATGAAAACCAACCTTCATTACTTCATATTCCATTTGATTGTAGGTGGCTTTAAATGTAAGTTGGAGCATGCATTTCATATCAATAAAGAATATATTAGAGGAATTGAAGCTTCATAGAGTATTATTAAAACTTCAGCAAATCCAATACTATTAAGCTAAATAGACCATATACGTATATGACAATACTTCCTTTTTTTTATATATTTGATGTGTTTTATCAACAAGATTTTTCTATTATGTGGAAAAGTTAAAGATATTTTGTCTTATTCTTGTATGCTTCACAAGTTCACATTCAGCTTTTTAGCATGATTATATTTTATTTATTTATTTGTTTGTAGAATGTCAACATCGACATGTGTGGATGATGATGTTAGTGAGCCAAAGAATGCTCCGAATGGAAGGCCTGAGGGTGAATTGCAATCTTATGCTGTTAGTGAGCCTGTCAATGATAGTAATGAGATTTTTAATGATAGTAATGATGTTGATAATAATAATGAAAGAGAAGATGATTGAAATAATGAAAATGATATTAAAGAACTGGATGCAGAAAACGAAATTGATAACACAATTGAGAGAAAGAAAAGAAAGAAGACATCAAAATTTTGGGATGAGTTCAAGGAAGGTATTCTTCCGGATGGGTAAAGAAAGGGAGAGTGCTTTCATTATAAAAAGCAACTAGCTATAGGAAATACAGGTGCAACCCTCAATTTCAAAGGCACTTGAAACATTGTGCTGCTAGGATTCGTGCCTTCAAAAAATAGAAAATATCGCATTTTCAACCAATAGATATAGACAACTCATTTACCCAGAGCAGTGAAGATGGAGGAATGTTGACCACATTCAAGTATAACCATGAAAAGATTAGAGAACTGAAAGCTCATTATATACTGATTAATGAGAAACCATTTTCAATTGTTGAGAAATTTGGATTCAATTTACTTTTGAAGTCTATGTCCCTTTATTAATAAAGTATTCACGGGCTACAGCACGCATGAGAAATGTGTCACTTCTATGAAGTCTACACTATGAAATGTATGATGACTATGTCATAACTTCTAAAACAGAAGTTGAGGGTGTTGGAGGTAATGCAGGAGGGGTTCAACGAGCATAAATAATTCAAATAAAATTACAGATCATCTTTCTGACTCTAAAAAAAATAGTGATTGGCATGATTTTACCTCATATGTGTCAGCAAAAACAAGTACAAGAACTATAAACTCTGATTTAGACAAATACTTGGAAGATGGCTTAGAATTTTGCAATTAAGGGCAAAAATTTGATGTGATAGCATGGTGAAAAAGCAAACAAACCAAATATCATGTACTTTAAAAAATGGTTGTTGATATTTTTTCCATACTTGTTAGTACAGTAGCTTCAGAGTCCACATTTAATGCAGGAGAAAGAGTAGTTGATACATATCGCTCGAAATTAGGGGTTGACACTATACAAGCTCTTTTATGTGGCTCTAACTCGGTTCGCTGCCACATGTTTTGAAGGGAAGGGTTAAGGTAATTATGTAGATTACATTTTGCTGTAACACCAAACACTAACATATGAACATGTGATCCTCTTTTCTTTTGTAGGAAGAAAAAGACGACGAAAGGTAGAATTCCCTTACCAATTATATGAGAAGTTAAGACGTTAGAAATATAACTTATAGTTAAATATTCCAATATACATTTTCATATTCTAAAATTTTTGTTTGATCTTAATTTGCAGATTTGCTTCAATGTTCAATTGTTCTAAGGAGGAAAGATTTTAAAGATTGTGAAATATGGATTATTATATAGATGAGCATATGAAGAGTTTTATCATTTGTTGACATTTTGTTAGGGCTTCACTTTGAAACTTTGTTAAAGTTAGTACGATGACTTTTATTTTGAAGATTGCAAAATATGATAGTTATATTGTCTTCTAGATATCAATTCATAGTATTATGTATTGTTCTTATTTCAGGTTAATGGTTGTTTTACACTTCTATTATATATAGTCTTCTAAACTTCCATTTGTTTATAATAATATATGCCTCCAGTTTATAATCAGAAGTCATTTCCCTGTTTATTCTTTTGAATCAGAATTGTTCAATTTTTCTGCTACTTTTGAGGATGCTTGTCAAACATCTTTGAAAAGCAAGCTAAGAGTTTTGGAATAAAGATTTGGGAAATATGTTATGTTACTGTCTTCTTTGTTTCTAACAAGGTGTGGCTCGATCACGCAAGAAATCATAGCATGATCATGTTCTGTAACTTCGGCTTCTTTGAGCAGTGTGAAAATAGCATGAGATTGAATGGGAAGAAAGAGCTCAGAAAAGGATCTGAAATTGGAGAAAATATTTTAGGTGATGAACTATGTGAATCAAGTAAAATTAAAAAAAAAACTTGGATAAGCAAGAGTACTGTATTGCACTTCATATATATATTTAACTTTCATTTTGATATTCATTTAGCTTATTTAAAGTGAAAATTAATATATCAGTTAAAACTATAGATTTTGTTTTAAATTACAAGTAAAATTAAAAAAAAAACTTTAAATTCTAATTTAAAACAAAAAAACAAGCTTTATAAACGAGTCAAGCTCGAGCTTTTTAAATGAGTTCAAGTAATCGAGTCGAGTTTGAGTTTGAATTTTATATAGCGAGTCGTGTTCGAGCTCATTAAATGAGCTTGAGTCGAGCTCGAGCTCAATGTGAGCTAAACGAGCTCAGCTCAATAATGCCACTACTCGACTCGACTTGTTTACACCCCTAAGTGAGACCCTAAGCAAAAGTTAAAGTCATTGATAGAATTTGACTTGAACTAATTGCCAAAAGAACTTAAGATTTGATCCTAAGGATTGTTGAGGCTCTCCTGAACAATTTAGAGGTTATTCTGAAACCTCTATGTTAGTACAAAAAGGCACCAAATAAAGAGAGCCCAGACATGAGGATACTCAAATTGAATTTGGTTCAAATTGAAACAAAATAATTCTATGATTTGTCCAAGGGTAAACTAACTCTAAGAAGGCTCTAGGATTCCTGAAATGAATTATTTAAAGTTTTAGGAAGCTTCAAAATAACATCTATGATATGGAAATTTTTTAAGAAAGCTCCTATTTCTAGAATGCTTTGGAGTCATCAAAAACTGGAGAAAGTGCCTATGACAGACAATTAAACGAGAACAATTCCGGCATGATCTATTAATTTTAGAAGCACATAGAAGTTTGGTTTTGAATTTTTAGGAACTATCCATATTTAATTAGCATTTTCTTTATTTCAAATTCAAGGTAATTAATATTTTTGTTAGAATGTCCTGAGCTTTTGAAAAATGCAAAAATGCAAATCTACGTATAACTAGCTCTAATGACTGGGGAATCTAAAACATGGAACTTTGAGGGTCCATGTAATATCCCGCAAGAGTTTCATAATTTAGGTAATTAATTAAATCTATTTAAGCATTTTTCAAAACTAGGAAATTTGAAAACCCTAGTAAACAATAGGTACCTATACATCAAAATAACTTGGGCATAATCAATATTTTGATAGGAATCTAAGATCCACAGATGCATGGGTTCATGATGCTAGAAGTTTGAAATTGTTGGTTCCCTTTTCACGGGAATGAAAGGAGATTGTATCATCATCATCCTATGTTTTTTAATGAAGATGATCGAATGAAAATCACTTAATCTCCATGAAATAAAAAGAAAGAGAATCGTTCCAACATGAATGCAAGTGTCATGCAATAGTAGATATCTGCTCCAAACTCGGTAATCCAAAATGTTCTTCATCTTCTTCCTTAAACGACCAATCAAAGTCGTTCCTCAAATCATCAGTTGATTTCCAACGACTTAATGAAGGAGATGAGGATTTAGGGTTGGGAAACAATCAAAAGTTCTCCTACTCAGACCTAGAGTTGGAGGGGATCATCACATGCACAATCAGGTGGTTGACAAATCTATATTTCATAAGTTCTCAAAGATTGACCTCATTGAAGCAATGTTCAATAGTCATTGGACGTAGCACCTTTATCTAGGAAAGATGAAGACAACTGAAACAAAAAATACCATTGCTCAAACTATTCTACAAATCGTCATCACCACCAACTCTTTGGAGTCAATGAATAAAGAAGGAAAAATAATGTCAGTGTATAGACTCGACTAGGACTGCAAAAAAATTCCTTAATTCAACAAGAAGAAGACCTCCGCTCTAATTTTAGAATACGCCATGGATAAAGAAGATGCTAGGGTTTCAGTTGGAAAGGTAGAATGAGAAAGAAAAGAACCATGAATACTTCTTCAACATCAAGCAATCTTGCACTCCAATAGCATGTCCTCATCTCAAGAAATTATTACGTGCAGAGTCCGGATGGGAGAACCATACAGATTTACTGAGTATTTGCTAAGTATTTCCTGAGTATTTCTAAATACTCAGCAAATGCTCAATAAATACTCAGCAAATGAGCAAATACTCAGTAAATATTCAACAAATACTTATAAAATCTGTGAGAATACCCAGTAAATGCTCACAAATGAATATTTGCTGAGTATTTATAAATACTCAGTAAATCTGGACAATTCTCCTATTCGGACTCCGCACGTAATAATTTCTCCCTAATCTCAGCCTTCCACTCTCCTACATGTGCATCTCCAGACGGCACTTTCACCTCATGTGTGGTTCTATCCCGAGACCTAACAAACTCTCCCCTTCCCTATTTTATTCTCCCTGCTGAATACACTCTTTCTACGCCCACCATTTCATCTTGCTCACAACTTGCTAAAACGGGGGAACAGAGCTATGCTACGATCTTCTGCTCATATAATTAGCAACCAACGGCCTAAATCAAGTCACCCTACCCTCGAGGACTCGCAAAAAGAAAGGCCAGAAGCAGGTCGTGTGAAAAGTAGAGAGAAAGGGCCATGGGATTTCCTCTTTCAATCTGTGAATCTCCAGGAAACCAATCTTGGGCAATTTGATTTAGAGAAACATGGTTGTACTAAATCAACATAATGAATACTCGATTCAGGCCTAAGCCAGGCAATGTGAACCAATTGGAACCGTTTTTTGTTCAAATTGACTCAATTATATTCAATTTAACTCAATTAACGAACTTAAGGCCAAATCGAACAAATCACTTGGATTTAATTGAATTGATTGATTCAATTTAGTCGGATCAAATTGGGAAGAGTCCAAAAAAAACAAGATTCAAAGTTGATTTGGTTAGTTCAATTTCACAAATTCAAGCCAATTCAATCTGTAAAATAAAAAAATCCAATCTCAAGCCCCACCGACGCATACACGCTCTCCACGCCTCATCTAGAAACCTAAAAAACTAATGAAAGTTCTCGAATTTGTAATTTTTAAGAAAATCATATCAAGTGTTCTAAGCTTTTCTTCGTTGTAATTTCTCATCCACTCTTCTAATGCTTCAATTGTACATTTGTTATGATGATAGTAATAGGTGTGTTGTATGGCCCATTTATTCCACCCACTTAGACAGCCTAAGTTCAGAGAGGACATCAAAAGGTACCCTTGCATAAAAGTACTCATTTTTCTTCCTAAAAAAAGTTGTTTCTGTAAAACCTGAAAATGTCGAATCGTAGCGCCGCGACGCAATGCGGCGCACCACGACGAAAATAGACGAATTTTCGAAGTTATAAGAATTCGACGAAACAAATTTTATAAAATTCTACATTAAATTTCGAGCGATTTGGTATAAAGGACTTGGGGTTAATTTCGCATGGATTTAAAATTAAAAATCGGTAAAGTTTGCTTAAAGGCAAATAACTAAATAGCCCATCATTTTCTCAAAAGAACTTAAGCATGCAAGGGCACATGCGTCTTTTGGCTTTTCCCAACCGCCCAAATAGATTAAGGGACCGAAACTTTCAATCCCTTCTTCATTTCGTTCAGCCGAACGGAGGAGAGAGCGAAGGAGAAGGGAGAGGTGCGGGCAAGGGCTTCGAGCGGCGGCGACAGGCGGTTTCCGGCTGCCCTTTTTGGGGGAAATCGAAGGGAAAGATTTAGAAAAGCTTAGGTATGTTCCTAAACCAAAAATTTCTTCTTCTCGCTTAGATTTTCATATGTTGAAAACCTAGGGTTTTCCAAATTTTTGAAAATTTTAAAAAAACATTTAGAGAAGCTTAATGGTAAATATTAAACCTTAATTTTTATTTACTTTCAAAAATTTTGAGATTTCCAAAATTAGGACTTTTTCCGATATTCAATTTATTTGAGAATACCTTAACATATATTATTCATAATAACCCTAAGAATGTCTTTAAGGGTAAAAATTATGATTTTTCATAATGTTACATTTTTTCTCATTTTTAATTAAACGAAATCTGAAAATAATCATGTCCTAAATGTTAATTCGGTAAAAGATGAGGTTTTAGCATGAATATGTGATGAAAATAATGGAAATTAGGTTTCCAAATTTCGGATTTTAGGTCAAAACCGAAAATTTAAGTTACTTTAAATTAAATTAGGTAATTATAAAGGGGTAAAAAGGGAAAATCATGGGATTAGACCAAAATTTGGACTTTAAAAATTTAGGATTTATTTAAATCCGAAAATAATGATATTAAAATGCTAAGTTAATGAAAATGAATTATGGTAAATGTTGGGTAATAGAAATTTTGAGATGAATTAGAGCACTTTTATGTTGAAGTAAATTAGGTTATCATCGTAAGAAGAATAGGAATCATTTATGTTGCTTTATAATTGAAAACTCCAAGTTGAAGGTTTAAGATCTTATTAATGTTATTTGAACAGTTGAGGATTTTTATAATTAAGTTGAGACGAGTATTGAAAACTATATAAAGCTTGAGATTTGAAAAATATTAAAGCTTGGAAACATTCAAAGTGAGTACTCATGTCTTTTAATTACAGTAATGATTTTATTCTTTCTTAAATTAAATGCATTGAAAGATAATGATATATGCTTATTGCTTATTAAGTATTTATTGCAAATTAGATTATGATCCGTCTTTTTCATACTCAATGATTGATCATGTTGAATCAAATAAAAATAAATATGTCATGATATGAATACATATATTATATGTATGACAGATATGATTTATGCATAACATTGAAAGTCATGAAATGATAAAATCTTAAAATGAAATAATATAATTAAGTGTAATTATTTTATGATATGAAAAGAGAAGGAAAAAAAAAGATTATGCATATTGTTTCAAATTGCCTTGGGCTACTGTAACTTAGAATCATGTGTTACTCACTAAGCTGTAGCTTACTCTTAATTGTTCTAACATTTTCAGGTATAATTTAATATAATCAAAATGAATAGAAGAGCTGAAAATGTATACCGTAGACGTGGTGCACCGGAAGAAAGGTATTTAAGTCAATTTTATATCAGTTTTTTTTTTTTAAGTTTAGTGGCTCTTTCAGTGTATTGGAGAAAGATTTAGGAAATGAAAATCCAATTTACCGTCCGATCGTCTATTCCCGCCTCATTAATTCAAGCCTCCGGGCCGGATCATGACAGTGTCTTCCATTAGCTTGCACAACCTAAGTTCAAGAGAGGAGTTCGAGAAGTGTCCTTGCCTAGAGAAAAGAGCTTGGTTTACATTCCTAAAAAAGAATGGGCTTTGCAAAAGACTCTACCAAACCTGTGCAAAACAGTGAACCTGTGCAAAAGAGCGATGCTGGAATTTCTAACAGAGGAGCTTAGAGTGTTGCCGAGGGCAGTTTGGGCCGATCCATGAGAAACTCAATTTTTATTATATTTTACTATTTACTTTACTCATGCAATTGTTTTACTCTCCATATCTCTTTAGAGCTGATGTATCACATTGATCAAACACACAATCTTAACACCTCTCGTAATTTGGCAAATTGCTGAAGTTTTGCAAAAACTTTCAAGATAATTTTGGAACAACCCAATTCACCATCTATCTTAAGTCGCACCACCCCTTTATATATTGTACTGTTGTAAACGTTCCTTTTACTTGCATGGCATGAATTTACTGAGAACTTTCTAAACATACCATATTTTGACAATAGGAGGCCAAACAATCAGCTTTCACATTTACAATGTTTTATTCGATTAAAACAAACAATTTGGCTCAAATTTAACTGGAAATGAAAACTTAAAAAAAAAGTAATTGTGGATTTTTTTTTTCAATTATTCATTTCTTGGTAAGTTACATGTAGAGCCATAAGCATGACGTGAACTTTTATACGGATGTTATTCTTTGCAAACTCATGCTAATTTTCAGGAGGCTTCTCTTCTCCTAAAGATATTATGCATAATATTCCCGTGATTTGGCTAGCAGTTATCATATATTAAAATAAACTTTAATTAATAGGAGAGCACCAAAAATAAGGGTTTTTACATGCTGATTAATCACTTTTTACAATTTAGCGTAGTGATACTAAATTGAATTTAAAAACTCAACAAACAGCACTTGCCACTAAATGTACGGATTTTGGGGGACTCACTTTTTGTCCACCAATAAAAATGGTGATATAGTGACATAAATCATTCTAAGTGCCACTCGAGCATGAAAGTTGTTACAAATTAAACAAAAACTACTTGTTCTATGCTAACATGCAATTTATATTTTTGAGAAAAATGATATCATTATCTTGCCTCTATCAATTAAGCTGCAGGTGTACGAACATATATCTTTACCAGTGGAGTATGGAAATGGACATCAATTATGAAAACTATAACATTCCTGAATCATCATAATGAAAACTCATTACTGTCCCATTGTTTTACAAATCTCAGGGCTGACCCAAGGAAAATAATCAGTCTTTAATAATAGTTTACATAAAAAACTGCTGCATGGGTTTTTGTTTCGTAAGAAAAAGAAGATTGATGAGGACATCAACCCAAGATTTCGACACGTGTACCATCGAAGGAGACGTAGATCGACGGCCACGATTTGTAGTCTTTACTTTTGATGTATTTTGCATTTTGCTTATTTATATATTTTCAGTTTTTCCCAGTTTACCCTTAGGGGTAGTGAGTCTCTATTGTAGCCCCGAGGGCATATATGTCTTTTATTTTATTTTTCTAGTCTTGAGGCCTATATATAAAGGTCTCCATGCATTGTATTTGGTTAATGATTTTTTGAATGAAATTTTCCACCTATCTTCTTGTTCTCTTAGTGAGTTCATGGTAAGAGAAGAATCTCTTTGTGAGTTTCAAAATTCCAAGGTCTCTTTGTGAGGTCTTGAGGACGTGCTTGAGCTTCCCTTGCCACCGCCGGTTTCAACCTCCCCTCCCCCTAAATCCTTTAGCCGCCCCACTCTCCTCCTCCCGCCGGTCCCCCACTAACACCCGCCGGCCACCACCCCTTTGACCGCCGGCCCCCATAGCCCCACCACCCCACCGTCCCCCTCCCCTAGGCCCACCGCCGGCCCCTCCCATTAATTCCTAAATTTGAATTTCAAATCTCAAAGGATCATTAGTCCTTTCCTAAAATAAACTCTAGCTAAAAGGAAAGTTTCCGATTTGAATTCCAAATAGTTATTGTGATTCATAGACTTTCCTAATGTTGGGATTTAATTTAGGAAACCCATCTATTTAAATAAAATCTGAAGTAAATTTCAGATTTGATTGAATCCTATTAATTCTTCATGGGGCCCACATACATTAATCAAAAGCCCTCTCTCCCCTCCTCATATGGCCGGCCCCTCCCCTTGGTTTTCTCTCTCCCAAATTAAACCCAAGGCCCCACCAAATCAGCCCCCAATCATCTCCCACAGCCGCCCCCTCTCTCCTCTCCTTTTGGAATTATTTTGTAATTCAAAATTAATTCTCCTTCCCTCCAAATTACCCCAAATCTGAATTAATTTCAGATTGCTGAAATTTCCTAACTTCCCCCTCTCTCTAGCCGCCCCCTCTCCCCTCCTCTTGCACCAACCCTAGCCGCCCTCCTCCCTCAAGGACCACGAAGCTACCGGCCCCTCTTCCTCCTTGCACTTGCCTTCTCCCTTACATCAAGGCAAGTATGAATGGCCGATCCGGACGTTGATCATGGATTTGTTGAAGACGATCAAGGAAGAATCGACATCCTACGATCGCCATTCTTTGATCCCGTTCCGGACTTTGACAACTCCGTGGAAGACTACGTGAACCGCATCTTGTTCCAATTAGCCCTCTCAACGGAAGAGCACATCCTCCCGGGACGTTGGTACATCGTCAACCATCCAACCACTTCTCCGACTCCGATCACCTCTCCGGCGACTAATACCTTACGCAACACATGTCTCCTAGTGGCATCCCTAAGTTTGCTTGCAATGTTCTTCCGCTAATTCCCACCTTCAAGAGTTTGAGTGAGGGATCTCTAGGTGACGTCTTCTAAATTTTAAACATTGGGCTTTGTTAATGCGCCATTGCATTTACTTTAATTTTGGTTATTAATTTTGCAAGACTTGTAATCTCAAATTGTTGCTACTTGCTATTAGTTAATCTCTTCACGAAAGATTTCTAAAATCCAACTTGAGCATGTAATAAGTTTATCAATGACAAAGCAAAGTTCTTCTATGTTCTTAATTTTCTAATAGCAATTTCCTTTGCATCTTACTTTGTTTCACATCAAAGATAGTGTAAAATAGTTAAAAGAGCTAACTAGGTGTGATGGGAAAGAAAGACAGAAGCCATAAAAAACCAATTTAACACAGCGCATGACCATACTCTTATTTCAAAACATGGTCAACGCATTGTCAGAACTGTGCTTCTTAAGTGAGGATCAGCAACAGCAAAGTTAAGCACAAAAACCCATTAGCAAACCGAAGCATGCAGTACACAACATAGCGAGCCATGCCGAAGCACTGTTTTTTTTTTTCAACAGTTACAGAATAGAAGGTCTATGTCCCCTGACAGTTCTCACATCACCAACACTTGACCCCACTCCAGCTTCTTTTCCCCTTCAGTGAAAAAATCTACTTTGTGATCGCTCAAGCAATTCTCTGAGCCCATCTCCAACTCACTACTAATTGCTGCGTACGGAAGACCTATCTGCCCATATGTCTGACAAAAAAAAGGAAATCCCAACAAACATCGAGTTCCATGTAGGAAAACACAAATGACACAATACTGCTACAACAACAACAACAAGCCTTTATCCCACTATGAACGGTCGGCTACATGAATCCTTTTTTCTCCATTGTGTCCTATTAAGAGTCAAGTTCTTATTTAAATCTAATTTAAAAAAGTCACTTTTAATACTTTCTAACCAAAACTTAATAGGTTTACGACTACCTTTCTTAACATAAGTCGAATCTAATACATCTACTCTCCTAATCTTATCAAAAGGCCGACGTTTTATGTGACTAAACCATCTAAGGCGACTCTCTCTAATCTTATTTGCCACCGGAGCTACTCCAACCTTTTCACGTGTATACTCGTTTCGCATTCTATCTCTAAGTGTAAAGCAACTCATCAACCTAAGCATCCTCATCTCTGCAACACTTAATTTTTATGCTTCTCTTCTAAGGGTCAACATTCTACATCATAAAGCATTGCAACTCACCATCTTATTAAATTTTTCCTTAACTTTGAGCGGTACTTTTCTATCACATAATAGGCCCAACGCATTCCTCCACTTCAACCATCCAACTTAAATTCTACTAATAATATCTCCATCTATTTCACCATCGCTTTGAACAATAAACCTGAGATATCTAAAAAGCAATTTTTTTTATGCCTTGATCACCCAATGTCACAGTCTCACAACTAGATCTAATACTAATAATGAGAATAAAAAAGTACATATACAACAATCTAAAAATGAGAAATATAATATGCATGTAGATCACCCAGCGAGATAGACCAACCATAGAAGATAATGTACAGACTTGTAAAAAGCAAAATTTAAATAAAGCAATGCATTTAGAATATAAAAAAAAATGGCATTTATTACCTTTTCCATTCTCTTTATAATTTTACTTCGTGTTTTTTCCTGCCTCTCAGTAAACTGTCCTTTGTATGTTTGCCATGTAATTTCATCTGCATCATTCTAAAAGATGAGCATAATTTAATACCTCAATCGATCAAAAAAATTAAAAAAATAAATCCACGTGTAAATAAAAGCATGCTCCAGTATCGGAAAAGTCGAGTAAAAGACTTTTTCTTCCATGAAGATCGCAATGCACAAAGACATTGTCAAGCCAAAATATCAGATAAAAGTAGATTGCGTGATTTTTTTTAATTATTTTATTGCTTGAAACTACAAAACCCAGTCTCTCACCAATTATTTTGTCTTCATTAATAACATCACCAATAATTTACCATTTAAGGTCCAAAAAACTGATGAAAATACTGTTGTCAAAGCACGATCCCCAATATACTCAGTAATAAAGATAAGATCAATTCTTGTAGTTGATGCCAAATGATGAAGTTAATTGAGACAGATTTCCGTTGTTCACAATGTGTAAAAGATGAAATGTGAATAGGACAAGCTCAATTACCTCTGGATCTTCTTCAATTGCATCGTCAGCCATCCCCCACGAGATACCATTAGCAAATGAAGCTTCTTCTTTAGCACGCAAAAGTGACGCTTCACGATCACACATTTCTTCATGCTTTTTGGCTTTCCTAAATTTATGCAAATCACCCTCCTGCATGATTAAATAAAGTAACAAATAAACTATAATTATAGATAAGAAGAGATCAACCATATTGGATACAAGACAATAATGTCATATCAAGAAAAAAAATTCTGCAAGAGGCCTAACACATTTTTTTATATAATCTGAGTCGTATTTATTACTACCAACAGAGAGCATTGTAATTATAATTTTCAGCATTGCAATGCATGATACAGTACATCAGCACAAAATTGCATACAAATCGAGGGATGAAGCTATAACGTAATCACAAAAAGAGAAGAAAATTTAATCAATATGCTCTATAATGCGTACTTGACTTCGTTCCAATGAATTGAGGGATAACTTATCATTGTTATATCCATCTTGAATTATTTTCTTTAATATTTTTCACCCTGTTGGAGTTTTTTCTGTTTCCCTATATTTTCAGAGTTCCTCAGAAGGGCTTGAGCAAATAAATTAAGGGGAGGAATCGATTTATTCTCTTTAATAGATTTTCTAGACTGCAAAAATAGGTGTCATTCACCCCCATGCCCACTCCAATGCAGTTCAAATAGAAATGATGCATGCAGACATGAGAGAGAGAGAGAGAGAGAGAGAGAGAGAGAGAGAGAGAGAGAACATGATGAATGCCTTGATGGTCAAGGGGAAGGAAAGGATATGGCAGCAATTAATTCAGGAAGTTTGACTCTTATTGCAGTTGATGAAGAAATGGCGATTCTAGGAAATCAATTGATGTAGAAGAAGAAGAATAATACTCTTGATGAAATTTTGTCATCCATCCTCAACGGATTGAGATATTTTATGATCGAGCAAGGCATAGAAAATAATAAATTATCCCGAAGGACAAATATTATTTTGCTATGGACTCAATAACAAAACTCCAATTTTCTGTTTAAAAGAGATTTTCCCCTATTCAATATTTGGTTGAATATGGTTTATTTTATTTTGGGGTAAGGATGCCTCACAAGGGCTTATTCTAGGGTACAGATGCCCCATAGGGGCTTGCATCTCAAACATTTGTTACATGAAAATACTTTTGATAAAACTAGTGGTTTCTTTATAGTGATTAAAACTTTGGCTAATATTTCATTCTTGTTAAGAAATTCTTGTTTAAAAATTTGGTCTTTGGGAATTTCAAGAGAGATGTGATCAACTTTAAATCTGATTTTTAAGAATGAGGCCAATTAGGAGGAAAATATAAGAGCACTTGATTCTGAGAAACTCAAAGGTGCTCAAACTATCATATGTTGAGCTTTACATTTTAAAATTTAATTTTTGTTTAAGTTGATCAATTTGATTTAGAATGTTGGGGCTTATATTCTAACAATACATGTTGGAGGAAATATCTAGAGTGTGAGGGCTTATGAAGTGACTGGAGTCAACAACAACCTCAGATCATATAGCTAAGGTGAGGACTACTGAGGGGTAGTACCTCGAACGTAAGTCTAACGGAATGCAAGGGACTTACAAACTACACCTCAACTTACCTCTAGACTTACAATCCTGTCTGAAAAGGATTGTTAGCTAACCCACCTAACCGCTTCTAAAATCATGTAATTTGGTCTCAATGTGTATGAACAGTAGGGAGGGCTATTTTGATTTAAATAATAAGACTTACAACTTGGCTTTAGGCCAAGATGCTTGACCATGCAGGTGTGCAAATGTTGACTCACAGAATGTAGATTTTTGTTATCTAGTCCTTAATGTGAGGGTTTTTTATATGAGACATTGGGTTATGCATGATCATTTTATTTTGAAAACTTGGCTCATTAGAGTGCGCCATGCAAATTTTCTTTTATTTAAAAAATTAGTTATCCAATGATTGATTTTAGATTATTTACATATTAATTGGTAGAAAAAAATTAGTTTTGCCCTAAGAGCCTACCGCATAACAAAGTCCAAGCCATTCCCACTCAAAACAAATGAAGAAATCTAGGAAAAGCATGTATTTCTAACATGCACTCAATAAACAATCAAACATGCATATATGTATATCAAGCAACCACAGGAAAGTAAAAAATAATGTCCAAATTACTACATTTATGGGAAAGTTATAAAAATGGAAGCTGAGTTATTTGCCTTACACAACCCAGAAATGATTATAGACTCGACCTGTGGATCTTCAAGCTTTGGCTTTTAGATGTATCCAGGGCTTCACCTTAAGATAGGTTCTTCCTTCTTGTCCTCTCTTGTAATTGTTATCGCACATGCCTAAATAATACTTCCTACATCTATCAATTATATTTAAAATGTAAAAAAGACTAAACCCGCATAAAGAAGATTAGGAAGCATATAATATGTAAAACAAAAAGACATCCTAGAATTATCTGGCACTTAGAGTGTTAAACTCTATTTCTATCATATTCATCAGGCCTCCTCGATGGGTTTTAAGCAGCACCTGTAACCAAACATTTTTTTAATTATGATGATTTATTTACCCCCTCTTGGACATAGCCCCCTCTGTAAACTAGAAGTACTAAGTCATTTCGGTGACTAAATTCTTATAAATGGGAGAGATTGTAAAGATCAAGATTTCAAGAACAAATTTTTGGTAAGCGAGGATGATTGTAAAATCTCATTTAAAAAAAATCATATAGACTAGTGAAAGCTGAATCGGCAAACTGACTCTTCATAGCTTCATCTTTATATCGTGAGGGGGTGATGAGGACATCAGCAGGAGATTTCGACGCGTCTATCATCAGAAGAATCGTAGATCGACGGCTACGATTCAGAGTCTTCATTTGATGCATTTATGTATTTTATTTTATTTATATTTTGGTTTATCATTGTACCCCTGAGTGGGATTAGTTTATGTTGTAGCACCGAGGGCATTTGAGTCTTTGTGTTTTTCTTTTATTTGAAGCCTATATATGATGGCCCTCCCTATTGTATGAGATGATGATTACTTAATGAAATTTCAACACTTATTCCCTTTTCTTTGTTGTGAGCTATTGAGAGAAGAGAGAACCCTAGGAGAGGGCTAAGCAACACCCGTCAGCTGCCAGTAGGGGCCGGGCTCGCGGTTCGTATCCATTCTATTTCTTATTTCCCTTCTCCTCCTCCCTATACCGCCGGTTATCCACCTTCCCCCGTCCACAACCGCTGGCCAACCTTCCCCTTTTCTCCCTCACACCCGCCGACCAAGCCAACCCAAGCACCAACCGCCGGTCTCCACCCCACCTTCCTCCAAAACCGTCGGCCTCCCTCCCCTATCCACCTCAAGCCATCGGCCTTCCTAGCCCCAGCCCAAGCCGCCGGCCCCACCTCTTCCACAAGCCTTGATTTCAATTTCAAATTGTCTCTAAACACCTTACTAATTTACCCTATTATTAATTTGGAAAGTCTCATAATTTGAATTCAAATAATAATTGAAATTCAAAACCTTTCCTAATTAATAAATCTATTTTAAGAAGCCCCCTTAAATCACTTCCAATCTGAAATTAATTGTAATTTATTTCTAAATCCCACATACATCGCATCTTGACACATTCAATGAATGTGGGCAATCTCCCCTTCCCTTCTCTTGGCCAGCCCCCCTCTCTCCCCTCTCTTTTAATTATTGCTCCCCATTAATGCTCCCAATTTAACCCCTTCCCATTTAAGTATGCCGCCCCATCTTCTCCCCAATTAAAGGAGATTCAAATTCAAACTATTTCCCTCCTTCCCTATTCCAAAATCTGAAATTACATTTCAGATTTTTGGATTTGTTCCCTCTCGCTTCCTTAACCCTAAATCTGAAATTAACATGGCTTCTCCTAGCCTTGGCCGAAATTCCCAAGCCCCTTTTCCCTCCCCTTTTCCCTCCATTACCTTTATTCTCCCTTGCTTCACATACCATCCAAGGAAAAAGATACTACTACGTGGTCTACTTCCCCCATGAATGGCCGATCCTGAAAGAGACCACGGATTCGTATATGATCTACAAGGACGAGTAGATATTCTCCGGTCTTCTTTCTTCAACCTCAACTTGGAAATCGACGACACCGTCGACGACTACGTCGACCGTATCCTCTTCACTTTGACTTCTGCCATCGACGAGCACTAAACCTCCGGACATTTGCAAGTTATTGGACATCCACCGACTTCTTCCCCTCCGGCTAAGTTTTCGTTGGGCAATACCGCAGGCGTCTTCTGTCTTTTAGTGGCGTCATTAGGTTTGCTGAGATTGTTCTTTCGCTAAAAAAACCCTCAAGAGTAAGAGTGAGGGGAACTCAAGGTGAACCTTCTATTTGTTAATCTGTGGATTTCTGTTATTTATGCATTTAGCTTTACTATAATTTGTTGTTATTTTAACCCGCCATGCTAATCTAGTTTGAAACCGCATGCCAAGCATGACAACAACTGAGAAACCCTAGAATCTAGTCTAGTGAAACATTAACTTTAAAATTAGCAAGCTTAACAAATTTTTATTGATTTCCTGCAATTCCTATTTTGTTTCACATCAGGGGGAGATGAGAAAAAAAATGAAGCATGAAAGGAAGAAAATAGGAACGAGAATGAGAGACGGAAGGAAGTTGAGGGCTAAATGGAATGGAGAAAAATATATAAAAATCGGCATGCAAGCTCAAGGAGAGAAAGGGAAATTAGAGCCTGCAATTGATCGCACCTCGATACTCCAAGGTTCCTGAAACATGTATATATATATATATATATATATATATATAGAGAGAGAGAGAGAGAGAGAGAGAGAGAGATGGAAATTAGCAAACAAATATATAGAGAGAGGGGGGTGAAACTAACAAAAAAATTTACTTGAGTTCTATGACGCAAACTTTGGAGTTAAAGATGTTGTACAAAACCTTTTATCCAATCATTAAGAATGACAGAAAGATAGAAAAAATCAAATTATTTACAAAACTAAATATGATTAATTTAATGTATTAGTTAGATGCTTGATGAATTTAATCGAGCAAAACCTGGATGGTTAAAACTTTAATTAGCCTAATTAAACACTTGACTTGATCAAGCAAACACTGATTAAGCCTAATTTCAATAGTTAAGGCATTAATTGATTTAATAATCCTCTTGATTAATTAGAAAACCATGCTAAGTTCTACTTCCAGAGTAATCACAAAAATAAGGTAAAGATAGGATAATTCTCAAAGAATAGAAAGAAAAAGCTATAGATGACCGGTAAGTAAAATTTTAGATTTTACACCATAAAAAACTAAAGACTAACACAAAATAGTTTACCTATTTTAGAATTATTAAATATCTCCATCATCCTTAGTAGCATTTGATTTATGAAACCTTCATAATTCTTAGTATTAAAATTTATAAATTATTTGCAAACCGTCACCATCCTAGGTAGCTCTTAGTAGCTACTGAATGTGAAGAATTGTTGTAAAGGGTATGGATTACAACAATAAAGGATGATAAAGGTTTCAGAAAGTAGGCCTCACAATGTGACGGGGCCTATGTATATGCAGTAACTACTAAGGATTACTGTTTAAAATTACAATACGTCTAAGAAGCTTAACTAAAGAGAAAAAGCAAATAGTTTGCAAACATCTCTTCTGCATCAACTAAGCCAACTAGACTAATTCAATTAAAAAATATAAGAGGATTTTCAGTCTTACAGGTGGCATTAGCTCAGATGGACCTTGAAAAATGTACAGCCGTGACGAACTGTTGAGATGAGAAGAATAAATATGAAAGTTAAAATAATATAAAGGGCCCAAAATGACTAACAGTCCTAGAAATATTATAGGCCAAGTTTTTTCTACATGAGCCATAGGAACATTTTCACAAGAATTTCACAAGAGTAAACCTTTTAGATAGTTCATTTGAATCACAGGCTTTCTAAGTGTTCAATTTAGTCCCTCAACTAAATGAATTTTAACTAAATTGGTCCAGCCATCAATTTTGCCATTTTTTAAATAGAAATCGGTGGAGATAAGCTTTTCATGAAAGCATTATGAAATATTTAGGATCAAACTCATTACTTAATATCAGCTCAAATGAGATTGACCCTAAAAGGTCAAAAATGCCCTCATGGAAAGCTTACCTCCACCCAACAAAGTAGACAATAAGATCAAATTGGTTTAAATTTAATAAGTTGAGGGACAAATTTAAAACCTAGAAAAGCCTGCGATTAAAATAGACATAAAAGTCCAGGGACCATTTTCATCATTTACTTGGAATCACATCAAAGAGAGGCTTACGTATACATGAAATAAATGAACAAAATAATCGAAGGAAACTTGACAATTTCAATATGTAACATAACTTACCAGACCAAAATAAAGATGTTTAAATTTGTAATATATTACACACTAAACATAAAGGTGGGTGACAATATCTGATAAAGAAATCAACTACTTAAAGCTTCTCCCCAAAAGTCCCACTCCACCCTCCCCTCATACACTTGTAGCATTCCCTCCTTAGTTAAAACCCACCAGCTTCTCACAATACATAAGTTTAGGTCATAGCAATTCTCCCAAAGATTATAAAAACAAATATGGAGAATAACTAAAGTACAAATAAAACAGTGTATAGAAGGTAAACATATTAAAAACAATCAAACGAACTTCTAAAGAGAAAATTGGATATATAATCAATAGATTTCCCAAAAAAATGCCACTAAAAACAAAGTCAATTGATATAATGTGACGAAATCTTCACCAATCTAGCAATGTGTGTGGATATGAAAGCACACATAAAACCTAATTAGAGATATAATGTGATGAAAACTTCACCAATCTCTCTATCTCTCTCTCTTTCTGGGTCATAGATTTTTAACACATCATCATCATTCAATCAGCTCTAAATTTAGTAGATCAAATAGTATGCATGTGTGTAAAACCCATATTTGATCAGGTATGTCACATTTGACTCAATTTAAAAATACTCCAAAATCTCAACTTTCATGAAATACAACAAATTTAATATCATTGTGTTCTACTTGTTGAATGGAGTAATTCAACATATAGATCTACATGTCGAATTGCGAAGGATTGGAAGTTAGGAAAATAAATCTCATTTGCATTTTTTCCTAAGCTAATAAAATATATTCACTGTTTAAATTTACAAATTATTGTGGCAAGGTTACATTATCTCTCGACAAAGGAATATATCAAAGCATACATTGGATAATGGTATGGGCAATTAAGTAAATAGCACTTGTTTAGTGCTTTAATCAATTCCGGCACTCATTTAGTGCTTTAAGTAAATCCCTTGCCAATTAAATTATTCTCTTTACTGGGAACTTGCAGAAGTGCTGGAGCGGGAATAGGTCGCTGGAAGGTGGAGCAGATACTAGAGCTGGCGGTGACAGGTAAATGGATGCGGATGCTGGTGGCCATGTGTGGGGCTGGTCAATGAGATGAGAGAGGGATTAGTGATAAAAGAATGAGAAAGAAGAGGATAGAGATAGGTTCTGTTGGTTGTTTGAAAGGATGGTGGGAGTAGAAGTGAAGATAGTGGAGTGAGGGTGATTGTAAAGAAGTTATTTATTTATTTATTTATTTCTACTCCATTTTAGTGTACATTGTTGACGAAAATTTTCGCATCGACCCGACCCCGATCGAGCCCGACTAGGCTCGATCATGCTCGATCAATTCAATCAAGCGTCGTCGAATATAAATTGACCCAAATCGAGTTTTAATTTAATCAAATTAAACTCAATTCCATCAAATTAAAATCAAATCGATCAAGATCAATTCAAATCGAACCCAATCGAGCCTCGTCGAGCCTTGTCGAACCAAATTCGACGCAATTCGGCGTCGATTCAAGTTTAATTTCGCAAAATTAACTTGATCGGACTCACTCGGACCCAAACCGACCCAAATCGGCTTGAGTCGAGTCCAATTTGGGCTCAATTTCAGCCCCAATTAATTGATTTGAGCTAAACTGACTTTCCAAATCAAGTTTCCCAAATCTAGGGCTCAGATTTCATCTGAAATCCTGCTCAAGCCCTTTGATTCGTGCAACGAGGGAGCGGCATTGGTCCATTTGGGCGGTGCCTTGCTGGCTTGCGTGCGTCTCCAAGAGAACCCAAGCGAGAGGGGGAGCCATTCGGCTCCCCGTTTTTGTTCGTTCTGTCCGTCCCGAGCCCAGAGCCGAGAACGAGCGAGAGAGGGTTCCGGAGCAGGGGGGCTTCCCGTCGCTTGCGTGCGTCCAGTTCGCGGGAAGGAGGGGCGGAAGGCCATTCGGCCCCCTTTGTTGTGTCCGACCGAGCTCCATCCAGCAGCCCACAGCCGCCATTTCCGCCTCCATCAGGCAGCCGACCCTGTTCAGACGCCGAGCCCTCGCATTCTCATCATTTCCCTCTTGTTTGACGCTGATCTCTTCCTCCTCTCACAAAACCAGAGACAAAGAGCTATTCTAGTTCTTTTCTACTGCTTCTAGGAAGAAGTGGAAGGCTTCCACCTCCTCCTCCTTCGATTCTGGCGAGTTCGTAGCAGTCAAGAGGGCTGTTGGAAGCTCCCAAACAGCAAAAGAAGGCTCCAAAAGTTTCCAAACAGCAGTTTGGAGTCTTCAAGACGCCTTGGACAGCAGCTTTCCTCATCCGGAAAGCCTTGGACAACAGCGGCGACGTCCGGAAAGCCTTGGACAGCAGCTTTCCTCCTCCGGAAAGCCTTGGACAGCAGTTGGGACCTTTGACGGAGCTTGGACAGCAACTTTGGAGCTTGGATTGGAGCACTTGGACAACACACTTTCTCGCCTTTAGCTAGGCGAGCGCATTGTGGCTTGCGCCGTGACAACCCGGCGAGGTAAAACACTAAAACTTAGTGAAACCTAGGGTCCCCCAAGGCCAATGGTTGTGTGATTGACGTTTCCAAACCTTAGGTCCCTAGAAACTTCATTTTTGTGCTCCCCAAAAACCCATGTTTGCTGTCCACTCGTAAATCTGTGAGAATCTTGTGATTTTTCATGGATAACTCTCATGTGAGAGCCCGTAAGGGACGGTGATGAGCGTAGGGTTGTCAGATTGGTGTTCGGCAACCTCCCAATGCATGTTCATGCACTCATGTTGTGTCCAATCCATCACCTACAATCATACCCTAGGATAGATGCTATCATTTGATCTCAAGGTCAATGATGATGCATAGGTTTTGGATTGTCATTAGTTGCATGCACTTCTCATTTAAATGCAATGTCATGACAAAATTAACACCCAAATTTAGGAAAGTTTGCATGCATCGAAATCGATAATCTCTAGAGTTTTGTTCAATGCACGTATTTAATTTAATTGACTTGGGCTTTCTAGTCACTGTGAGACATAGACTTTCAAATGTCTATGTAATAAATCTCACAATATGAATGATCAATTGAATTTATATGGCATCGTACAAAACTTGGAGTGTGGAGTAGCAATCTTGAAACTTACCCAAATAGCATGCACCCTTCTTTCAAGTACAAGTCACGGCAAAAGTGACCTATGAGTTGCAAGAAGTGTGCATATGTCGAAGTTTTGTGAACTCTAGTGAGATTTTGTGAGTGCTTGAATATGAATTTAATCAACTATTGGAAATATCAAATCATTGTGAGATCTCCCATAGACTTTCCAAAGTCTATGTCGTAGATCCCACAAAATATATTGTTGGTTAAGTTTATGTACAACATTGTGCAAAACCAAATAATTGATTGCTCTCAATTATTAAAATTTCGTAATTTGGAGAACCATCTATACATGCATACTCCTAGGTTTCTCCTAGATCTTGTCAAAACTGATCTTTAGGATATTCCTAGAAGCTTCCAAATCCCCTAAATCATATCAAAATTGATTTAGGGAACTCTCCAAGGCATTAGGAAATTGATCTTCCTTCCTCCAAACATGAATCCTAAACATGCATACAAAGAATATGAAAACCCTCTTTCATGTACTCATCTTTAGGGCATATCCATGGGCATTCAAATGATGATTCTATCTTATGCCTTAAGTTCTTTAGATAACGCCTTGGGTTGTCTCCCTAACCTCATAGAAGTTGTAGGGATAAATCTTCCCTACTCAAATCTCCTAAGCATGACAAAATTGCTTTAGGAATCCTTCTAAAGTTTTAGGAGATCAATCATTTACTTCTCCGAATGAGTCCAAAACATTCGTAGGAGAGTAGGGAATTCTCTTTCTCATGCATGTCCTCCTTTCAATTTGATGCTTAGGACTTCCTCAAAGTTCTAAACTCTATATTGCATGAGTCCCAACAAATATAAAGAGCTTGCTCTCAAACAATTTCTTTTCTTCATGTATGACATTTGGAGTTTCCCTCAAAATTCTAAGTGTTAGATTGCATGAATCATTTGAACTTGGAGTCAAATTCCAAGTTCCCCCACCCTTTCGTTGGAACATGAAACCGACGAATCATCTCCCCATGTTGTTTGTTGAGACACAAGAAATCGACAAACAATTACATTTTCTTCCTCATGCCTTGTACTCATGGATTTCTCTAAAATCTTAAGTACATGCTATGAGCTCTTGAACTTGAAACCAAACTTCAAGTTCTCTCATCATTTGCTTGTTGAAGTAGAAAGTCAACAAACATGTACACCTTCATGTAATATTTTGGAGCCACCCCAAAGCTCCAAATATTCTATCATACGAATCATAGGATCTTAGAACCAAATTCTAAGCTATCCCTCTCTTGTTTGTTGAGACAAAAAAATCAATGAACAATCATTTATTCTCCTCTTGTGTACGCTAATTTGGATTTTTCCTAAGATCCTAAATGCATGCCAAGAGACATTGAACTTGGAACCAAATCCCAAGTTCTCCTATCCTTCCTTTGTTGGAAACATAGAACCAACAAACACCACCTTTATGTGTGATGATTGGGAGCACCCTCAAAGCTCTAAATTATCCTATCACATGAATCTCCAAGATCTTAGGGTCAAATCCTAAGTCTATCCTTTCATTTGTTAAGGCATGAAATTAACAAATGAACAATCCTCTCTTATGCATAATGCTTGGAGCATTTTCAAAGCTCCAAGTGTTAGATTGCATGAATCATTTGCAATTTGAAACCAACTTCCAAGTTATCTCATCTCTCTTGTTGGAACATAAAACCAACAAATATCTTCATGCATGATTATTTGAGGACTTCTCAAGTCTCCAAGAAAAACATCATTGCATAAATTATTCGAAGCTTAGAGCTAAATCTTAAGCTCCTTCCTTCATTTGTTGAGTCATGAAATCAATGAATGAATCCACCCAACCTATCTTCCTCATGTTTTGTATTATGGATTTCTCTAAATCCTAAATACATCATGTCATGAGTCTTTGAACTTAGAAGCGAAGTCTAAGTTTATCCTATCTCATTTGTTGGAGCAAGAAACCAACATATGATTTTCCCCTTCATTTGCCTAGACTCAAATTAGGCAAATATACATTCCTCTTTGGGCGCCAAATGTCCAAAGAATATCTTCAATCCACAACTTGTAAGTTGTGTCATCTTCTCCTACCTTCTACAAACCAAAGGTGTAGAACATCTTCTCATTCATTCAACTCAAATTGTATGAATGAATATTCTTTCTTTGAATACCAAATGTTCAAAGAAACTCCTTCAGTTTGCAATCTCTAGGTTGCATCTCCTTCTCCATTTTCTACGATTCAAAATTGTAGGAAATTCTCTCCATTTTACTTAGCCCAAAACTAAGTGGTCATCTCTCTTTGAACATCAATTGTTCAAGAAATTTCTTCTGACTTGCAATCCAAAGGTTGCTTGTTGTTTCTCCCTTCCACAACTCAAAAGTTGAAGGAAACAATCTCATTCTCCTAAGGCTCAAAATTAGGAGAATGTACATCCTTCTTTGAACACCAAATGCTCAAAGAATGTTTATGAGCTTGCAACTTCCAAGTTGCACACCTCTTCTCTCCATTTACCTAACACAAATCTGGTAAATGGTCATGTATCATTGAACACATGGTTCAATGATTTATCCCCTCATATGCAACTCGTAAGTTGTGTATCTCTTTATCTTTCTCTACAACCTAAAGGTTGTAGGAATCACCTCATTCTCCTAAACCCAAATTTAGGAGAGTGGTTACCTCCCTTTGAACATTAAATGTTCAAGGAGCATCTATGAACTTGCAATCCATATGTTGCATTTTCTCTCTTCCTCTCCGCAAATCCAAATTGTGGAGAACTTCATCCTTCCACCCAATTTGGAAGAATGAATTCCTCTCTTTGAACACCCAAAAGTTCAAAGAGAATCCGTGGTGGCATGTAGTCCAAATCTGCATATCACCTTCTCCCATTTACCCAATAGAAGTTGGGTAGATGATCTCCTCCCTTTGAACATCCGATATTCAAAGGAGATCCATGATTTGCAACTCCTAGGTTGCACATCCCCTCTTTCATCTCTCCAACCCGATTGGAGGAATGAACAGTCTCCCTTTGAACAACCAAATGTTCAAAGGATTCCTATGATTTACAACCTCTAAATTGTATTTCCCTCTCTCTTTCCTACAAGCCAAGATTGTAGGAGAGCATCCAAATCCACCTTCATGCTCTCAAACCCAATTTTGGAGAGTGAATTCTCCTTTTTGAACCCCAAATGTTCAAAAAGGTTTTAGAAGTTTGCAACCCAAAGTTGCATCTTCCTTCCTCTTTCTACAACTCAAAAAACTGTAGAAATTCCGCTCATCCCACTAACCTAAGTTAGATGGGTGAACAATCCCCTCTTTGAACACCAACATGTTCAAAGAAATATTTCCACCTTGCAACTTCCAAGTTGCATTTCTTCATTTTCTCTCTTCAAACAAAATTGTAGAGAAATTCCCTCCTTTCAACAACTCAAAAGTTGTATGAAACTCCCTTCACTCAACCCATGTTGGGTGATTCAACTTTGTTCCAAATCTATTTGTTGAACCAAAGCAACAAGTAGTTTCATCACAAGCATAGGATTCAAAAGTCCTATCTCCACTCATCCTTTCAACCCAAGTTGGAAGGGTGTAACCCTCTCTTTGAATATCAAAATGTTCAAAGACATTCATGGATTTGCAACCCACAAGTTGTATATTCCTCCACCTCTCTCCTTTAACTCCAAAGTTGTAGGAGACTTTCCCCTCTCTTTAGCTCCAAAAGCTAGAGGGAGTTCTCTTACATTTAGCCTGAAAGCTAAATGTTGGATTCCTATCTTTCTCCTCTTAGCTCTAAAAGCTAAGGGGGATTCTTCCATATGTAGCTTAAAAGCTACATGTTGGACACCTTTCTTAGACCCAAAATCTAAGCTATCACTTTTATTCAACCCAAATTGAGTGATTCCTCTTATGACATTTAAAATGTTAAACACATAGATGTCCCTTAGGAATTATCCAATCTGTTGAAGTTCACCCTACTCTATTGGATGAATTTCACCAAGCCCTAAGTGAAGCCCCTTAGGCATACCTATCTTACCCTATTAGATAGGTACTTCTTTTTTCCAAACATTAAGAGAACTCCAAAACACCTAAAAATTACCTAGGTTCCTTTTGATATAATGATCAATCATCTCCCCCAAAAGGCGGGATGCCTACATCATTATATCTTAGGATTCATAAGTAACAGGCTTGCCCAAAAGCAAGCAAGTGGTTACTTTATGGGTTCTTCATAACCCTCCTAAATATGAAACATTCAAAAATCAAATAAAATCTTTAAGTCACAAACAACTTAAAGTGAAATCACCCTTGGATAAAGACTAAACATCTTCATTCCAAAGTAAAACCAAACACCCTTAGTGTGACATACCACACGAGCCCCTCACACACTTAGGTGCACAGCCCCTTAGGCATACTAGGATTAGGATTTTTCTTTGTGTGCGCATGTGGTTGATGTTGTGGTGTGAATGCCTTTTGGATTATCTGCGTGTGGGCACTTGTCCTTAAATGGTTAGTATAGAAATATATACATGTTTTTCTGTGCAGGTGGTCATGTCTAAAAAAAAGGGGGGGATGCTTAAATCATAAATAATAAATTGCTTGCATGACAGGTACCGCTTGAAACCCTCCCTAAGAGATGTGGCCAATAAGGTAGAAGCAGATGCTTGGCACTTTAAGTGCTAGGCAAATTTTGAGTGTGATATTATTATATAAACTGCCTACTCACTCTGTTTTGCAGGTTTGAGTCTTTTTCTTTTTCAAAATGTATTTGATTAGATTAGGATGTAAAACTTGTGGGGGTTTGAATCAAAGGAGAGGTGGACCGAGTAGAATGTGCTTCTTGGAAGCGATGCCCAAAGCTCCACCTAGAAGATGAAGCTTGAAGACCCCACAAGTAGAGTCTGTAAAAAATTAACTGGGTTGTATAATGGCAGGCAACTCAGCTGTCAAAGTTGTTTGTAATAATTGGGACATTACTCGCACCTCTGTCTTGATTTATTTATTAATGCATATGTTGTTTGTTTACTGTATGCGCACTAGAACAGCATGCTTTTTCCTAGGTTTCTTCACTTGTTTGTTTGGGTGTGGCCTGGACTGTGATGCGGTAGGCTCTTAGGACAAAATAAGTTTTCTACCCATTAAAACATAAACAACCTAAAAATGAAATTTAGGCTCCACGATTTTCTAACAAAAAAGAAAATTGCATAGCTCTCTTTCAAAGAGCCAAGTTTTCAAAACTTAAAATGATCATGCATAGCCAAAAAGAGTCACATGTAGAAGCCCTCATTTAAGGATTAGATAACAAAAAAAATCTGCATTCGAGTCAGCATTCTGCATACCTCGCATGCTTAGGCATCTTGGCCTCAAAGCCAAGTTGTAAGCCCTATTTTCTAAATAATAAGTCCCCACCACTCTTCATATGCATTGAGACCAGAAAGCATGATTTTAAAAGCGATTAGGTGGAGTCTAGCTGGTAGTCCTTTCCAGGCAGGACAATAAATCCAGGGGTCGGGCTGGTTGTGCCTCTTGTGAGGTGCAATTTGTAAGTCCTTTTGCATCTGTTAGATTTAGGTTCGAGGCCCTACCTCTCAGTAGGCCTCACCTTAGCTTTAGGGCCTGAGGCCATTAGTTGATTTCAATCACTATGTAAGCCCTCAACTCTCGGGCAATTCCTCCAACAGATGTTGTTGGAATGTAAGCCCCAAATATCTAATGAAAATATCAACTTGAACAAAAAAAAATCAGATTTCCAAAACATAAAGCCCAACATAGGGTAATTTGAGCACCTCTGAGTTTCCCTCAGAATCAAGTGCTCCTACTTCATTCCCTTTGGCCCTCATTCCAAAAAACCCGATTTCAAATCAATCCTTTATTCCTTGAAATTCCTTAAGGACTAAAAATCCTTCAAACAAGACTTTCATGGATTTTAAAAATCAAAATCAAACTTTAATCAAAATTTAAATGACTCTCAAAAAAAAAAAGAGGAAACCACTAATTTAATCAAAAGTTTTCTCAAGTACCAAAACTTGAGATGTAATTAACCATAGGGGCTTGCCCCTATGGGGCATCTGTACCCCAGAATAAATAAACCCCGTTCAACCAAACATTGAACGGGGGAATCTCTGTTAAATTGCAAATTTTGTCATTGAGTCCATAAGGAAACAATATTTTTATCCTTCGGGGTAATATATCGTCATTCTTATGCCGTACTCAACCATAAAGTATGCAATCCGTTAAGAGGAATACAAAATTCTCCCAACATACATTGAACATTAGTAGGTTTGTATTCAGGATATCATAGTATGGGGAAATTTCGAGGAAAAACTCAAGCTATATATGCGAAAGGAAAATTGAAAGGTGTGTAATTGAGAATATATTTAATTGTATGAATTGTATGGTAAATTGTGAATTGTTAATTGATGATTTGAGTTAGTTTAGGTGTCATATGCACGTAGACTGGGTGAGTCAGC
Organism: Dendrobium chrysotoxum; assembly: GCA_019925795.1. Classification (NCBI taxonomy): domain Eukaryota; kingdom Viridiplantae; phylum Streptophyta; class Magnoliopsida; order Asparagales; family Orchidaceae; genus Dendrobium; species Dendrobium chrysotoxum. The sequence continues at coordinate 4,268,179 of CM034302.1, read as the reverse complement.
ACGTCAAGGAGATAAGATATGCCTTTTTATTATAGTATGCAAGTTTATTGAATATTGTCTACATACATGTATTTGAATTAGTTTCGGGTAACATATGTCTTCGTACTCTTACTTGTTGGGATTAACCTGATATTATGATCCTTGCGACCATTCCACATATAACTTCCTATAATAGGTGATTTCGTTATATGATGATGCTATGTACAATTCGAGCATACAATAATTTGTAGAATATAATTCATATAGTCATTTATGTTTATATGTTGACAAACTCAATAGCTATATCAATCTACATGCATCTACATATTTATAAATAAAATCAAGTGTCACATCACCAAGACAGGAAAATGCAATGATAACTTGAGAAAATGCCATGTCAAGTGATAGGTGGGTAGAGCAATGTGGACATGATGGGCAATACGACCTAGTAGAAGCAGTGCGACCTTGATATGATATTAAGCCTTAGGGCGATAGAGGCAATGTGACCTCGATATGATATTAAGCCTACGGGCGATAGAATAGTGCGACCTCAAGAGCCTATGGGCAGTAGAAATCTAAACATGACACATTCTGAGGCTAGAAAAGGTAATTATGAAATGAACTAAAATCTAATCATGCTTACCTATGGTAATGTATGATGAACATATTGGAAAACAATTTACAAGGTAGGGTTGACAAAAAATATATCATTTTTATATATCATCAGATGCAATTTGCTTAATGTAATGATATTAATATAACACTTTGCATAACTCTTATCTATAGTAGTATTTTCACATGTTATATTATAACCTACTGTGCATAATACCTATTTAATGATTTCCTACAGTCTTTCTTACATTCACTTGTTGATGCACTTAGAAGTCTTACATTTTCTATACTTGACTATTGTATTAGAGTTGCATATCTTTATGAGAATCATAGCTCGTTAGATGAATTATTCTGGATGTTATAGGAAAAGAGGAGAAAGTTGAACCAAAATAGTAGCAGATTCAATTTTAATTTTTGTTATCTTTGGTCGATGTAAGAAATATCTATTTTGAGGTTAGTAGTTTGTCAATAGTCATCTGTTTTGGTTTCCTGTAGTTGCTCTATAAAGAAAAAATTTTGGAAATAAAAGTTTGATGGCTTATGTTTATGATTGATGTTTTAAGTTATGATCTCTTTCAAAACTTGTTCTGTATTTAGATCTGAGAAATTATATTGAAATGTAATATAGTAATGTAAGTAATTAATGGCCTCTTATCTTGTTGTGTTCCACATCTATTGCTTATCGTAGGGTCAACGTGAGGCGTAACAATGAGGCCTCAGGCCTACAACTTAATTCTTCCATGGTTATGCCTAAGAATAGTAGTGAGTCAACTACCCAATTCAAGCAAATAATGATCGGCCAGTCAAGATGACATTTAATGTCAAAAGCCTTGAGAAACAGCTTACTAGCAACTCCCATGGACCAAAACAAAGTAGTTATCAACTAACCTCTCAATAAATATGACACATAGCTACCCATTCTGCCTCCTATGCAGTAGCTAGTAAATAACCACATTACCCTGCCACTTCCTTAGTATCCGCTTGTTAGGCATCTTGTGACCATTAAGCCCCTTGAAATGACGGATAAAGGTCATTTTGCTGTCTTAGAATCCAAGTTGCCACTTGTTACAAAGGATAGGGACTAGTAGAGAAGCCGCATAGGCAAAGGACTCAGAGTGAAACTCTTGATGTGAAATGCAAAAAGACTTGCCTTCTCTCCTAGGTTCTCCCCACAGGTGACCATTCAATTATTTCCCTCTTCCCCCTACTCTCCCTAGTCTCTCCATCATACTTATTCGTCCCCTACTCTCTCTATCATACTTATTTGTTCTTCTTCACGATCCTTAACCTCCAAAGTATCTCTGCTAGCCATAACTTGATTATATAATGGCAACACCCTCATAGCTAAAAGTTGAGTCAAAGACTACCAATAAATTATTAATTCTACTGATAAAAATTAAAAGGGTGATAAATCATAACTAGATTATACAAGTGGTTAAATAGATTTATTTAAAAATAATCTCAAGCGTCAATTATTTTGAAGCACATTTGGCATAATCTAGGGAAAGAGAAAACCTATTTTTTCTAAATTGAAAATTTTTGACATAGTTAACCTAATTAGAGGCAAATACCTCTAGTTTCATGTAATTAGATATGTATACATGCATGAGCCGGTTTTGGGAATATCATTGTGTATGGTTGTAAACTAATGCACCGAATAACCTTTTGATGCAGGACTAAAATGCTTTTGAATAAAATTTAGGATTTGCACGCATTCATTTAAGAGCAAGTACTTGATTAAACTACTAGCAGTTAGAACGATGAAATAAAACAAAGAAGGGGTGCTTGCGTTTAGGCTAAACCACAGTAAAATGCTTGAACAAACAAATAGATTAGAAATTCAAATCAAAGCCAACATAGTGGATGTTCATTCACAATCCCTTAATTAACATTGAGATAAGTAAACATATTAGGAGCTCTCAAAGTAACCCTACGTTTACTAAGCTTTTGTTTAGCAAATTAAGCGGCGTAGATCTTTTGTAACTTCATCACCACCTACAAGGTTAGTAGCAAGACGATGTGACTTGACGAGGAAAGAAAGTCACCTTAACCGGGAAAGAATCGTCGTCGAAAAGTAGTCACTTGATGGCCGATGGTATGGGCGAGGAACCGTAGGATGTGAGCGAAACGTCTCCAGAGTGGGGAAGTATCCGGAGGGGAAACCGTCGTGAGCCGGCCGAGGATGGTCCACCGTCCCTTCTTCCTCTGATCATCAATCGTATCCACCAAAGTAATGTGGATCCGATCGAAGTATTCTTCGACGGTGTTGTCGAAGTCAAAACCGATGTCGAAGAACGGGGACTGGAGGATGTCAATGTTATCGTCTTCGTCAAGTACCAATCCGTAATCCCATGCGGGCACTTCCATTCATGTTGTTGGAAGGATAACAAGTAGTGTAGGACGAAGCTTTGCTGCCCTTGGTGTCGTCTCCCAAGAAAAGGTGGTTTGCTTTGAGAATCCAAGGAGGAAAGAGGGTGGGGAGGTGGTCGGCCAAGGAGTGGGATTGGGGGGGAATTAGGGTTAGGGTTGTTTTGATAAAATCTGAAGTTATTTTCAGATTTTAAAATTGGAGGGAAGTGGATAAGGAAACTAGATTTGATTTTCAAAAGGTAGGGTTTAATGTGAGGGGGAGGATTGGTGAGAGAAAAGAGGGGAATTGGAGAGAGAGAGGGGGCGGCATAGGGATAGGGGCCGGCGGCTTGTAGAGGGGATTGGGAGAGATTTGAGGAGGTGATTTGGGTTTCTTAATTTAGGATTAGAGAAAAGGAAAGATTTAATTCTCTCCTTATTAATTCAAATTTCAAAAAGAGATCAAATAGGAAACTTTCCTAGAATAGTTTTGGTAATTTAGGAAAGTATTCTAATTTGAATTTAAATTGAATTCAAATCTTTAATGCCTTCCAAATATATTCCCTCTTATTTTAGGAAACTCAATTAAAGAGAGGGGAAGGGGTGGGGGCGGGTGGAGGCCGGCGGTTTGTAGAGGTGGGGGAGAACCATGGGGGTAGGGGACGGTGGGAACGGCTCGGTTTGGGGAGAGGGAGGGGGAGAGGGGGGATGGGCCGTGGGTTGGGGAAGAGGGGAAGGAGAAGGGGAAGGGGAGAGAAGAACTAAAACTTAAAACCACGAACCCGACACATCGAAGTTGGTGGGTGATGCACTTCCTTCTCCAAAGGATCTCTCCAAGTTCTCAAACTCACATATGCAGAAATTTTTCATAATAAGTATTCATCCCAACAAAAGAGAATAAAGGGGCTATATATAAGCCTCATACAAAGACTCAAGAAAGAAAAGACGACGTTGCCCTTAGGGCTTACAAACAACATAATAAAACAACTCCCTTAAGTAAGGGTAAAACAGTGAACAGAAATAAAAGAAATAAAACAACATAATAAACTTAGAAATATAAAGACTCGATCGTGGCCGTAGATCGACGGCCACGTCTACGATAAACTTTCCAAGTATGGATGTCCTCATCATTCTCCCGGGGTGGAAGAAAGCTCGACTCCGTCGAGCAAATATCTCTGGTGTTGTCATAGAACTCTAGTGCATCCGGATCCAGCTGCTGCAACTCATCGCGATCCAACCACGTATCCTCCGACTCGGGTTTACCTTTCCACCTAATCAAGTACCTTCGTCGTCCACCCTCCTTTGTAGAGATGATTTCATCGCTCAAGATCATGTCCACTTTATCTGCTATAGGTGATGTAGGAATATCTGGGAGTGGAGGTAGGTTAGGGATCTCACAAGGTGGGGTCACACAAGGCTGTTGTATAAGTGGGTTTGGCGGATTAAAATCCGGGCCTTCATATGCCACTAGATCTTCTATGTTAAAAGAGGGATTAATGTTGAACTCCGCAGGAAGATCTACTACGTAAGCATTATCATTGATTTTCTTAAGTATTTTGAATGGACCAGCACTTTTGGCATGCAGTTTCTTAACCGTTCCCTGAGGGAACGGTTCCGGACGAATCCGCACCATCACGGAATCACCAACCTCAAAAGTTTTAAATTTTCGTCTCAAATCAGCACGTAATTTATAATCAGTATTGCTCTTTTCAATTTGTCGTGCAATTTCCTTATGAAGTTCATGCAAATGTGATGCAAATGATGATGCAGACTCAGAAATCCTATACCTAGGACACATAGGAATGAGATCTAAAGGTTGCCTAGGTTTGTACCCGTATACAATCTCGGAAGGACTTAGGCCAGTGGTTCGGTTAATAGAGTTGTTATAAGCGAACTCAGCAGTGGGTAAAATGGAATCCCAATCCTTGACATGTTCGCCAACCAAAGACCTTAACAGATTACCTACGCTCCTATTAACTAACTCGGTCTGACCATCGGTTTGTGGATGAAAGGCAGTAGAAAATTGTAACTTCGTACCTAATTTCATCCAAAGGGTTTTCCAAAAGTAGCTAGTGAACTTAACGTCCCTATCAGACACAATGGTTTTAGGTAGGCCGTGCAGACGGACAACTTCATTGAAGTAAAGTTTGGCAATATGGGATGCATCGGAAGTTTTGGAGCAGGGTATAAAATGAGCCATCTTGGAAAACCTATCAACTACGACACAGATGGCATCATTTTTGCGAAGAGTCTTAGGCAGGCCTAAAATGAAATCCATGCTAACGTCCTGCCAAGGACAACTAGGGACTGGCAACGGAGTGTACAGGCCTGTGTTCTGCTTCCGCTGTTTGGCTAGCTGACACGTATGACACCGGCTAACCAATCTACCAACATCTTTCTTCAGGCTGGGCCAAAAGAAACGGTACTCCACGGATTCTATCGTTTTGTCCCGTCCGAAGTGCCCAGCGAGGCCTCCGGCGTGGACTTCCCAGACCAGAAAATCCCTTAAGGAGGTGCTCGGGATGCAAAGCTTTTGAGCTTTAAAAATATAACCATCCTCCAGAAGGAAATCGTCCACAAGGCGCGTGCTGCCCGTGGACAGGAGAGAGTATGTTTCCTTAAAGTCGGGGCAGTCCAGATAATCTTTCCTTATTTGGTCAAAACCCACGACTTCGGCCCTCAACTCAGTGGTAATCATCATGCGACGACTGAGGGCATCGGCAGCTTTATTCTCAACTCCCGCCTTATGCCTAAGGGTATAAGTGTACTCTTGAAGGAATTCTACCCAACGACCGTGGCGTGCATTCAACTTCTTCTGGGAGTTGATATATCGTAAAGCTTCGTGATCCGAGAAGATGACGAACTCTTGCGGGAGCAAGTAGTGTCGCCAATAACGGAGAGATTGGATCACGGCATAGAATTCCTTATCGTAAGTGGAATATCGCTGCCGAATATCATTCAGTTTCTCACTGAAATACGCTACAGGATGACCCTCCTGGGAGAGGACTCCTCCAATTCCGACTCCGTAAGCGTCGCAGGTCACTTCGAAGACTTTGGAGAAGTAAGGGAGTCTCATTACTGGGGCCTCCACCATTCTTTTCTTAATGTCCTCGAAAGCTCTAGCGGCGGCCGGGGTCCAGTGGAAATCACCCTTTTTAAGGCAATCAGTGATAGGAGATACGATTATACTGAAATTTCGTATGAATCTCCTATAGAAGGTGGCCAATCCGTGGAAGCTGCGGACTTCCCGGATGTTTTGAGGAAGGGGCCACTCAACTATGGCTTTTACTTTCTCAGGGTCAGCAGAAACCCCGCGAGCCGATACGATAAAACCTAGAAAGATGACTCGATCTACGAGGAAAGTACACTTCTTGGGATTAGCGTATAATTGTTCCTTCCTTAAAACGGAGCAGACTTGCTTAAGGTGGTCAAGATGTTGCTCCACAGAATGACTATAAATAAGGATGTCGTCAAAGTAGACAACGACAAACTTACCCATAAAAAGCATCAATATTATCAATAAACAACCTTCGTGACCAATTTAATCAACGATGAAAACGGCAAACAATGGACATGTCGGGTAAAATTAGTTAAAAATATATCACTCGCACTAAAAAATTATTATTAATTATATAAATCAATATTAGTTTATATAATCTAATCATAATTAATTATTTAAATTAGTATTAGATTATGTATGTATGTATATATATATATATATATATATATATATATATATATATATATATATATATATATATATATATTCATCACAATTAAAAAATCTCTTATTTTATTTTTGCAACATATTGCCTTTGTCGCCCATATCAATGCCTAATTTCTGCCAGACTGCCCAAATCGATTCCACACCGCACCACTATCATATCCATTATAGTTCTCCTGTCATGATTTATTGCCCATCCAAAAAAAACAAAGAAATTGAATCCCTATCCCGTCTTTCTCTTCACATGTTGTTTGCTCTCTATATTCGTCTTCCTCTCGCATAGAACCCATGCTTTCTCCCCCCCCCCCCCCCCACTCCCCCTCCAACTCGACTCACCACAGCCAAATCCCCCCACTACTACCCAAGCCTACACATGCAAACCAAAACGGGAAAGGCTTATCTCACAAACTCCTCTATCTCGTACAAGCAACAATAAGACCTCTCCGTCCACCTCCTCACTCACAAACCAAGTCAAGCTCCACACTCCCTAGCTCCAAAAAGCCTACCACTACTCAAACTCCTATCAATCTCCTCTTACCTACTCAGCCACTCTTTCCCTCTCAGACAAGCAGCCATAAGCTTATTTCCACTTAAAATCATCATAACTTTAACCCATCACCTACTCCTCACTCAATCTCCATAGAATTACAACCGGTCAATGCCACCTCATCAAACCATGACTTCAAAACTTCCAAACAACCTACACTAGCCACTTCTCTCTCCGCCTGTCCTTGTCTTACTTTCCCACTCTAGTTCTCCCTCTAGCTAACAAAACCACCTTCACAACCACACCATATTCCTCTTCCTCCCTCATTCACTATTCACCCTCTCTCTCTCTCTCTACTCTCTCATTATACCTCTCTTGCCACTCAAAAAAAAAGATGATTATTCAAAAATAGAAAAAATAAATATTAAAATATTTTGAAATTTTTGATAAAAAAAATTGTGTACTTGTCGAAGCAGATTTCTCATCACCTCGTCATCATCACAATGCCTAGTGCACAAAAGTATACAAATGCAACTTTTAGAACTCATAAAAACCCGATTGCAATATACTAGGTGGAATGAGCAAAATCTGAATAAGATTTTATTAGCACGATGAGAGGAAAATTTTAGGTGATGCTTACAATGCAGCAGCAAAGCCCTATACATATTTTTTCTTAGCACGATAAAAAAAACATGTTTTGCCAATTTTCTTGTGCAGGTACCATATACACCTTTCTTGGCGTGACGGGTTTTTTCTTGGTGTGGCGGGTTTTAAAAATTCAAACTATGGTGTCCTAAGCACCAACCATGCACACCTTGCTTGGTATAGTAGGCAGGCCAAGCACTCTTCGTAGATGACCCCTACATGGGAAAGATGCCAAAAGGATGCCAAATTTTGGACATATTGAACGGACCTGCATAAGAGAGAATCTAAAAGAACTTTTATGGGCATAAAAATAGCCAATCTAAAGGGTAAAATAAAAATTAAGAACATAATTTAAACATCCTAAAACTCATATAAGAAATGTTGAACAAAAAATGGAAGGCGAACACAAGGACTTACAGGAGATTTACTGGAATGCCTAAGAGCATGAATAGAACCTCCTCATTCATATTTGTCAATGTCGAATAGCGCACCATGGCGCAACACTCCCCCGTGGAGCCATGGCGCATGGCGCGCACTATTTCAAACATGTCACACAATACAAAATAATTACAAAAAAATACGTATCGATATGAATTACCATTAAATCGAAAAAATAGACACCAAGAAGATGCATATCCTTTCCAAACTGTCAATCAAATCAAAGAGATGCCCCTACAATTACACACACTAGAACAAAAAGTGCCAAATATCACAATGCTCCTTTTCATATATATATTAATTCATGTTTATGCTATCAAGTTGAGGGTAAGTTTATGCGTTCTTTTTAGATTAAATGGCTATTTGGATGCAGGATTTGAGCAAGATTCAAACAAGACTTTGCATAAATGTCTCGTTCGACAACATAACTCATGGTTACCGACAAAGATCCTTTGAACAAATTAGGTCGACAATCTCCAATGCAGAACAAAGGAACCATGAGATCATGATCAGGTTCATCCATCCCTCCCCTAGCAGCCAGTCCACCCTAGCCGCCGGCCGTGCTAGCCCCAAACCCTAGATTTCAAATTCAATTAGCCACTTAAATACTTTCCTAAAGCATCCTCCTATTAATTTTGAAAGTCCTTTTTATTTGAATTCAAAATCATTTGAATTTCAAATTCTTTCCTTATTGATAAATCTTAATTTAGGAAACCCCCTCAAATCTCTCAAATCTGAAATTAAAATCAGATTTAATTCCCTTATCACATTTATTGCTTGGGTCCACATACATTGTATGTGGACACTTCTCCTCCCTCCCCATATAGTCGACCCCCTCTCTCCCCTTCTCTCTAATTAATGCCCCTCCATTAAAGCTCTCAATCAACACCATTCAACCCCTATTAGCCGCCGCCCCCTCCCTTATCAAATCCCAATCAATTCATCTCCTATTAAGGTGATTTGAAATTAAAATTTCCCCTTCTTTTCCCTCTTACAAAATCTGAAATTAAATTCAGGTTTTATTTTCCCTCCACTAGAACTAAACAGAATTCAAGTGGCCTCCTTCCCTAGTCTTGGCCGAAACCCATCCCCTCTCCTCCACTGCCTCTCTACTTCCTTGCTACACATACAACCTAAAGAGGAAGATACGTTGCTACTGGATCTACTTTCCCCATGGATGGCAGATCCCGAGCATGACCACGAATTCATCTACGACCATCAAGGCTTAGTGGATATTCAACAATCTCCTTTCTTCAACCTCAATTTAGAAATCGACGACACTGTCGACAACTACGTCGACCGCATCCTCTTCACCTTGACATCTGCTATTGAAAAACACCAATGCTCCGGGCATTAGCGAATCATCGGACATCCACCCGCTTTTTCACCTCCGGATAACTTTCTGTTGATCAAGACCATAAGCATCTTCCTTCTTTCGGTGGCATCCCAAGGATTGCTGAAGTTCTTCATCCGCTAACCCCCACTATCAAGAGTGAATGAGAGGGAAATTTGAAGGTGAATTTTCTATTTATTAGACGAGGGATTTTTGTTATTCGCACATTTAGTTTTAATTTATTTTGTTGTTATTTTGAATTGTTCCGTTAATCTAAATTGTAACCGCATGCCGAATCAAATCAACAACTACGAAAACTAAAAATCTAATCTAAGTGAAACATTAAACTTATAATTGCATCGCTTAAACAACTTTTTGATGCAAGCAAAAATTAGGAAAAACCCCTAATTTTTGCAAGCAAAAGATAATACAACTGACTCTTAGAAAAATAAAAAAAAATTACAACTGACAACAAAAAAACAACAAAATAAGACACAAACATGCTTAATTTTTATAATAGAAATACGACACTTACAAACTTATGAAATAAAATCCTAAACTTGCATTCCTTGATTGAGAAGAAGGATACAATGGGGTGTAAACTTGCGGAGAGAAGAAAGAGGTTAGAAGTCCGAGACGAAGGGAGGAGAAGCTCGCAAGCTTTCCTAGAAGAAGAGGTGGAACAAGCTCGCAAGCTTTTCCAATACAAAAACCCTAAGGTTTTTCTTTCCAAAAATCACATCATATCATTCTCTCTTAACATTACAAAACATCTAATATTTATAGGACAAAAGAGGGCAGCCAAACAGCCACCAATACTCTTCAAATACCTAAATTAAATGAGGGAAATGAAAGGCCAACAGCCACCACACAGCAGCCCCGTAATCTGCACAGGAAAAAAAGCTCCAAAGCCACGGAACAAGCCCCCAGCAGCCATGGGAGAGCAGCCTAGCATGGGACCCGAAGAACCAACACAAAAAACTGAAAAAGGGGGACCACGGGACAACAACCAGGGAGCAAACCGAGGAGTCAACACCACAAGGGGAGGAACCAGCAGCAGCATTCCAAAAGCCACCCAGAAAATACAGCAAAAAGAGCTAAACAGCCCGAGGAAACCAAGAGACAAAAGGGAGAGGAAAGGGCAAATTCCACCCACCTAAATGTGCTCTCCTCAATATTAATTTCAGAACTAAACATCAGCTCACAATGAGCTAACCCCCAACTTAAATATTAATGAGCTGGCACCACTAGAAATCCAATAAATAAAGCCCAAACCGAAAACAGCCAAGGCTCACCCGAGAACAGTTTTTTTACCCCTCCTTGCATGCATCACTTTTTATTAAAATCATGCAATTCTTGTTGTTTGTTTCACATCACCTACATGGCAAGAATCCAAATTGATTTTGAGAAATATTAGTATCACGTCGTAACCTAGCAGGATTTAAGCATAATTTAATCTAAATTATGCCCAACAACAAAAATGACAATGTTAAATCCTACATAAACTTAAATCTCATTCCTTCTTAGGAAGATTTGAGCAAGATTAAAGCATGATTTAACTTAAATCCTACCAAATAGTAAAAATGACAAATTCAAATGCTACAAAAACTTAAATCCCGCTCCTTCTCCATTTTGCTTTAACATAGTTTAGCTGAAGATGAGCGTGAAAGGGAAGAAAGATCATTACCTTCGCTACAAGCTCCCTTCGTGACTTTCGATTTAACAAGAACGTCTTTTTCGAAGGAGGCAAAGAAGCTTACTTGAGTGACTCTTTCAAAACTCTACTTCATGCGAAGCACCAAAGTCGAAGCAGCAACGAAGAAATGATACCAAGAAAAGCAAAACCTATAAGGTCCTATGACTTTAAAAGATTAAATCAATTATATTAAGTTAGGTTTTTATTTAGAGATTAAATATTAAATATTTTTTATATTTTATTAATTTGATATTTAACTAATTAATAATTAATTGTGATATTAATATATAAACCCAAAAAATTTTAATTATAATTTATAATTTGGAATTTATAAAATGTTAACAAAATTATGCAAGCTATTTGCGTCATGCGTCATTGCTCATGCATGTTAAAAATTGCATGTGCAATTTTTAACACCTGGACCGCACTAAGTAAATAGCATCGTATGTGCACCGCGCCATGCATCATAACACACTCCATTTTACGTCAATGACATGTATGTATTCGCTACACTTAGAACTCGCCTAAACTCTCAAAATTATGTATTAAATGGGAATGCGATGGAAATAAAGTAAGCATAGCCCTCCTATTTATTGGAAAAAAATGATCTGATAAGGGGGGTCACTTCAATAAAATATCACTATATACAAACTATGAGAATAATAAAGTGAAATCTATTGACGCAAGTTTAAATAAATATCCATCCACAATAGTTGGATGAAAGTGATAAATTTAAGATAACTTTAGCTCATAAAGAGCCAATGCATATCAAACATACTGTAATGATTACTTGCAAAAGATAATCTGCAAGAAAGGGTGTGATGTGCCCGCCTTTAATCGAGTGATTTTGCTATCAAATGACAATACTAAATAACGATTATGGCCGGGGTCCTCTAATCTGATGGTTTTTTCACAAAAATGGCATCATTAAAAAACGATCACAGTCAAAGCCTAGATGTTCCGCAATGGCTCAACTCCTTTGAGTTATGAATCATATAGTGCACTTAATAGGACACAAAGTCCCCTATTAACTAAGGTCTCGACTTAAATCATCCTCCTAGACAAACATTCACCCGAATCGATAATGTCTCGTTCGACAACATAACTCATGGTTACCGACAAAGATCCTTTGAACAAATTAGGTCGACAATCTCCAATGCCGAACCATGAGAGCATGATCAGGTTCATCCATCATCCCCCCCCCCCTCCCTTCTCCCTCATCTTTCCCTCTTTTACTTACTTTTTTCAATTTTTACAACTATCATCAAAATATCTTAAAATCTTAAAGATATATTTCAATCCTTCTTGGATCTCATGAAAGCAATAAAAAGAAGAGAAGCTCTCAAACTCCATTTCATTACATGTTTCCTCATCAATAAGCATCAAAATCAATGAATGGAATTCATACATGAGTCTTGAAATTCATTATATTCTCCTTATTTGATAAAGAAAACGCCACCAACACCATCCAATATCATCACCACCTCACAATTATCCACTCCACCACCATCATAAATAAGTTTAAATTCAAATTTTAATTCTATTAGAAACTTAAGCCCCTTCTCAACCTCCTAAAAATTAACTAAACCAACTATTGATGAACCCAATGAGCATGATTAAATTAAACATAAACTCCAACTTAAATTTGAACGAATCAAATCACTGGCATAAGAATACTCAATATAGGGTGGTAGTCAAAAGGAAAAAGTGGTGATACAGGGTTCCCAAAGCATCTAATTGATTCCCCTTGATTTCCCTCTGCTTTAATAATAATGTAATGATAATCATTTCCTCGTGTACTACACTCCTTGCAACTTTATGGAGTGCTTGCTTAACCTACTTCCTCTTGTACTTTCAATAGAATAGGGCATGTTCACAAATTTGGTTGATGGGTTACTAAAGAAAGGCTTTTTAAGGAAAAGCCTTAACATTTAAGCCATGTCTACCGTTTTGACTCTTAAGAAAGATAAAGCCATCAATAGAATAATTTGATGATGTTTACCCCATGAGCCCCATTTGGACTACTTGTTTTGATGAAAACGAACACACATTGGTGTTGTATTTATAGTTAGTCTGACTGTGACAAAAACATGTATCAAGAATAATCCATAAGGGACCTTGAACAACTGTCATACCTCAGCTTAGCTCTATAATTATGTTTGGAATATGGAGAACAGATGACTTAAGTTGGAAGACTTGCTCTAGGTTTTTTTTCTTTTCCAATTTCTCGTGTTAACATTAGTTCAAGTTGCGCCAACCATCGGTACCCAAACACCTGAAACTACGAATCAAATTGAGGTTTTAGAAACTAGCATTCCAGGAATCTGAACTAAATCATGATGCATCATTCAGAACCAACTCAAACCAATTGGTTTAGGTATGTTTAGATTGTTTTTCAGGCAACCTTGCATAACCCTTCGGAAAACATTTGTTGAGTCCTGAGAAGCATGATACTGGTATCATTAACTTATGAGCATTGGGTATTGGAAATTAATTTTTATCAGTTTGTTGTTGTGGATGACACTTTTATGACAAATCGTTAAATCACATTTTTGGGGATTTTATATGTTAAAATTGCTCTCCCATGTTAAATTGGTAAATATGTATATAATTATACAAATTGAATATGAATGGATGTCAGTTGGATGCTTCAAAGATTTTTTTGGTCTAGGCTGAGTGGCATAACAATAGTCATGTGTTTCAAACTCATAAAATTAAGAGATTCTATCAATTATTCCTAAAAACTTTTGGAGGCTTTATTGATCAAATGTGCCAATATAACAACGATACGTAGAACGACATATCCAGCAACCATATTTTACAAACCAAATGTGCTATTTTCTATTCAATGTATATCAAAGTGAAATTTTCGTGCATTTTCCTCATTCCAAACTTAGCCTCAATTCAGCTATTTTCAAGATCCTAGCTCATGAATCGGGAAGTTCAAGTTGCCTCAAAAAGACCTGATGCAGGACTACAATGCGGTGTAATGTTTAAATGAGATATTGCACGATTTTAAGAGCATAACAATTAATATTACAATTTAATCAAACGACAAAATAAAACATAAGAAGGGTCACCGTCGTTTAGGCCAAATTACATGAAAGATTTGAATTATCACAAGTAATAAGAAAATCAAGACATGAAATTAAGTAGATGTTCAACAAAGATCCCTTCTCTAACAATGAAAATAGCACATAGGAAAATCAACTCAAATCCTACATTTACTAAGCTTTAGCATTTAAGCGGAGCTTGATCCTTTGCGACTCCCTCATCACCTACAAAGTTAGTGACTAAAAGATAATTGAGTAAGGAGAAGAAGTTCACCCTTATTGTGGACCGGGATAGATGCGCCACTGGACTTTACCCAATTGTTCGAGAATAGCGTCGGCGAGGATATCTAGGATGCGATAGATGTAATCTTTAACGGTATATGGAGAGGTAGCCGTATTGGTGGAGGAGGGTAGTCGGCCGGTGATGATCCAACGTCCCTTTGGTCTTTGCTTGTCAATCATGTCAACTAAGGTGTCTTGGATGCGGTCGATGTAATCTTCAACGGTATCGTCGAAGTCAAAACCCACGTCAAAGAAAGGCGATTGGAGGATGTCGATTTCATCTTGATCGTCATGCACAAATCCGTAGTTCCATTCGGGATCCGCCATACATAGTGACTTGAGAGGAGAAGAGTTGTTGTGGATGCTTCTTTGCTATCCATGATGATTCTCCTCTAGAGAACGATGTTTCCCTTTGAAAATCAAGTGGAGAAAGGAGGGTGGGAATGGCCGGCCAAGGTAAGGGCTTGGGAGAGAAGTTGGTTCAGATTTTGGGAGAAGTTAGGTTAGGGTTAGGAGGAAAAGAGGTTCCAAAATCTGATGTGAATTTCAGATTTAGGTTGGAGGGAAATTGGGAACTTTAGAAATTTGAATTTATTTCCCAAGGAGAGAAGCTAGCACTTGGAAATAAATCCCAAATAGCCAAGCAAGGGGGTCGGCGGCATAGGGAAAGAGAGAAGGAGATTTGGGAGGGAAAATAAGAGGGTTTCCGAGTTTAGAAACTTAAATTAAGAAAGAAAGATTAAATCAAATCTAATTTAATTTTGAATTAGACTTAATTTAAAGAACTTTCCTAATTTAAAAGAGTTAATTTAGGAAAGATTTTGGATTTCAATTTGAATTTCAAAATTGACTTGAAACCTTTCCTAAATTGAGTAAGGGAATTAAGGCAAGCATTGATGTGGGTTGAAATCAACCTCAAGAGGGCAAGGAGGCTAGGGCCGGCGGGTGGTTGGGCGTGGGTTTGAGGAAGTGGAGAGGGGGTTCGGCTAGAGAGCGAGGAAGGGGGGGGGGCGGCTGACAGTGGGGGCTGACGTCAGATGGTGGGTGGAGGGAGGGATGGTGGTTGATGAGTGGTGGAGCTTGTGAGCGGCCGGCGGTGGGAGAAGGGAAAGGAAGAAAGATAGATAAAAGAAAGAGAACAACGAACCCGACTCTTCTAGGTTGGTGGGTGATGCACAACTCTCCCTCTTCTAGGGATTTCCACAACTCTCTCAAGCTCTCAACACAAGAGAACAATAATGCAGGAAATTTTCTTTTAATCATTCATTAACCCTCAAAGAGACACAAAGGGGCTTTAAATAGCCTCATACAAAAGGACTCAAAATAAGAAAGACAACAATGCCCTCCGAGCTTACAAACAACCACCCTTAAGTAAGGGGTAAAACCGAAAACAAATAACATAATAATAATGGAATAAAACAAATACATGAAATGACTCAAAAATATATCGACTCGATCGTGGCCGTAGATCGACGGCCACGTCTTCGATAAACTTTCCATGTAGTGATGTCCTCATCAATACCCCTCTTAGTCTGGCTAAACCAAAGTATTTTTTACTCTGGCATCATTTCTTACTTGAAAACAAAACAAAGATCACCCTCAACCAAAGGTGTATCCTTCTTGAATCATGAGGCGCATCTAGCACATGATACTAATAAAGAAGAATAAAATAATAGAAGAATTATTAGCACAATCATTAGAGAGAGAATTTCATTCAAGTTGATTATTGATAAGACAAAAAAAAATACTGCTAATAAAAAAGAAGCACTATTGTTTGGAAATATGGTGATGGAAGTGGGTTCATAAAACATAAAGAATCAAGAGATCCATCCATACATTAATCATATTTTAAATGCTAAATCTACTTACTGGCCAAATCGAAGTACATCACCCACATGAATTTCCGTGTAGACCTTTCCCTTGACCTAACAAATGAAAAACCAACATAGGTACAGTAACCAATATCAGCAACCACGGAAAAGTTTCTGTTAGTTCTCAATTTTATAATACGAATGTTAAAAATTAACCATTGGATTTATTCTAAGTAAACAAAAACAGGAAGCAGGTATAAAGGATATATATGCTTCCTTTATTGCTGCTGCACATGAACTCTCTCGCATATAATTGCCAAAAGGTAGGAAGAGAATTATCACATGCATTTAAAATGGGAAACAACACAGTTCCAAATGATGGGTGAGGAAGCATTAGTTTCTACAGATCATCGGAGCAACATTTTATCCAAACATTATTTAGTAGCAGAGCTGATCAAATGTATTACCTGGTTCTTGTTAACAGAAGTTCCATGTGTGCTACCAAGGTCATAAAGATATGTGCCATCCTTTTTAAATTGCAAAACTGCGATAATAGGTAGAAAATGAGACTTCTCCACTTAGATGCTTTTAATACAAAAATGGGTTTGTTTATATGTGAAATATAATTCTCTATAAATCAATTTCATTGAGAAACTTAATGCAATAATCAGGTTAAGTAAAACTTAATGCAATAGGTTAGCAATTAAATGTTTATAATGAACTATATATGTGGGCCGACAAAGGTAAGCCCTTATGGAGGCAAAAGAGAGACCTCAAAAAGTTTGATAACAATAATGATGAATGCCACATGGGTTCTATTAATGTAGACGATGGACTGGATTTTCAACCCTACTATATACGGTGTGGGTCAAGTAAAATCAACTACCATATAATGGCCAATGAACCTAGACAAATATATATGACATATTCTAATGCTATATTAAAATATTCTATGTTAAATAAGCAAATGAATAATATGTTTTATTTAAAGTTTTAAACTAATATGTTAACACCTGTATCCTTGACAAATATAGTGCAATTGAGAATTTAACACTTAATATTTCTTGTAAAGATTTTACTCAATAAGATTTACCTCACTTACTATATGCTACGTAATTATTCAAGAAATTTCTCTTTACAATGATTACATGTAATGCAATAGAGTGGAAAATGATGATGAATTTAATTTTTACATTCAACTGAGGATTAGCATACAATATAATTTCCTTTCCTTGAATATTTGAATATTTTGCTAAAGCTTTTTATCATAGTACACTTTAACTCATCAGATACTGCTCTGGCTATTGTTTCAAGACAAGATTGAGCTTGAGTGAGGATCAGGTTTTGAAATGGCTGTCATATATTTTAATGTTTAATATTGATGTAAGATATGAAGCATGGTTAGGGTAATGTATATGATAAAATTCTCTGTTATGTATATAAATTTTAATGTTCCTTAGAAGTTCTATAAATTTCTCTGTTACTAGATCTCTATGAATTATAAATTGTTTAGTTAAATTTATTTGGGACATTCAAGCGATTGAGTTATCACTCGCTCTTTTGTAGTGGGTGTTCCATAAAGGGGTGTTAGTGGTAAATTCAATCAATTGAGTAGTCCCTGCTCTATTATGTATATTGTACGCCAGAAGGAGTTGTCGTGGGGCATAGTAAAAATGGTATCAGGGCAATTGAATTCTATGAATTAAATGCGGAAGCTTCATTAGATTTAGTGCCGTTAAAAAAATTAATGTGATGTGATTACCACAGAATTGGGGTGGGTGTAGTCTTCCTAAGTGAATGCGAGACAAACCCTACATGAATATACATTAAATGGATATTTATTAAACATATATTACGCATGAATATGAGTACAAGAATGTCCATTAAGGGGTTATTTGGTTGCCTGCAAAGGGAGTGTAAAGTATTCCAAATGCAGGGTTTTGAAAATATCAGTATCTGATTTCAAGTAAAACAAATGCAGTGTAAATTTTTGGTGCATTTAGAATACACCATCTAGTTCATTTTTAGTGGATTTGGAATTACTCTGATTTGGGCGATTTCCAAGTACAACGGAAATTCATTGCAATTACCGCTGCCCGCCACCTCTACATGCCGCCCACCATCGTCCACCACCGCCCGCTATCATCGACCACCACAGCCACCGCCGACCATCGTCGTCGTCCTCCACACACCGCTACCGGCCACCACCGCCAGCAACCAGCCATTGCTGCCAATCTCAGCCGCCGGCCACTACACTTTCGCACTTTACATTGCATTCATTTTACTTCAAACCAAACAAAAAAAAGTTAATCGCATGCATTCCTTTTACAATCATTCAAACAACTCAAAAATATTCATTTTACACTGCATTCCTTTTTCAGGCAACCAAATAGCCCCTAAAAAATTAAATAATGAGTTACAACTAGTATGGCTAAGAAAATACTAGAAGGAACCGATAGTTTGTCAACACAACCAAGTATGACAGCCAAGATGCTTGAGGCAATTGTACCAGTTAAAGGCCTACTAAGATGCCTTTATTCGCACTCACTGAAAAATATATTAGATTCGTTTGGGTTGATTTGAGCGAGCAATGTTTCCAACAATTGAGAGGTTAGACTTTTGCATCAATGTTGACAATTTCATTCGAAATCAAAGAATTTCATATATAAAATGATGCAACTCTAAAGGGTCCGAGAAATTTTTTGAAGCAAAATAAGGAGGTGATTGCATATGCTTCCAACCAATTAGAACAACACTAGATGAATTACCAGACATAAAATGTTGAGCTACATGCAATAGTGTTTGCTTTCAAATTTTAGAAACATTATATGTATGGGATAAGATGTGAAGTATTCAAAGATCATAAGAATTTGAAGCATATTTTCACCCAAAAAAGTTGAATTTAAAGCAAAGAAGATGATTAACATTGTTAAAAAAATTATGATCATGATATATAGTATTATCTAAGAAAGGCTAACATGGGTGAATTTAAGGGGTAGCCTATGGAGGCACAAACACGTCCCCCCTCCCCCCAATAAGCATGCATATATAATTAAAGTTATTGCAAATAATTACATGCTATCATAGTTTACAACAACAACATTAAGTCTTTATCCTACTATATGGGATCGGCTATATGAATCATTTTTCTTCATGGTGTCCTGTTAAGAGTCAAATTCTCATTTAAATCTAATAAAAAAAATGTCATTTTTAATATTTTCTAACTAAGCCTTTTTAGGTCTACCTCTACCTTTCTTAACATAAGTCAAATCTAATACATCTACTTTCCTAACCGGGTCATTGAAGGCCGCCATTTTATGTGACCAAACCATCTAAGGCGACTCTCTCTAATCTTATCTTTCACTAGAGTTACTCCAACCTTTTCATGTATACGCTCATTTCGTATCCTGTCTTCAAAGTACAATAAACTAATATTCTACATTCCATATTTAATCTAAAAAATGTTCAATCAATATATATAGCTATACATATATAATTAGAGTGATTGCAAATAATTATCTGGTATCCTAGTCCCTAGATTAATTAAAAATACCAATAAGTGATATTACTTGAATACTAACATTTCACATTTCATTCAATTATTTGCAATTACTCTAATTAAACTGCTAGAGAACCCAGCTTGATTCATTACTATAAAACTAATAAGTGCTATTATTTGAATGATAATATTCAACATAGCATGTAATTATTTGTAATCACTCTAACTAAACTACTAGAGAATCCAGTTTGATGTTAATCTCAATTTACAGATACATTCTTGAAGAACTAATCATTATTATTTTTTACATAGAATGAAAAAATAATAATGCAATATAAGTTATATTTTTTTACATTATTATTATTTATTCTTTATTAAAATAGAAATATATTTAATCATCTTTATTTTTTTACTCATCTCCTTATAGTTCTGACTTTTATATGGAAATAAATTACGTTAAATTAAAAATTTTAAAACTTGTTTTAAGATAAATGCAATATAAGTTGAAAGAGATTTTCTACAATAATTATTATAAAAAATCAACTACAAAATAGAATTAGAGATTAATAGATGAATGATATTTTAATCATTTATATTTAGAAATAAAACATTTGATTATATTGATATTAAAGTAAGCATTAAACTCTTTCAGAATATGAAGAGAATGCATTATAAATTGTAAGTTTTTTATTATCTTATATATTTTCTTTTTAAAATAGCAAATTTAAATTAAAAAAAATTTAAACTGTCAATGACAATCTCAAGCACGAATGAGAAAAAAATTTGAGGAAATATTTAAAAAGCCTAATTTG
Organism: Dendrobium chrysotoxum; assembly: GCA_019925795.1. Classification (NCBI taxonomy): domain Eukaryota; kingdom Viridiplantae; phylum Streptophyta; class Magnoliopsida; order Asparagales; family Orchidaceae; genus Dendrobium; species Dendrobium chrysotoxum. Next base: position 4,247,459 of record CM034302.1, on the reverse strand, counting down.
TTCCCCCACTAAAAAAAATTGGCTCTGCCATTGAAGGCTGATGTAATACCAGATGCATTGAGTAGAAAATCTAGTGTGCATGCAAGTTGGTTGCTAACTCGGGAAGCAAATTTGATAAAAAAATATAGAGGCAATGTAATTAGAGATCATAGTAAAGAGAGATCAAAGTGCAGTCAGTTTACATTACATGATTGTACACCTTGTTTTAGATGAAAGAATTAAAGATATGCAAAAGGACAACATTGAATATAAAAAGCAAATTAAATAACTATAGGCTAGAAAGAGGAAGGATATCATGGAGCAATCAGAAGTACTTTGCATTTTTGGGTACCAAAAGAATTAGAATTGATTCAGAATATTCTATATAAGGCTCATCACTTAGAGGTAATTTAATTCATCCAAATTGTAGGTATAAAGATTTAAAAGCATTATTTGAGTGGTCTTTGATGAAAAAAAAATGTAGCTAAGTATATAGCCAAATGTGAATATTGCCAAGTGGTGAAAACAGAACACCAAAAGCCTAGAGAAATATTACACTCATTTCCATTACCATAGTAGAAAAGGGATGATATATATCTTTTTTAAATTGGTGAATTTGTGTTCCTAAATATTAGGCCCATGAAAGAAATGCCTAGATTTGGTCAATGAGAACAGTTGAGTCTGAGAAACATAGGATGATTTAAAATAATTGAAAGAGGCAACCTGACTTCAACCATCCAATCTGAATTCAACTAATAATGTCCCCATCCATTTTACCATCAACTTGAACATGAGACCTAAGAAACCGGAGACGGAGAACACGTGGATCGACCGTGATGAGCTGCAGAGATTGGACCCCGATCTGCTAAAGTGGTACAAGAGTTCCAAAGACGTTTACTCGACGGGGTCGAGCTTTCTCCCACCTGGGGAGAATGATGAGGACATCAGCCAGAGATTTTGACATGTGTATTATCGGAGGAATCGTAGATCGACGGCTACGATTCGGAGCCTTTCCTTTTGATGTATTCATATATTGCTTATTATTTTTTTTGTATTTTAGTTTTCCTATTTTACCCCTATGGGTAGTGAGTTCTTGTTATAGCCCCGAGGGCATTTGAGTCTTTCATTTTCTTTTACTATTTAGACCTATATATAGAGGTCTTTGGCATTGTATGAAAAATGATGATTAATGAGAAAATTTCATATTTCTACCTTCTACTTTCTTGTGAGCTTTAGAAAGAGAGGTGAAGCCAAAGAGAGGCCAAACGAAATACCCAACAGCCCACCTTCGGTGAGCTCTTGGTTTCCTTGTTTTTATCTTCTTCCTCCTCCCTTTTCCCCTCCTATACCTGCCGTCTGACTCCTCACCATCTTCCCAAACCTAAGGCACCTCATCCCTCCCCTTTCCCTCCACCCGTCGGCTTCCCACACCCAAGCTAAACCCGCCGGAATCCGCCTCCCCTCCACCTGCCAAACCTCCTCCTCTCTCCTTAAGCAGCTGGCTACCTAGGCCTCCCCTCACCACCGGCCCCCCTTAACCCCACCAAGTTTGAATCTCGAAATTCAAATCCCCCTTTAGGCACCTTCCTAAAATAGCCTCAAATCAATTTGGAAAGTGTCCTTATTTGAATTCAATTAAATATTTCAATTCAAATAGTTTCCTCATTGATAAATACCAATTAGGAAGCCTCCCTAATTTAATCAAATCTAAAATTAAATTTCAGATTTGATTCTAATCTCCACTTAAAACCATGGGCCCATACATTGAACCTAGACACCTATCCTCCCTCCCCAAATGGCCGGCCCCCTCTCTCCCCTATTCTCTCTCCAATTAAACCCCAACCCCTAATTAAATTCTCCCATTTAATCTCCCTAAACCGCCGTCCCTCCTAGTCCAATTTAGGGATAATTTTGAATTCCAAAATTATTCCTTCCCTCTCTAGAAAATCTGAAATTAACATTCATATTTTTCTAAAGCTACTCATCCCCACTTCCCTCCACAAAATCCCAAGAAACCTCCTCCTAACCCTAGCTGTCCCTACCCTACCTGAGCCCCTCCAACCAGCCCGCTCCCCCCCCCCCCCTCTTCCTCCACAAGCCGTCGGCTTTCAAGGGTTTCCAAGAGGAAGGAGATCTCTTTCCCATGGATGGCGGACCCAGAGTTTGATTCCAACCTCGTTTATGATCGCGAAGGCTTCATCAACATTCCACGCTCAACCGTCTTTGATTTCAATTTAGAGCTAGACGAGTCCGTGAAAGACTACGTGGATAGAATTCTCTTTCAACTATCCACCGCCGTCGACCATCGCCTCTCCTCCAACCGTTGGATCATTGGTCACCGTCCACTGACTTCCTCGACTCTGACTACTTCTCTGGCGAGCTACACTGTAGGCACCACTTGTCTCTTAGTGGCATCACTTGGATTGCTGATATTCTACCTCCGTGAAGACACTACTTTCATGAGTGAGAGTGAGAGAACTCAAGGTAAAAATATCTAATTGTTAAGCCGTGTATTTTTGTTATTCATTGCCGTTAGTTTTACTTATTTATTTTGTTGTTATTTGCTAGTTTCCTTCTAATCTTGTTTGTAACCGCATGCTATTACATAAATTCTAATTGAAAATTCTAACAATAAAACTTGGTGAAACATTAGGCTTATAACTAGCAAAGCTTCAAATTATTATTAATTTCTAAGTAATTCTTGATGTCATGCATGTTTCACATCAAGTTGGGTAAGATACTCTATTTCTAATTCAAAAAGCATATTTGTTTGAATCTTTTACGAGTAAATTTATATGTATTTAAATGTATATACAAGCAATATAAAAGTCTTCATATAGCAAGGTGAATGTTTATGTCCTACCAAACATGATTAAATAATCAAGTATTAATTTTAAAATATGCAATCATATGATTGAAGTATTACAAGTATTCTAATATTTTATAAAATTGTTTATTTTAGAAGAGAGGACAGGTAGCCCTTGTGATTTACATATTAATGTACCAAATTGATTCGCATGTTAAAGATGAATGATATATGTAATGAAATATTCAATAATGAAAATGCAATGAGCTTAAGAAAGCTCATGTTATGTGGGCTAGGTTGACATTATGTTGAAGATGACCTGCACATATAGGATGATAAATGTAATCCCTTATGGGGAAAAAGGGTCATTAAGTAGTTCAATAACAAAAACATTGGGTTTCACCTAGACGCTATTGAACATTATGATACAACCTTCAGGTTGAAATTTCAACCTTATTGTGTGGTATGAGTAAAATACAACCAACTTATAATGGTCAAAAAAAAAACATACATGAAATATTCTAAGGCTAAAATGAGATATTCTATGTCAATGACTAAATGAAATAAGAAGACAAATGATAAATTGTAATTAATCTAGTAATATTGACATGTACACTTGACTTGCATAGTGCAATTGAGAATTGGACACTTAACATTTCTTGTAAAGATTTTATTCATCAAGATTACACAACTTACTATACCATGTAATTATTTAAGAAATTTCTGTTTATTACAACTCTATTTAATGCACTAGACTAGTATATGATCATGATTTTATTAATTTCTTTGTCCAACTTATGATCAACATACCATGTTATTTACTTTCATTGAATATTTGAATCATATATTAGAGTTATTTATTTTGGTGAGCTTTATAACCCGCCATATATTACTCTTGTTGCAGTTTTAGGGAGATGATAAGACAAGGTTGAGCTTGAGTAAGATCAAGTTTTGAATTGACTACCCTATTTCTTTATGTATAATTTTGATTTAAGATTCAAAGCATATCACGTACTGTATACAATAAAATGTTGATGTTATATATATATATACACACATATAAACATTGATGTTTATGAAAACATCTATAGATAAATATTTAGGATGCTTCCGTGCAATGGAATTATACTATATTAATGGATCTCTATGAGCTAAGAACATGTGGTAAGATTTATTTTGATCGTTCAAGTTATTGAGTTTATCGCTTACTCTCTTATGATGGGTAGAGTTTCAGAATAGGTGTTAGTAGAAGATTCAATCAAATGATTCATCCCAACCTTATTTGTGTTTTATGTATGACCGAGAGGGGTCATCATTGGGCATGACATCAAGGTAGAGAGAACATCACCTAGCAAGCTAGTAAATTCTATTTTATCATGAGTATTTACACACAAAAATCTTGTGTATCCATATTGTGATCAAAAAGGCCAATTTCAACAATAGGAACCATAGAGGATAATTTCTAGAATTGTAAATGAGACTTAAAATAATCAATATAGGCATATCCAAAAATTTTGCAAGGTTTGCAAGATAAGGGCAAAACCACTCTTTGACAATAGCGAACTAAGTGCCTCTCCATAGCTCTTGAGCCAAAGTGGCAAAAATGTCCATCTAAACAAGAACACAAGCCACAGATTATTGATAAACCTAGCAGTGGCAGCATCCACTTTTATTTGTTTGCCAAAAATTGCACCTAATGAGTATAGGGTCAATCAGTTTATGTAATGGACCCATAGATGAAGAAAGATAACCCAATCAGATATAATAGACGCACCTTAGCAGTATCAAAGTATGGAGACCACTTCAACATACGCATTTTTAGGCCATACATATAATATGAATGCCGAAAGGAAAGTCTAGAATAGTCTGCTTCTAAAAATAGTTTAACAAGCATGTTACGCTGGTAAATAAGTACAACAAAGCAATCACCTAATCAATGAAGATCAGATGTGAACATACAAATAATACTCAATCTCAAAAAACCAAATGAAAATGGAGTTATCATATCATAAATCTCTACCACTAAAAAAATGAGTGGATTTATCATGTAAGGTAGTGGTTGGGTTGTGTTTAATAGATATTGTGCCGTGCTAAAAGAATAAAGAGGAACTGACAAGATAGTTCAATTAATAGGAACCCCTCCCCTATTATTTCAACGAAGGAAAAAAAAGAGGGAGTAGAAGACCTGGTAAACTGAGCAACAGTAGGCAAAGAGATTCGACAAGATGGAGCAAAATAACCATCACAAATTGCCACATAATCCAAAGACGACAAAAACAAAGAAATGGGTAAAGATGAAGCATGTGGCGAAAGCTTGACACCAGCACCGGAAAACAAGGCAAAGAAGGCTCAAGAAGCGAGATGAAAGATGAGCTCCTCAAATGAAGGTGGAGGTTGCTCACCATTGAAGTCACCAATGGTGCATGGTGAGAACTAGGGATAGTAATAGCGGGACGCAACAAACTAGTGCATTAGAGATGATGAATATAAGCCAAGGTGGTGGTCAAGACAAAGCTCAAGACCAAAGCAAAAGCAGCGGAAAACAATAACAAAGAATCACGAACGCAAGAAACGACAAAAGGGATGAAGCTCGAGAAGGAAGGCTCGAGTAGCAGCTAACCAGCAAGCCAAAGTTGTGAGCAATAATTTGCAACAGCGATGAGACTACGAGAGCAAGAAAACTGAACGCAATCGCTGCAACAAAAAGTAAAAAAGAAAGAGGCGAGTTGCTTTAGGTTTTAGGACCAAAGGCCAAAGCTGACAAAATGAACCTTCAATTTGAATAATACCAAGGAATCTAGTTGATATTGAGGCAAGTTTGTGGTGAGTTTGGCTCGACTTGAATAAAATTTGATTCTAATTTGACTCGAAGTTTAATCAAAATTGAAATCAAATCGGATTGATTGACTTAACTAGAAATTACTCAGTTCCAAGCAAACTCAAGAAATATTTTAATTAATTATAAATAAAATATAAATATTATAAACATTATATATATATATATATATATATATATATATATATATATATATACACTTATTTCTTTTCATACTTCAAGTCAACCCAAATAGAATTTGAGCTAGTTAATTGAAACTTAAAATCAACTTGAAATTGATTTCAAGTCCTAAGTGGAGCACAAAATTGAGCCATGTAATCTATTTCGAGGTGTCAAATTTCAAGTGAATTTCAAGTTATGTCGAGTTTTGATTTTTTTTATGTAATTTTTTATCCTACTTTAATCAATTGTGCACCGTTCATTAATATTGAACACTTTATGTAGTACCTATCAATATTTCAGTTCGGTGGTTAACTGAAATCCTGCACAGAAGTGCATATTCAAAAAACAGATTATTGCTTCCACTTTTGCAAGCACTCCTTGCCTCAGCCATCTTTAGCAATTCTTACTTGAAAGAACTTGTTATTAATACCATTAAGCATAATGATTCATGCTATTGCTATCCTAAGCACTAAATGCTAAACCCTAAACACTTTACATATAATCATAGATGCATATATAATATATTACATTTAACATTCTTTTAGGCTTGCAGTAACTTCAGATAGATGCTTCCGTTGATCAAAAGAGTATGAGCTCATCGCAATTAAATAAACTATTTTTTGCTTTTAAGAAATCTGCAACAAATTTTGAGTAGCTCATAGTTGAATAAAGACAGCCAAAGATCAGAAAGGCTCAAGCCCCCAGGTAGCTCCTACTAGGTGTTGGACTGGGAGCTTATCAAGATTGAATTGAAAAAAGCCTTTGTACCATACAAGAGCTATCAATTAAAATAATCGTATGCTATAAATGGGAAACTGATACCACCTAAAATTCATGATATGCCGACATCAGCACTCAACAATAATAGCTACCAAAAAGCTTTTATCCTCATCTTATATCATAAGACAACATAGCAAATGTGAAAGATCCTTTCAACATGAGAGATGTAAATAGTAAAGATCAGATCTTGATGGACTGATAAGGTTACCAATTTTGCAAAAAGCACTTTAACTAAAATTAACAAAACTGACAATATTTAATCCCTCCCGTCTACTTTTAATAAATTAATGATCAAGGTTAAGCTCATGACATACATGAATATTAATTGATAAGGAATACTATTTTAAACGATTAATGACAGATAATAAATCATGTATCCAGTGTATTTTTCACCCTAAAAATAATCCCACCACAAATACAAAAATATCTATGATTACAAACAGTATGAATCTAAAAAAATACAGGCAGTGAAATTACAAATAGTCACAAGGAAAAGGCAAAAAAAAAAGTTTAGTAGATGTCAAAATGATTGTTCAATCATAAACAAAACACCATAAATGAAAAGTTGCATACCAGCATGAAATCGAGAAATGGTTGGATGCTCAAGCACAAAATCACATAGATCCAAGCGCCCAAACATGTAGGCTCCTTTCTCATACCTGATTAAAAAAGTGTAATAATTAAAATATGATGTAGGCAAGGGGGGGGGGGGGGGGGGTCAAAACAAGATCAGAATTTTTAAATCTTTGGGTTGTTGACTGCTCTCGGTTTTGGGCTTGGAAGACCTTGGTTTGCTAGCTTGGTTGGGTCCCTTGGGTGGCTGCTGTCTCTCGGGTTGGGCTTTGGTTACCGGTTTTGAGCTAATATTGAAGATTTGGTAGCTCATTAATGTTGAGCTGAAGTTTAGCTCATTAATTCTAAAAAAGGTATGCTCATTAATTGAAGTATTGTGTAGCTCATTATGGTGGAAGTTGGCTTTTTTTCCCTTGCTGCCTTCTCGATTTCCTCTTGCCCTCTCAGTTTCTGGTGGCTTTTGCTCTTCCCGTGGTTCCCTGGCTGGTCTCTCCTTGTTGCCTCTTCGGGTTCCTCACCTGGTGGCTTTTTCCCGTGGGCTTTGGCTGGTTTCCCGTGCCTGCTATGTTGTTCTCTGTGCTGCCTCTATGGGTCCTTTGCTGGTTGGTTTTCCCGTGGCTTTGCTGGCTAGCTTCCCGTGGTTTTGCCTCCTTGTTTCCTGTACCAAATTGGGGCTGCTGTTTGGTGACTTTTGGCCTTTCATTTCCATAGGCATTTGAAAAGTTTTTTAAGTTTTTTTGTGGCTGTTTAGTTTCCCCTTTTATCCTATAAATAGGGGCTGATTTGTGAATGTAAAAAGAGAGGTTATGTGAGTGATTTTTGGAAAGAAACCTGAGGGTTTTTTGGAAGAGCTTGCGAGCTCGTTCCTCTACTTCTTCTCTCTTTCTAGGAAAGCTTGCGAGCTTCTCCTCTTTCTTCTCGGGCTTCTAATCTACTTCTTCTACCCGCAAGTTCCACCTCACCTGTATCTTTCGTCTTGATGAATTGAAAAGCAAGTTTAGGTGTTTATTTTTATGTCATAAGTTTGTAAGAGTCGTCTTTATAAAAGTTATATTTTGTCTATTTTGGGTATTTTGTGTCATTTTCCATCCTAGTAAGCGTTTGTCTTTTCTAGCAAAAAAATTAGGGGTCTCCTAATTTTTTTGCTTACATCAAAATGGTATCAGAGCAAGTTCTTATCCTAGGTTGTCGTATGTGTCTTATGTGAGTCTTGTATATGAGTCATGGTTGTAATAGGTTGGTCGTAAAAATCTAAATTTGTCTTTTTAAGTTTTGTGTTTTTGTTATTGTTTGGAAAAATGAAAAAATGAAAAAGAAGATGAATCAACAAGCAATGGCGTACCAACGCAAAGCTCCTTCAACTCGTCAGTAAAGTCCTACAGTAATCTCATCAGGAGCTGAGAAATTTCAAGTGGGGGAGAATTTGATGTAGGCAAGGGGGGTCAAAACAAGATCAGAATTTTTAAATCTTTGGGTTATTGACTGCTCTCGGTTTTGGGCTTGGAAGACCTTGGTTTGCTAGCTTGGTTGGGTCCCTTGGGTGGCTGCTGTCTCTCGGGTTGGGCTTTGGTTACCGGTTTTGAGCTAATATTGAAGATCTGGTAGCTCATTAATATTGAGCTGAAGTTTAGCTCATTAATTCTAAAAAAGGTATGCTCATTAATTGAAGTATTGTGTAGCTCATTATGGTGGAAGTTGGCTTTTTTTCCCTTGCTGCCTTCTCGGTTTCCTCTTGCCCTCTCGGTTTCTGTTGGCTTTTGCTCTTCCCGTGGTTCCCTGGCTGGTCTCTCCTTGTTGCCTCTTCGGGTTCCTCACCTGGTGGCTTTTCGGATCCTTCCCACGCTGCTTTCCCGTGGCTTTTGGCTGGGCTTCACGTGGCCTTTTCTCCTTGTTTCCTGAACCGTTTGGGGGCTGCTGTGGTGGTTGTTGGCCTTTCATTTCCCTCATTTAATTAGGTTTAATTAGAGTTTTGGGGGCTGTTTGGCTGCCCTCTTTCCTCCTATAAATATAAGATGTTTTTTGTTAAAAAGAGAGAGTGATAATGTAATTTTTGGAAGTTAAAAAACCCGAGGGTTTTTGTAGGAAAAGCTTGCGAGCTTGTTCCATTCTCCTTCTCCTTCTCCTTCCTCTAGGAAAGCTTGCGAGCTTCTCCTCTTTTCTTCTCAGGCTTCTTATCTATTTCTTCTTCCCGCAAGTATCCACCCCACCTGTATCTTTCTTCTCAAGCAATCAAAGAATGCAACTTTAGGTGTTTTTATATCATGTTTGAATGTGTTTTGTTTATTTATCTATAAAAGTGGGTCTTTTCTTTGTGTTATGTAGTAGTTTTTATATGTATGTGAGAGAGGTCTAAATTTTGTAATTTGTGGGCTTTTCTTGCCTACATCAATTTGGTATCAGAGCATGTTCTTATCCTAGGTTGTCGTATGTGTCTTATGTGAGTCTTATATGTGGGTCATGGTTGTAATAGGTTGGTCATAAAAATCTAAGTCTGTGTCTTTTTAAGTTTTGTGTTTTTGTTATTGTTTGGAAAAATGAAAAAATGAAAAAGAAGATGAATCAACAAGCAATGGGGTACCAACGCAAAGCTTCTTCGACTCGTCAGTAAAGTCCTACAGCAATCTCATCAGGAGCTGAGAAATTTCAAGTGGGGAGAATTTGATGTAGGCAAGGGGGGTCAAAACAAGATCAGAATTTTTAAATCTTTGGGTTGTTGACTGCTCTCGGTTTTGGGCTTGGAAAACCTTGGTTTGCTAGCTTGGTTGGGCCCTTGGGTGGTTGTTGTCTCTCGAGTTGGGCTTTGGTTACTGGTTTTGAGCTAATATTGAAGATCTGGTAGCTCATTAATGTTGAGCTGAAGTTTAGCTCATTAATTCTAAAAAAAGGTATGCTCATTAATTGAAGTATTGTGTAGCTCATTATGGTGGAAGTTGGCTTTTTTTCCCTTGTTGCCTTCTCGGTTTCCTCTTGCCCTCTCGGTTTCTGGTGGCTTTTGCTCTTCCCGTGGTTCCCTGGCTGGTCTCTCCTTGTTGCCTCTTCAGGTTCCTCACCTGGTGGCTTTTTCCCGTGGGCTTTGGCTGGTTTCCCGTGCCTGCTGTGTTGTTCTCTGTGCTGCCTCTATGGGTCCTTTGCTAATTGGTTTTCCTGTGGCTTTGCTGGCTGGCTTCCCGTGGTTTTGCTTCCTTGTTTCTTGTACCAAATTGGGGCTGCTGTTTGGTGACTTTTAGCCTTTCATTTCCATAGGTATTTGAAGAGTTTTTTAAGTTTTTTGTGGCTGTTTAGTTTCCCCTTTTATCCTATAAATAGGGGCTGATTTGTGAATGTAAAAAGAGAGGTTATGTGAGTGATTTTTGGAAAGAAACCCGAGGGTTTTTTGGAAGAGCTTGCGAGCTCGTTCCTCTACTTCTTCTCACTTTCTAGGAAAGCTTGCGAGCTTCTCCTCTTTCTTCTCGGGCTTCTAATCTACTTCTTCTACCCGCAAGTTCCACCTCACTTGTATCTTTCGTCTTGATGAATTGAAAAGCAAGTTTAGGTGTTTATTTTTATGTCATAAGTTTGTAAGAGTCATCTTTATAAAAGTTATATTTTGATTAGATGTATTTTGTCTATTTTGGGTATTTTGTGTCATTTTTCATCCTAGTAAGCGTTTGTCTTTTCTAACAAAAAAATTAGGGGCCTCCTAATTTTTTTGCTTACGTCAAAATAATTGAAAACCAAATTTATTTTGACAGCACATGTTTAGAGGATTTGTACCAACGCCTTCTACTTAGAAAGTACAGTCAAAGTCTCAACAATATGCTAAATTCATTTTATATTGTTTCACAAGATGGGTCTCCTTTCAATTTATATATCTTAAAGATTCATTTGTCTTGGTTGTCTGATGAGGTCATCCGACCATAGAGAGTCTACCAAAGAAGGGACCGACGATCTACGGCCATGATTGCACCACTTTATTTTTTAGCTATCATTTGTATTAGGTTTATTATTATTTGTGTATTTGGTTTATTATCACAGTTTTTTGTTTTTACCCTCGTAGTTGTTTATGACCCTTAGAGGCACTTGTGTCTTTTATTTCTTTATTGTAACATTAGCTATTTATAACCCCTCCTCTTCTTTGGAGAGGATAATGATGATTATTATGAAAAATTCCTGCACTTGTGTTTTGGTGAGTTTAAGAGCTCTTGTAAGAGCTTGAAGTCCCTAGGTGAGGGCGACGTACTACCCATCAACCGCAGGAAGCGTCCGGGTTCGTTGTTCACCTCCTCCACCAGCCTCCTTCCCTTTCTTCTCCCTAAACCGTCGGCCACCACCTCCCTTCTCTCTCTCTCACTCGGCCGAACCCCACACCATCAACCCTAGGCCGACTCCACTCCCCCTTCCCCCTTCAAACCGCCGGCCAAGTTCTCTCCAAGCCACCGGCCAACCTCCACTCCCAACCCGTCGGCCATCCCTTGCCCTTCTAGCCACCGGCCAACCCTTCCCCTTCCCTTTGATTTCAAATTTCAGATTGCAAATCATTACTTTCCATAATTAGCTCATCTTAAATTAGGAAGGTTTTCAAATCAGATTTTAATCCATTTAAAATCTGAAATCCCTTCCTAATTAAGAGGAACTATTTTGGAAACTCCTCTAATCAAATCTATTTGAAATTAAATATCAAATTGGAGGGATATTTGACTTGACTCCCTTTCCTAAATTAAGTTGCTTGAATTGGCAAGCAATTAAGGCTTCCCAAATCAACTCCCCCCTCTAATAGCCGCCGGCCCCTCCCTCTTTCCCCCTTTGTTTGGGAATTTGAATTTCAAATTTTCTCAATTACTTCTACCATTAAATCTGAAATTAAAATTTAGATTTTTTTTTACTATTCCCATTCCTTAAATAACATCCCAAATCTGGAAATAGGATTCCCTTCCCCTCTTCCATATGGCCAGCCCCTTCCCCTCCTCTCTCCACCTTAATTACTCCTCCTATTTTCTGTTATTACTATCCCTCCACTGTTTCCACTGTTATCCAGAGATTCTTGCAAGGGAAAACCTGCTGCCCTGCTGTCCCGACTCCTCTAGTTGCTATCTAGCTCGTTCCCTGCTTGCTGTCTAGGTTTTCTGGACATCTCTATTGGCTGTCCAAAAATTTCAGCAAAACTTCCTTGTTGCCCTGCTATCCGAAAAGTCTTTGTTTGTTGTCCAGAAGTTCCCCCAACTCATAGTTTGCTGTCCACTCATATATGACGGATCCATAACATGATCACGGCTTTGTTTTCGACGATCAAGGGCTGATTGACATCCTCCAGTCTCTGTTATTCGACATCGACTTTGAAAACGATTGAAGACTACGTGGAGAGAATCCTCTTCTCCCTCGCCACCGCTATCGACCAACAACACCCTCCCGTTCAGTGGCGACTTGCTTCCGAATCCTGACAAAGGTGAACTCTCTCCCAAGTCTTATCGCTTCTAAGTTTTCCCTCAATTGTGCATCATAAAGATTATATAAACTTTCTCCGTTTTCACCAATCAACAAAGAGTTGAGCAAGGGATTTTACATAGTGACTATTCTGAATGTTAATTTAGGGATTTCTATCGAAAGCCCCATATTATGCAAAATCTGAATTGATTGACTATTTTGTGTTCTAAATCTTTGTTGTGTAATCTGTTGTCTGATCTAAATCATTGTTTTATTGTTTTCAATCACCATTTAAATCAAGGAAGTTGACTAATTGCTCTTGCTCTTTCAAATGCATATAATTTCAAATGCAAAACATCACATACGCATTTAGTCCTACATCATTGTCTTTATGTTCAACCATGATGAATATATTATTTATCTGACCGGGTTCTCTGAAATATTTTTTTGTCAACCAATACATGCTTGATACATTGCACTAAGGAAATTATAAAGTAACTAGAATTGATGGTTTAAACTTTTTCAATTAATTTGAATCTATTGAATCAATTGGCAAATATTTATAAAAATGCATAACGCAAGCATTTATTATGTGCAAATATATGGTGAAATTACATGATGCTGTTCACCATTACAGTTTGAAAATGCAGGTAGATGATGAGCTGTTGAAATGCATCTAAAATGTGTTGAAAATGTAAAATAAATGAATCGACATCGTCCACAAATTTTGCTCATTTTAAGCAGTGGCTTATCCTAATTCTTTCCAAAAAAAGCAATCAAAAATGTTGTCATTGTGAACTAAATAATAAGTATAAAGGTTTGGAATGCAGTTATTATGTTTGTATAGGCATCTCCAAACGGTTGGGATAAGTCTAATGATGATACAATGGATTCATCTCCAATTCAGTCATTTAAGAAATTTTATGCAAAAAAATATATTTTGTTAAACAAATATTAATGTTAAAAGGGCTTATATTTAGGCAGAAATCAATATCAAGAGTGATTCTACATACATCGCCCTACAAGACAGGCAATTAGGATGAGTGTCTTAGAAACCATCTTTATTATTCCTTTATGGAAGAGAGCGATTCAATCTATCAATTCATTGTGAAGGCTAGACTATAGCAGCCACCTTGACAAACATCAATGTTAAGAATAGGTCTATTTAGGCAGCTTCTAAAACACTGGGTGATGTCTCTAAATTTTGTGAGGTCAAAGACGGAACTAATAAGGTAAAAAAAGAAAAAGGGTTTAGATAAAAGTTAAATTGACTAAAAAATTGAAAATAAATATTTTTAAAAACTAGGTTTAACAACATGCACTACAATAGCCATGAATAAGAACAGTGATAAATACAACCCCAAATACATAGGATAAGGTTAATATGATGAGACAGATCTATTTGATCCTCTTACAACATGGCTAAGAAAAATGTTAAGAGGAAAACATGTCTAGGATAATGAAACTTCTAACTGTTACACTGCTTGACATGCATGTTAATCGACCAAGTAGTTGTTATGAAAGCAATAAACATGGTAATCCAACCTACAGTATCTTACGAATTAGACTAATATGAGTAATAGTTCCTATTTATCTAACTGAGATATTATTCGATGATGAATCAGAGAAGCTCATTCCAATGACAAAGAATAGTGCATACATGTGACAAAGTTGGGTGATGCTTTTGATAATTTCTAGAATAAAAATGTTAAATTGGATGTTGTTTAGATGTAATACAAACTTTAAATAAATGACCTGTGTGAGTGTGGAAGCAGGCCGTTTCCAATGAGAGCTAAAGCATGTTCTCACAGGTGCTCATGAAATCCATGTCTGGCGTAAGGCCAGATGTGCTAAATCACGTTACATAATCATGCATAAATAGTGTGGAAGGTAGTTATATTTTCATTCATGTTAAAAGAATAGGGTTCATAGGATCATAGTTTTACCAAAATTCATTGGATAAACTCTATACATACCATATGCATTAGTTCATAGTTTAAAATTTAAAAGAAACAAATGTTTACTCATTTACATTATCATGTGCATGATTTGTTGTTCTATCTTCTTTAAACTATGTCAAGTGACTCAAGTCAAACCAAAATATTTTGCTTTAGTTACACATCAAGCAAGAAAGTAAAGCTTTGTGCATTCATCTTCTATCTTAACCTAATCCTAGTTCAGTGCTAGTTGTACCTGATTCGAGGGTGAAATCAATGAAATTGGTGAGTGAATTTCAGAATAGATCAACATGGTCGCCATTTATTTGAGCCACTCTAACATTCTATTTGTTTCACTTGTTAGTGATTGGTTTTTTTTAAGCTCTATGATGAGATGCTTTGGCTACTTAACGCTTGATTTCGGTCTTCTTTATTTATTTTCTCTAAAAGATCAACATTATCATTCATGTCGCTATCTTCCCTCCAATTGACTTTGAATGGCATTCATCGCATGCATTATGCTGGATTGTATACCATCCACAGCGCAAGTACTCCAACATTTAGATTCATGATATTAGCATACATGCTTGTCGTATTACATATACATGAAGCATCACACTCATAAGAGAATATCATCACTTTCTTCATTTTACTACTCTGTTTTCTTCATTTCCCATTTATTTGGTCTTCCAATCCTCTTTTTCCTTTTCTGATCAATTTGCACTGCAAGAGACTACTCTTGAATCGTTGTTGGACTAATGTGAATCAAACAAGTTGATGAATCAACCTCTCTTCAAGTAACTTCTGCACAAACAAAACATCTCTGAAGAGTATAAATGTGTAATAATTCAAATATGTGAAATAATTTTTTTTTAAATATGAAAATTCTCCCTCACTTGATTGATTGGCTATGAAGAAAATGAAACAGGGGAAAAAGAGAGAGGAGAGAGACAAGTATTTGGATCATATTTTTCAGTTATTGTTGTTATAGATTTTGTTATATTCATTGTAAGTAATTAATCTCTCATTTTTGTTTTCAATGATTTTGATTTCTACAAATTTTATTTCTCCAACATTTTTAAAAAATACATTATCTCTTGATTTCATAATATTTTATCGTGTAAATTTGGATATGTTATAGATGTGATCATTCTGAAAGATTTGATATGATTTTATAGATTTTAAATGAAGTACTAAATGATATCAAATACATGATATAATAACTCCACGTGATATCCTACTGATCCACATGATTCACTGATTTGGGAGTCATAAAGAGCTGGAAATTGATTGAGAGTTATAAGGAGTCGGGGCGACTGCTTCACGTTATTCAATGAGAGTTATAAGGAGTATATTAATAGGGCGTTATAAAGGGAGACTGATTGAGAGTCATAAGTGTATGAGCAAGATACTCTTAAGATATACTCATTGAATATCTAAATACTGATACCGACACTGCTACAAATATTGTACTGATATTGCGACTGACACTAATATTATTTTCTATCATTAATATTATTTAACATTATTGATCATTATACTAATATTGTTACTGGCATTAATATTGTTGATTGTTATTAATATTGTGATTGATGTAATGGACTGCGATGTGATGAACTATAGAAGGATAAATTGATACTGATAATCAGTATAGATATTGATGCATATATTTCTTTATATGATTTATAACATATTATTATCTTTTATCTTGCATTGATTTCAGCTGTAAGATTTTAGTTACTTGTTGGGCTATATGCTCATTACGTGATTTTGTATATTTTTAAGAAAGGGAAAATATACGATGATATGAGACTCCGGGTAATACAAAAATGCAATCATGTTTCTTTCCGCTGCTCATTGGTAAGCTCCAGTTAAATGATTAAAAGACAAATGTAATTCTTCCAATATAGATCCTAGAGTGTGACAAAAACTAGATACAACAAATTGAGATTATAAATATTTTGAATATTTATTTGAGATTTTTCATTAGTTAATTTTGAAAATACAGTGATTTTTATCAACTCAAAAATTTATTTTGACTTCTAAAAATAGTGATTTAGTTCAACTAAAGCTTCAAAATATTATTTTATACAATATTTGATTATTTGATTAAATTTTAAAAATGTGAATTTTTGCTCATTATAATTTTTTTTATCTACTGTTAGGACATTTTGGCTTTTTATAAATTAAGCTCAATTGTGTATTATTTATTGTAATATATTAGAAATGAATGTGAATATGTGATTGAAATTACTGTTATAGTGTTGTGATAATAATGTATGTGTAAAAGACAAGTAAAGACTGGTTGACACGTTGGTTGGAGATTGATTGACCTGTACAAGATAGTGACCCGACGGGCTTTCCTTTAAATACTGTGATTTGGTGATATCCTTTACTGATTTACGTGATACACTAATTAAGAGTTATAAGAAGATAATTATTATGTCGAAGGACAAAGAATGATGACTCTATTTACTGAGCCAATGATTTACTGATACTGATATAAAATTGAAAAATATCGTGATAGCTATGACTTCTTACTTGTTTAGTGTGACTACTGAAATGCATGTTTTTAGGCATTGTTCTTATTATTATATGAATTTATTATTACTGTACGGATTTACTATTATTATATTATTCTACTGCTCTTGCCACTAGATTGTTATTGTTAATGATTTAGATATTGATACTATTTGATACTACTGATTCACTGCACTGATACTAAGCATGTGAAATATTCATTGAGCACATTATATATATGATATATTGAGCATGTGATTGAGATAATGATTTAATACTGATATAGAACAATTATATAGCATATTTACACTCATATACGATTTTACTACATTAATTTGATTTTGACAATCTTTATTCATGATTTAATTTTATCGTTCTATATGATTTTTCTATTGTTTGTAGTATTAATATGACGGTTGTTTTAGCAATTTGACACTCATACTAGTTTACCACTTTACTGGCTTACGTACCATAATGTTTTACTTTTTATAGATTATACTGTTACTGCATCTGAATTTTATTATTTCTGCACTAATTCAATAATCATATGAATGTAACAGCTATAATTTGACTGTTAACATGAATATTGCTCATTTGTCGTACTTTGAATTCAGTTATAGGCTTTAGTGACCTATTGGCTTTTTAGTTCATTATATGTGGTTAAATAATTTCAGGTCAGAACAGAGGATCAAGAGTGTGAGACTGATCAGGATTCCTTCAAATTCATGTTATTTTTTTTATTTTAGTTATTATTTTGTACTCAAAATAGGATAGATGTGTGATGATTATATAGATCCTGAGTATTGTATATGATTTTTTGTAATGAATATAAATGTGTATATTAATATTTTGAATTATAGAATCTGTTTTGCTATTTATTACGGCTAGTCGATAGATGATATTATGTAGCACTAGTTGTTGTTTATTAAAAAAATAAAAGAATAATTCTTCCAAATTAAATTTTGGAGCAAATTTTGTCCTTAAGTTTGTACTAAAGCGGGCCTAATTCATAAGAATTCTTATCTCATATACGAATAACTTTTTATGTTATTATGTATCGGCAGCAAATTGTTTCAGACACCTTAAAGATACAACGGCAGGGAAACGAAACGAAAACTGGGAGAAGTTTATTAAACAGAGTAAAATGAGTTGAAATCTCTTACACGTCGAGTTGCTCAATTATAGTTCCATCCTTCAGAACCTCAAGGAAGAAAGGATGCAACGGGGGTTCGCTCCATGGCGGAATCGTGTAAGGAATCGTAACTTGTTGAGAACCGGAGGAAGTGGAGCTTGCATTGGGGCTGGGACTAGGGCTAGGGGTGAATTTCTTAGGCGATTTGTTTTCCGTCTCCTGCGACGTGTCCGAAGGCAGCCTGTTGGCCTCGTCGACGGAAACTTCATTCTCGCCTGCGGCATCCTCAACGGCCGTGTCGGCGGCATCGGAATTAGGAGGAGGGCTAGGGTTTTTGGGAGGAGGAGGACCCATAGAACCCTTCATGGTGCCTCGGAACCAAGAGACCGCGATCCAGCCACCGGACTTGGTGTGTTGCTGCGTAGGTCGGCAAAAGGCACGTGAGGAGATGAGGCGCCTCGGAGATCAAGCCACCGGACTTGGTGCGTTGCTGCGTGGGTCGGCAAAAGGCACGTGAGGAGATGAGGCGCCGCGGAGATCATTTATTTTTGAGTGGACTGCTCCTCGGAGATTATTTATTTTGTGGGGTTGATATTAGGGAAACTAAAGTCTATATGGCCGGATTTCTCTGAGTTTGAGAAATATATATTTTTTTTTTGTAATGAATATATCTGAATATTTTCTTATAACAAAATATTTTTGCTATACTCATAATATATTTTAAAATGGTTGTTACATCTTGGAATATTTGTGGCAGTAGAGTGATATAAAGTTTAGCATCTTAGTTTTGTATGAAGATCCAGCACACAAACAGATAAAATAGATGGATGAAACATTCATAAGTGACATCAGAATTTTTACATAAAAATCCTGAAAAGGGGAAAAAAATCACACGGCTTAGCACAGTTTGAATGAATCTACTAGTATTGGTAGTTTGTTATAGATAATATCATTCTTAGGAGGAGGGTGGTGTTTAATATAACAAATACACATTGGATAGAGCATATTACAACATGACAATTGTTCTTAAGAGAGTGTTATATTTTTGTTTGTTTAGTCAGTGGGCTACGGAGATCGGAAGGATCGTCATCGGCGAGCGACGGTGGTCGGAGAGAGCATAGTCGGGCAGGTTAAGGTGATCGTAGTGGCCGTAGTCCATAGGCGACGGTGGTCGAAGGGATCGCAGTCAACGAGCAACGGTGGTCGAAGGGATCATAGTCGGCGGATGATGGAGGTCGGCAAAAAGTTCGATGTTGGCAGTGTTGGATGGAGTGCAAGAGAGCTCTTAAGCTTTCTTCTCTTCTCCTCCCCTATCATGTGAAGAATGGAGGGCTATTTATAATTTTTTGAGAATGGTATGGCTAGTAATTATGAAGAAAATCAAGGGCATGTTGGGAGTGCTCCATCGGGCGGCTGATTTTAGTTCCCTTGATCAAAGAGCATTTATTGAGCATTTGAGTGCTTTAATGATGTAAGAATTCAGTGATCTTGAGCTCGTTGGATTCTCTCGTCGAGTCGCTCGATTCGATTATAATCATATCATATTTGAATATCATTTGTTCATCCAATTAATGCTTTAAATTTTTTAAATTGGCCTTGGTCCCATTAATGCTCGAAAATTTGGTCATCCAAGATTCATGCCCTGATCATGGTGATTTTTGTGACATATCAGCTGTTTCTTCTATTTTCGGAGGTCGAAGCTTGAAGAGTTCGAAAATATATATCTGAACCTTTCAAGCTGCTTGTGATTAAAAATTATAATTACGATGTGCGACCACCTCCTGGACATATAGAGATATAAAGAATAATTACGACAGTGGTAAATTTTTATTTATAATTGGTCAGAGAGAGCGTAAATATGTAAACAATATTGATTTTGGAATATTCAATATCTATTTGCAGGCCTAATATAATTATTTCATGGTCAATTAATTTCTGAATATATTGCTCCATATTATATCTGATTATTCTTGATACTTATCAATACAATTATTTGACATATCTTCACCAATAATACTATAAATCATAGATATAATAAAACAAAAATTGATAAAATGATTTTACTAATATATAAAACAAAAATTATTGTAAATCTGAATTTATGCGATATATTAGAGATATTGTTTTATATAATTCTGTAAATTAAACATTCAACATATATACATATCATTTTCAAGGACGTCCGTGATATATGCAAAATATAGATATCTAAAACTAGTGTAGCAGCAAAATTTATAATTAAATATTATCCTTAATTTAGATTTCAATAAGTATGGAAGGATTCATCTATGGGAATATTCTAGAATTTTATGGAATGACAAAAATTAATCACGATTATCAAATATCTATGATATTATTTACTACAATAAATATTTATAATTATTTTTAATAGCAATAATTATTTTTTGACTTTTAAGATTTCAAAAAATCACTAAAATTTTTGAAAGATGATAAAAATTTCAAAAAATTAATAAAAAATTATGGAAAACACTTTCTATCTTTCATATTGTCTCCTCGATTTGAATAAAATATTAATATATATTTTTAATAGAAAAATTTATTTGTTTGCTTTTAAAATTCTCAAAAAATTATTAAAAAATTTCTAAATTTTAAAAGAAATTTCTAGAATTCCTTTTCATCTCCCATCTTCCTTGCACCTATAAAATACCCCTTTCAGGATAGAGGAAAAGCATAATCTCTTGTATTGGTGTGAGCCCTCTCTTTGGATTGGTGGCTCGAGGATTGTTAGTAGCGATCAAAATATTGTTCTCTTGTGCCGGTTCTAGCATTCATCTGATTGGTAGCTCGGGAGCATAGATGGTGATCAAAGTGAATGTTGGTGGCTATCAGAGCATAACTCCCTTATGCTGATCCAAAATTTTCCTTAGATTGGTAACTCGGAGGTTGTCAGTAAAGATCAAAGTTTTGTTCTCTTATGCAGGTCCAAGCTTTCCTTGGATTGCTAGCTCGGAGAATGTTGGTGGTGACTAAAGCTTTAGTTCTCTCATGCCAGTCTAAATTTTCACTTGGTTTAGTAGCTTGGAGAATGTTGGTGGCGATCAAAGCCCGATTTTCTTGCAAAAGTTAGAAACGACCCGACGATGGCCTCTCCTGGAGAGAGATTTGGCAGTAGCAATGCCTAGGAGGAAATCCGACGATAACCAGTAGACAGACGGAAGTCTACTAATGTTTGAGACTGGCTAGAAGTTTGGCGGTGGTTGGGAGGAAGTTTGGTGGCAGTCAAAATCTAAGCATTAATCCGATGATGGTCAAAGCAAACTTCCGGTTGATGGTTAATGGTCGAGCTGTGAGTTGATCATATCCAAGTGGTTCATGATCAAATATCCAATGCTCCAAAGTCTTGTTTAAGGCTTTATTTGTGGCTTCTTTAAAGGAGATCGTCCAGTATAACACCCAGCCAAGCATCCGACCCCCCAATTCAGGTGATGACAATAATGAAAATGAGCTGAAAAAAAAAGTATTTTCAAATGATAATGAAGATGTTATAATATTTATAGTATTTTTAATTACATGATTACATCTCTTTATTTATTTTAGAGACTTTTATGATATTGATGTTATTGATCTTGAATTCTCTCAGACTCATACCCTAGGTCAACCTGGTTGAGCAGGTCAACCCAGGTTGACCCATTAGGCCTAAATGGGCCCAAATCAAACCCATTACAAATCTAAACCCATCCTTGGACCCCGCCCCTCATACCTTGGACTTAATTGACCTAATTGACCCAAGTTGACCAAGTCAAGCTTTTACTTGGTAAACCCAAGTCCTAATAGGTCAAATTAACCTATTTAAACCTATTTAAGAGGATTTAAGTCATTCCTATTGAGTCCTTGATTCAAACCATGGCCAAGGGGCCCTGGTTTCCCTAGGGACGATCCTAGCCATTGATCAAGAGCTTAGACTTATAAATAGAGGAGTTTAGGGTTTCTTGAGGGACTTTTTGCTCTTGCTCTCTCTCCAAGCATCCTCAACCCCTGAGATTTGATTTGAGAGCTTCCACGACTTCCTTCCACATCCCCCAACCCAAATCCACCGGTTAAAGGCCGCCGGCGACGAGATCTTCAGCCAACCGAGACCAAATTCGTTCCAAGGCATTTTCCCGTCGATCGAAGGTGTTTCAAGGCTCCACATCAACTAGGAAAATATTCGTGGACAATCTACAAGAACAACAAGCCCAAGAACACGCAAATCACTATATATTTTAGGTAAAATTGCAAACCCTAGTCTAAGACACGTAGGGTAAAATAACTTTACGTAAAGTGTGTTTCAGACCGCTTAAATGGCCCCACATGAATGCTCTTCATTCATGTTGCTTATGTTTAAAATTTCTTTGCATTTGGATAATCCGTTCGAGAGAACAAATTGAAAAACGCATTGAAGCTGCAATTTCGCCCTAGGCTTGGCTGTACGAAATCTCGGCCGTTGTCAATTTTATGAACAGCGAGGATTCTATCATTCTACGGTCTCTTCCAAACTGCAAAACTAGATATGCGGTCTAGTTCTCGATTTGGCCCGATCATTGTTGTCCATCTCGTAATGTGCAAGATCGGACGGTTCCGAAAGCTTGCCTACATGGACAAGTCATTACCGAGTCCGTGGTGATGACTGCCGCGATCATGCGGCAATCATTGCCAGCGGCGCAATTTGCGTCGCCGGCAATGATTGTCAGCAGTCCGCGGGACCAATCCTGAGCCGCCAAGTGTCATCCCGAGGTATTTTCACTTTTTTTTATTTTAAATGGTTTTGAAGATATTTTAACTTCATTAAATCATAAAAAATCCAAGTTTAATCCAAAAATTATGTATAATATATCAAAATTTTTAGTTTTTCATTCTCTTTAATTTAAAATTAATTTTAATTAAAAATATCATATATTTTTTAAATAACTATTATTACTACGACTATTACAATCATTATCATTATTTTTATTTTTAAAACTATTATTTTTAATAATAATATTATTATTATCACTATTTTTAAAATTTTTTCTTATATTATTATTATTATTATTTTTATTATTATTGTATTATTATTGTTGTTATTATTATATTATTTTTATTATTATACTATTACTAGTGTTATTCCTATTTTTATTATTGTTATTATTATTTTCATCATTATGATTATTATTTTATCTTTGTCATTATTATTATTATTATTATTATTATTATTATTATTATTATTATCAATTAATTGTTTTGTTATTATAATTATTTTAATTATAACTATTATTATTATTATTGTTACAATTATCATTATTTTAAAACTATCTTAATTATATTATTATTATTATTGTTATTTTAAAACCACTTTAATTATATTGTTATATTATTAGCTTTATTATTTTAAAAATTATTCTAATTATGTTATTATTATTTTATTGCTAGTATTATTATTCTTATTATTATACTATTATCATATTATTATTGCATTATTATTATATTATTATCATTATATTATTTTTATTATTATTATTATTATTATTACTACTACTATTATTTTTAATAAATATTTATTCTAAATATAGAAACTTTAATATTTGATTTATTTTAAATTTAATGATTATTTTTAATTACTAAATATCAAAAATACCTTTTAAATACATTAAACTTCAAAAATTCATATCTAATACGTTTTAAATCAAATTTTTACGTATAATACCTCAAATTTTTTAGAAAATTATGAATTTTAATTTAAAATTATTTTCAAAAATCAAAATTTATTTTTCTAATTAATTTCTGTATTATCTAGTTATTTGGTTATTTAAATAATACCTAAATAAATATTGTATTAATTATTTTGAAATTATAAAATTATTTTTTTAAACCCTTTTTGAGCCTTGCTGGGTTGACAAGTGGATCTCCCCAAAAATTACAAATAATATATCAAACTCTTTTGAATTCAGTCCTTAATCTCAAAAAATTAAACCCCCTAAATTGGACCTCAACTTAAACCTTAATTTAATTTTGACTAAAACTTATCTTTTTAATTAAATTAAATAATTAAAAAATATTAAAATTTCAAAATTTCCCTGAACACCTAGGAACATCTCCTTAGGTCATTCCTGACCTTTGGGAGTGATTCCAAAAGATTTGGAGCTGATTTGGAGTAAAACCCCTAAAATAGCCCTTAATTAAATAATTTTAATAATTCATTAATTGCCTGAACTTTGAAAATTCATAATTAATTCTAGAAAATTTCAAATTGGGCAAACTAAAAGGCATTTAACTCATATTAAAATCTAGTATTTATTTAAAATATTATGATTCCAGAAACCTACTTAAATCAAAAAGTCAACAATCCGGTCAAACTTAAATGAAAAATTAGGTCAAAGCTTCAGAAATTCATAACTTAATGTAGAAAAATCCAAATTGAGCATACTTATAGTCTAGCTAATCGGATTAAGATCTATTATTTTATAAAAATGCTAACTAATCATGAATTACTCTTAATTAAAAAGTCAACTTTTGGCCTCTTTGACTTAACGGGTAGGTCGACCCCGAACCTTCTAGAATTCATTAACTCAACCTAAATTTCAGATAACATTAATCTAAGCTTTAAGTCAACCTCCTAACCTGATGATAAGCGTTTTAATACACATTCTCTTTTAATCTCTAACCAACTAAATTAACTTAATCAACCCTGATTGCTACTAGGTAACTCAGGCCTACGAAGTTATTAACTTAGCCCAAAGGAATGTGAAATAAACTTCATGACCTCGGTGTGAAATTACCAATCAAAATATTAATATACACATTTGTATTCATTTCTCATAAATTATATATAGTACTCAATATCATATAATCATATCACAATTACTCTGTACTAAGTACAAACGAATAATTAAAATAATAAGAATTTGAACATAAAGGATCCTGATCAATCTCTCACTCATGATTCTCTATCCCGACCTGAAAATATTTAACCACATATAATGAGCTCAAAAACTTATTATATAAATAAATCCTATAATTGAACTTAACTCAAGGCAAAGAAGTAATATGCATGTCAGCAGTCAAATCATTACAATAATAATCATATAATTAAAAATCAGTACAGAAATAATAAAACTCACATGTGGTAGAAGTAGAATCTATAAATAGTAAATCAGTACAGCATGTAAGCTAATAAATTAATATAATGTCAAATCACTAAAACAATCATCATATCAATAATTTTAATCAGTAGAAAAATTATATAAAGCAGTAAAACTAAAGCATCGATAAAAATTATTGAAATCATATTAATACAGTAAAATCATATAAGAGTATACACATACTATCCATGTATTTTATATCAATATCAAATAAGTATGTTATGTGCTCAGCATCTCACATACGTAGTATCAATACAATGAATCAGTAGTATCAAATAGTATTAGTGTCAATATTAGTAACAGTCTTATGACATAAGCGATAAAATAATATAGTAACAGTAAATCCATACAATAATAATAAATTCATACAGTAATAGAAAAAGTGCATCGATAATATATATTTCAATAATCACACTAAATCAGTAAGAAGTTATAGCTATCATAATATTTTTTAGTAATCAGTAATAAGTAATCGGTAATTATTGGCTTAGTAAATAAAGTCGTCACTCTATCCATCGGTATAATAATAACTACATATAACTCCCAATTAATATCACGTGAATCAATAGAAGATAACACCGAATCACAATATTTAAAGGAAAGCATATTGGTCCATCTTCTTGTGCAGGTTAATCAGTCTCCAACCAACGGGTCAATTAGTTTTTACTTATTTTTAATATAAATGCACATTATTATTACAGTGTAACAACAGTAATAACGATCAACTATTACTCAATCACATATCTACATTTATTTTTAATGCACTATAAAAAGTAAAGCATAATTGAGCTTAATTCAAAAAGTATAAAAATATCCTAATGATAGGAAACATAAAATCCCACTCAGAAAAATTTCATATTTTTAAAAATTAATCAGATTACCATAGATCATATATAATAATATTATGAAGTTTTAATTGAACTAAAGCACTATTTATAAATATCAAAATAAAATTTTGATCAGGCAAAAAATCATTATTTTTTTTCAAAATTATATAACAAAAAATCTCAAATAAATACTTAAATATTCATAATCTCAATCTTTATAATATATAAAAAGTTATGTGGTAAAAGTTTTATTGATACAAATTCATCCATATTTTATGGTAATTGAAAAGATCAAAAAAAAAAAAACCAAAAAACATAAAATTATTAAAATTAGAAATAGGAAAATGATTTTTTTTACAGCGAGAAGCAAATTTTCCAATAGGTAAGTGGATGAAATCGCTCAACGACTTTTAAATCTCAATTTCACTTTTCTCTCTCCTTAAATTTCTCTCATTTTCGTTGAACTTCTCTGTTAGCCGACTTTGGGACGAAGGAAAAGCTTATGCAAAGTAATGTAAGTGGGTTATAATATTTGATAATAAAATATAATATAATTATTTAATTTAATTAATTTTTATTTTAACTTCATATAAACCCTTTTGAGACTTAAAAATTATAGAAAAAATATTCATAAAATAATATATTTTATTTAGAAAATCCTAGTAAAATTGATTTACAAAATGAATATCTAACGGTCCCAAAATCTTAATTATACTTACAGGTGTCAATTTTTTTAAGTGTTTTCATCGATTTCCAAAAAATTATGAAAAATTTAGTGTAATTAAACCACTATAATATCCATATTATGATAAAGGCAGTTTATGATTTAAACTTATATTGACTCTAAAAAAAATTAACTAAGTCAAAATACGAGCTATTACAAGGACATGTCCACTACTAGCTTTCCTTCGAGACTACCTCGTGGGTATACCATCCTAGGGTTATTTGTTATAGTCATTGCTCAATATCATTAACTTATAAAAAAATGTTGAGAAAATTCATAAGAGATTTTGAACTATCCAAAGTTGTTTGTCCAAGCATTACTCGATGACATTATCCTATGTGGAAGAAGTCGAGAGAATACACCAAGGATATTTGATCTATCTTAGATTATTTGTTAGAGCATTGCTTCATAATGTTAACATGTTCGGAACAAGCTAAGAGAATCTATCAAGGATGTTTGACCTATCTAAGATTATTATCAAAGTATTACTAGATGACATCAACCTGTATGGAAGAGGCCACAAGAATCCATTAAATTTTTTTAACCAATCTGATGTATTTTGTCAGAGCATTGCTTAATGATGTTAACCTATATGAAAAAGGTCAAATCAAATATCCTTGAGATCGATTATACCTTGATTATGAGGGAGCAAATATCGTGTGTATCCCGAATTAAATGTGAAGATTAGTTTTTCTTTACAATGTTATTGCCTTTTCAAGGTCGTAATTAAGACCTCGCCCAAGGAGTAGAAGTCTGGCTGGGGACTACATAGAGCTTGAAATTTACTTGAAGCATCCTTACATTTGTTGGGAGCTTTATGAAAATGTGGTTCCCAATAACATTGTCATGAATATTAAAACTATTGGAGGAAATTTTCTTGAATGCAGTTATATTGGAAGTTGCAGCCATGGTTGCCCCCAGTCCAAATTTGCTTCAACAAAATTAATGCAGCATTGGTTGATACTTGAGGGGTAATAGAAAATTGCGTAAGATTGCCCCTTAGCTAGGAATCATTTCCCATAGACGGCACCAAACAATTACGTCCTAGAACATTTGCAATGGTAGAGTAATATATAATTTAGCATCCTAGCTTTGCACGAAGGTCCAGCATACAAAAAGATAAAAGCTACAATGTGAAGTGAGCATTGCGACAATGGTTATAAGAGCTACATTGCTAAACTCTTTGTTTGTGTGCTTGAAATCTTCTCTTGGGGGTGCTACGAAAAGTAGCACTATGGTCTATAAATATCAAAAACTACTTTTTAAAATCCATTTTTCTCATTTGGGTAGTAAGCTAGAGAGAGGAGAGAATTTAGAGAGAGAAAGATAGATTTAAAGATCATAGAGCTTATTTTGCCCAATATGCCAGTTGAGAAAGTTGTTCATCTAGAGATAAGTTATTTTTATCTTACTTTAGATTTCAATTTTGTGGCTAGTGTGTAGGGGTGTCAATATTTGACACGACACGAAAACCCGACTCGAACCCGACTCGAGTTCAAAACCGATCGGGTTCGGGTTCAGGAATTCGACCCGTTTGAAAAACGGGTCGGGTTCGGGTTGACCCGACGGGTTGTCGGGTCAACCCGAAAACCTGTTTAAAGGCTTGCCTGCTCGCGCCCGCGCTGATGCCTGCGTACCCACGCTCGCTGCCCGCGCTCGCTGTCTGCGTGCCCGCGCGCCCTCGCTGCTCGAGCTCGCTGCCCGCGTGCCCGCGCGCACTGCGCTCACTGACCTTGTTGGCTCGCGTTCGGCCGCCTGCTGCCGTTTCAGGTTGAGTCGGGTCAACCCGCCAACCCGACGGGTCGGGTCCGGGTCTGATTTTCTGACCCGTTTTCCTACTCGGGTCGGGTTAGGGTCAAGCATTTAGGGCGCGGGTCATTTTGGGTTCGACCCGAACCCGACCCACAACCCGATTTTGACACCCCTACTTGTGTGTCTATTTTTTGTATTTTATTTGATTAAATTTCATACAAACACAAATTTATAGAGATTTAAAAACTTTTTACTATATAAATGTTAATATGTGGTAGAATATAATATTTTTGTCACATTAATAAGTAAAATATAAATTTTCATCAAGTATTTTAAGTTGTATAATATTTTAAGTATTTTTAGTGAGTATATTTGCAGTTGTAGAAATTGCTACTAAAAATAAATATTTTAAAATGATAATGTGAATATTGCTCATAAAAATATTTTTTTTATTTGCTCATGTTGAATATGTATACAAATTTACCCAATAAACACAACTATTTTTGTTCAACATATCAAATTTCATACATTTATATATCATATTGATTGTTATTTGGATAGGTTAAAAGTTGTTCAATATGCCAGTTGATAAAGTTGTTTATCTCGAGATAAGTTATTGTTATCTTACTTTAGATTTCAATTTCGTGGCTTGTGTGTCTATTTCTTGTATTTTATTTGATTAAATTTCATACAAACACAAATTTATAAAGATTTAAAAACTTTTTACTATATAACTGTTGATATGTGGTAGAATATAATATTTTAGTCACATTAATAAGTAAAATATAAATTTTCATCAAGTATTTTAAGTTGTATAATATTTTAAATATTTTCAGTGATTATATTGGCAGTTGTAGAAATTGCTACTAAAAAATAAATGTTTTAAAATGATGTTGTGAATATTCCTCATAAATTTTTTTTTAATTTTCTCATGTTGAATATGTATACAAATTTACCCAATAAACACAACTATTTTTGTTCAACATATCAAATTTCATACATTTATATATCATATTGATTGTTGTTTGCATAGGTGAAAAGTGCTAATGTTTTATATTTATTTGTGATACATGCTACTATAAAACCTCATAAGACTTCTATCAGTACTTCTGTATGTCTTAAATTTTTTATTAGAGAGTTTAGAACTTGCTTTTAAAAATTATAAATTTATTTTGGGAAATTTTCTCTTGAAATGTTGTGATGTTGTACCTCAAAGCACTGTGATGCTTCCCTTTCTATTTGGGAAGAGAAAATGTGGGAGTGCAATTGCACTGCCATCTCTATATTGTGGCAAAGTTTGATGGAGCGTTATGGCATTGGAAGAGAATGATGCAGCGCTGAGCACTTTGTCTAGGGACATCTAGAACATTTTAGTTTAACATAGCTGCATTGCATGTCAGAGTATATACACACACACATACACATATACACACTACGAAATAATTGATACATTAAAAAATACTTAATTAAATGCATATCATGTTGATATCTATCATCAAATTGATTTTCATTTGTCAAGAAGCATCAATTTCCAATAAAAAATACACTCTAATAAAGATGGGAAACCAATAATTAATGAAATACTAGAAAGTCTTTGTAGTATGTCATAACCACTTAATCTGGGTGGAGGAGGTGACCTCTCAACTCTATTTCTGACGGATACATCATTGTTTCTTCTAAACAGATGATCAGAATGTATGAACATATGATGACAATCAAATCAAGTATTTTTCCTCCATGTTTTAGTGTAAAAGATTTGGTATTCTCCATATAATAATAACAAGCTAACTTTGTTGTTGTGCTCCAACCCAATAATATACCATAAGCTGGAAAATCACTAATGGTCCAAAGCAATGCAACTTTATGGAGAAAATTATGTTTGATTGAGATTTTATATGTGAGGACACCTTCTTCCCATAAGAACTTGAGGTTATTAGTTAATGGTTATAAAAAAATATCAATTTTTACTTTTGGATTATATGGTCCTGATATTATAAGTGTTAAGAACATATATGAAGTAGTCATGCATATCTCTGGTAAAAGATTATATGGTGTTATTATGCTTAGTCAACAAGAATATAGTGAAGCTGCCTGATTGTATGGAGTGAAATCATCAGCACATAATCTCAATCTTATTTTATGTGGCTCAACAGTAAATGAAGCATATATCCGATCAAAATATTTCCATGCTTCAGCATCTGATGGATGAGAAAGAACACTAATATGAGCTAATTTCTCCTTATGCCATCTCATATGACCTGCCGAACTCATTGATGCATAGAGGGTACTGAATTCTTAGAATAATCACAGTAAATAAAACAAACAAGAATATGAAACATAATTGATTGTTGTTTGCATAGGTTAAAAGTGCTAATATTTTATATTTATTTGTGATACATGCTACTATAAAACCTCATAAGACTTCTATTAGTACCTCTGCATGTCTTAAATTTTTTATTAGAGAGTTTAGAACTTGCTTTTGAAAATTATAGATTTAATTTGAGAAATTTTCTCTTGGAATGTTGTGATGTTGTACCTCAAAGCACCATGATGCTTCCCTTTCTATTTGGGAAGAGAAAATGTGGGAGTACAATTGCACTGCCCTCTCTATACTGTGGCAAAGTTTGATGGAGTGTTATGGCATTAGAAGAGAATGATGCAACATTGAGCACTTTGTCTAGGGACATCTAGAACATTTTAGCTTAGCATAACTGCATTCCATGTCTGAGTATACACACACACACACACACACGCACGCACACTATGAAATAATTGATACATTAAAAATACTTAATTAAATGCATATCGTGTTGATATCTCTCATTAAATTAATGTTTATTTGTCAAGAAGCATCAATTTCTAACAAAAAATACACTCTGATAACACTAGGAAACCAATAATTAATGAAATACTAGAAAGTCTCTGTAGTATGTCATAACCACTTAATCTGGGTGGAGGAGGTGACCTCTCAACTCTATTTCTAATAAATACATCATTGTTTCTTCTAAACGAATAATCAGAAGGTAGGAACATACGATGACAATCAAACCAAGTATTTTTCCTCCATATTTTAGTATGAAAGATTTGGTATTCTCCATATAATAACGACAAGCTAAGTTTGCTGTTGTGCTCCAACCCAATAACATTCCATAAGCTGAAAAATCACCAATGGTCCAAAGCAATGCAGCTTTATGGAGAAAATTCTATTTGGTTGAGATTTTATATATGAGGGCACCTTCTTCTCATAAGAACTTGAGGTTATTAATTAATGGTTGTAAAAAAATATCAATTTTTACTTTTGGATTATGTGGTCCTGATATTATAAGTGTTAAGAACATGTATGAGAAGTCATGCACATCTCTGATGAAAGATTATATGGTGTTATTATGCTTAGCCAACAAGAATATGGTGAAGCTGCCTGACTGTGTGGAGTGAAACCATCAGCACATAATCTCAATTTTATTTTACATGGCTCAGTAGCAAATGAAGCATGTATTCGATCAAAATATTTTCATACTTCAGCATCTGATGATGAGAAAGAACACCACTATGAGCTAATTTCTCTTTATGCCATCTCATATAACCTGCCAAACTCACTAATGCATAGAGGGCACTGAATTCTTGGAATAATTAGTAAATAAAATAAATAAGAATATAAAACATCTTTCATTTGACAATATTATTTTCTCGAGTTGGGTTTGGACCAAGGTGCATTGCAGGTATGACAATAAACTTGTGATGCATCATCATTGTAGTATAACATACAACCATTTATACAACAATCAATTTTTATAGCGGTGGGACCCAACTTGGATACTAATTTCTTTGTTCGATATAAATTTGTGGGGATTAAATTATCCGCTGGATTTATTTTCTTGAGAAGATAAATGAAGTCATTGAAGCTCTCCCGAGAAATATTATAATCAATTTTGATACTGAGCATCACAATAGCAACTGATAATTTTGAATGAGTTGTGCAACCATCTTAAATTAATTTTTGAGCAACATGTGCCATGTAGTAATTCAGAAAAATTTATTTCTAAATTTGGTGGCTCTTCTATATTTGCTCTTAAATTTGGATCTACTGCATCAAAAATAAGTTCTTCATATGGTCTATTCATTTGATCTTCATATGTTGTTCTAGAAGCTGTGGATGGACCGACATGAGAATCCATATGTGGCTCGTACTCGTCATGTGAGGTCCATAACCAATATCCTGGAACAAATCTCCAACGATATAAATTAATCTTAACATCATCTTGCTTAATAAAAGCTTGATTTTTGTGCTTCGAGCATGTACATCTAAACATTACATCAAACTTAAACGAATGTAGTTGACATGCGATTTGAATGAAAGTCTCAACTCCCTCAATAAATTCATCACCAATCCTTTTTGTTCCAGCAACAATGTGTTATACATCTAATATCTCTCTTCTTGGATAGTGATGTGGATGTTGAATTAATAATTCTAAAATAAATTAATATATAAAAATCTAATATTATAAAATAAGTTAATTTTCTCTTACTAATTCATAGAGCTTTGGTTTTAGCTATTGATAAAATTAATTAATTTTCTAATGATTTTATTTTAATTGATAACTCATTTACTAACTATTTTTATTATTGTTATTTGACCTAAATATGAAAATATTTCAAGATTTCACCTACATGCATAAAAATAACAATGAAGACAAAGGCCCTCAAACTTGCATAGGTGATAGACTATTACCTATTTTAGAAGAAAGCAGCTCTTATCAAGAGAGAGAATTGGGGCAAGATGTAACTATGTAGTAATTCAATAAATTTTGATAAATGGGACCTCCTAAGTCCTATAACTCCATTATATGGTTGAAATGAGGCATGATTATAATGCATTCAACAATATTTTATCATTCATCAAATTCAACAAAATTTTCAAGATTGAATGCACACAATCAGAACTTGAGATGAAAGGATTTCTCGTACAGTAACACAATAACATTTGAAAAATTATGTTTGGATCATGAATACTATAGAGTAACATATAAACTTTGGTTTTACATATTATTATAATTAAATACATGGCGATGCATAACACCCACATTCCACCTGACACTTCATATTGTGTATGAAACTAATCTTAATATAAGCATACAATTAGGAGGACCTAATTGACTGTAAAGTTGAAGCAAATGTCAAGATTTCTATCTATAGGCTCAGAAAAACTTTTGCCTTCAAAATAGAGATTTAAAAGATTATATTCCAAGCAAAATATAAATGAAGAAAATGGGCCCTTACTTTCACAAAAATAACTCAATATTCATATCTTGTTTCTCATTGTAATATCTAACAACTTTTTTCTTCACTAGTAAATTAAGTAAAGTAAATCCACATTTGTTTGAATTTTAACATAGAAAAAGAAACAAAACTTTCTCCCTACCCTCTCAAGTCAAGCCCTACGTCAAAAACCATCCTTAAATGCTTTAGATGCTTCTTCTAATATTTGTAAAAAATAGCATATAATAAAACTACCTCACTAAAAGCATCTAAATATATAGAAGTGAAACAATATTCATGGGTCTCATGAATATGTAAGGTGCATTTAAAGGGCTAGCATGACTAACCACTCATAAAGCGCATGTTGAGCCATGAAAGTGATGTCAACATGCAGATGAATATGCAAACGTGCCTATAGTCAACAGTGAATAGTTGACGACCAATGATGAATGCGTACAATAGTTCCCCTCCCTTCGAACACCTACAAGCAATGATGATTGAGATGCTGCAAGTGTGATAGGTCCCATATAAACATGAAAGCACAGTCACCTTGTCAGAGCTGAGAGCTTCGTTGATCAAGTACAATTAAAATCCTCTAATTGATAATTTCAACGACTTTAATAATAATAATCCATAAAGGCGACTTGACGTGTAAAGGAAACCCATTCATATGTTGTCAAAGGAAGACCCTAACTATGGAAGGAAGTATATAGAATTGAATGATTATGTAGAGTCAAAGAATTATCAGTTGAAGAGACGTTTTATCATCACTATAGAGATACCGAGGACTTCCGATAACTATAAATGTCTGCAAAGTGTTGTAAGAAGCCCGTTGATCTCCTGCTAATGGAAGGCCGCAATAACGGCATTAACCGCATTAGGTTAAAAGATTTTATTAATAATTTTGTAAAATCAAAGAATGAGCAGTTGAAGAAGAAAATATGTCTCATTTTGTTGTCTCTTTAAGAATGCTGGGGCTCCCAAAAATATGATGTGCCATTCAAGTAAAGACCCATAGATCAAACCTCACAACTCAGTGTCCCTCATATGCATCATAAATACATAAAACGAACCCCTCGAGTACAATATTTTGGAGTCGTAGAAGAAGCTTTATGTACCATGTGTATATCAGATACTAGAATATCGCTGAGACATTATAGAAAACCTGTCACTCTGTCATGTTCATGCTTCGAGAAGAATACCTTATGGAGAACTGAAGACAAGGAGAGCCAATGATACATCAATCGAACCTTTGGTATCATCAGCTTAGGATACCTCATTTATCACAAACGACCTCATATTGTTTAGATGTCTTTACCCAATCTAGGCAAGGGTTGGTTGATCTGTGGATTTGATCTCCCAAAGAATGAGAAAAGGGTGCTTATATCAGAATAATGAGGTATCTTATGACAGTCAGATGACAACGCTAAAGTAGGTAATTTATAGTAAAAAAAGGCACAGGTCATTGAAGCATGAAGCCACTCCACTGGATCTTCAACAATCGTGCAAACATACAAAATGCATTAATAAAGCCTGAAATAAAGCCCCGTGTATTCAACAACAATAGCCACCTATATAGCCGGACACCCCTTTGCATAGCATGCAAATATTTTAAAGTTCCCTTAGACATGCGTTGTAATAGGGATGATAAGTTATATAAGCATATCATCTAATATGGCATTTACCTGCAGATGTGTCGTATGTGTATGGCCAAGAGCCTTTCTGCGTGCATCTTTAGGATGTCGAGAATTTCATTCTAGCATGTCCATTTGACATTGCTTTTGTATTTCAAAAGATCCTCCATCGTCCATCTGTAGGTTGCCAAGGATTTCATGCTAACATTTCGCTTTGGCATCTCTATTGCATTTCAAAAAGACATCCAGCGTGTATCTGTAGGATACCAAGGATTTTATTCTAGCATGTCCAATTGACATTACTGTTGCATTTCAAAATATTCTCCAACATGTATCTATAGGATGCTGAGGATATCACTCTGCTGTGTCATTTGAAACTATAATTACATTTCAAAAATATCTCTACATGCCTTTACAATAAGCAGAGTATATCACGCTGGTGTCTCTGTACCATTGTAATTGCATTTTAAAAATCATATCATGTGTACACGTGAATGCAACTTGCAAAATATGTTCAATGATATATACCCATGCAGGCTCTGGCAAGCATGTTGTAGGTACACACGTGACGTCTGAGAATACCATGTGATTTAAAAAATAAATTTAGATTCAAACCCAATCCTCTATCAGTAAGTATATAGAGTTGATAAGGTTTAATTGACAAAAATGTAACAACCCATGAACTCCCTCATGATGGTTGTGTTGAATGTAAATCTCAACTAGAGTAGATCATATATTTTTAAATACCCTCAAACTGTCATAAGATATAAATATTTTCAAATGACCTCAAAGCTGCCCCGATGATGGCCGTGTTAAACATAGATTTCAACCGAAAGGGTTAATTCCAAATATTTTATAGACATCCCAAATGCCCATTAAAATTTAAAAATTCCAAGAATGCCAAAATTCAAGATATTTAAAATTAAAATAAACCATTAAACACTTAAACTAAATACCCATCCACTCTTCATAATAATTTATCGAGGCGAATAAATTTGAAAACTACTTTGGCTTATAAAGAGCTAATGTCTAGTCGAGAATATCACTATAATCCATTCTTAATTAGTCTATTGCTAGTAAGTACGTGGTATGTATCTTCTAACCATGATTTCACTGACAAATGGCACTACACCGTAGATTCCTCCACTAAATGGCACCATTTATAAATGGTTATGATTAAGACCCTCTGACTGGGTGGTTTTACCGCCAAATGACACCATTAT
Organism: Dendrobium chrysotoxum; assembly: GCA_019925795.1. Classification (NCBI taxonomy): domain Eukaryota; kingdom Viridiplantae; phylum Streptophyta; class Magnoliopsida; order Asparagales; family Orchidaceae; genus Dendrobium; species Dendrobium chrysotoxum. Next base: position 4,210,800 of record CM034302.1, on the reverse strand, counting down.
ATTATGGTCATGGTCAGCGCATGTATGCTCCCCAATGACATTAAATCATTGAGATATGAATTAATAGAATATGATCGATAGGGCATAAAGCCCTCTATTAGCTATGATGGATTTAAATTTGCCCCCTTAGATAAACATTATTCCCAAGTTTGCAAGGCACTTTTGGATGATGCAACACATGGCTGTCGACAAGGATCCTTTTATCATGTTGGGTCGACTACCTACTATTACTAAGTACACCAGGGACTAAGATGGCCAGTGTCACATCCCATTTTAACCCCTATAGTCAACCTAGAGTGTAACAAAGAAGGAGAATCTAAATAGATCGTCTCCTTACTTATCCCCCATTATGAATACTAATAACATAATTATATAAGTAAAAAGTAGTCTATTCAAACTATCTTAACCTCACTATCATAACACTCAACATGTTCGTAATAGGAAGCATATAATATATCTTAATCGAAATGTACATCTCAAATGACATACAAAGCTTTACAAAAAACCTTCAAAATTTACTTACCCAAAAGTCTGCACAGCTATCATTCAGATCTCTTTGTACACCCAAAATATATATACACCCAAAAAGAATAGTCACCCCTTTAATACCCTACGAGGTCCTTTCCCTTACTTGTAGTACAACAACTGCTAATGAGCTTTGGCTCAATGAAATACACAAGCAATGCATAAAGAAATAATAATAATATTATTAAACATTCAAAAATGCAGAACATTAGTAACTAAATAATAACATGGTTATAACACCTTGAAATGCCATATTGATCATTAGAAATGCATAGCAGTACTTTCCATCTTACCAATTGTTCAACACATTTAACAAGTCATATAATGACTATAAATTTTTGCACCTTATAAACTTTTCAATTCAAGGTTGGGTCCAGCTTCCCAACTTTTAGAATTAAAGCTGCTCTCTCATTTAGGGTTGGGTCCATATTCCCCAACTTCTAGAATTGAGAGTGTAAGCTTGCCTCATTAGGTCTTTCGCCTTTACTGGTGTGGGCCTATCCCTCATATATGACTTATTTCACTTTTCCAATAGCAATCCTTTTTAACCCTCAAGATATATGTTATTATAAATATTATTCCATGAATAAACATATTCATACATGTTCATATATATTCATATATGGATAAAATGGAGTAAACTAAAATAAATATACGATCATGAACATCATAAATATGAAATGTAACTAAATAGAACATTTACTATTTTCCTATAACATCATTTGGGTATCTCACCTTACTAGGAATTGGTTCTCCTAGAGTCAGCTTTCTTTTCCTTTTGTACACCTCAATTACACTCTTCTTCATTTAACTCAAAATTCCCTTTACTCTCCTTTTCAATTTTTTTTTTCCTTCATGAATTCAATAATCTGTTTTAAGCATTCATACAACATTCTACCAAATAACTAAAACAATACATAACTATTTGCTAAAGTGTGTTCTTACCTCAGTTTTATGAAATTTATTCCCAATGTAGTTCTTGCCTTATTTTTCTACTGTTTTCAACAAAAAGGCATCATTTCTCTATTATTTTCAGCAAAAAGACATTAACATCCCTACTTAATTTTAGCAATAGTAATACCCTCACTTAATATACTTCAATAAAACATTAAGTTTTTTAGATTTACCTCATTTCCCTACTGTTTTCTGTTAACAACTATTTTCTGCATAGTGATTTCTTAATTGTTGATGAATTCCTCTTCTACAGCCACCTATAGCATCTACACTTATAGATTTCTGCACTTAATGATTTCAGCAAATACCACTTTTAGCTTTCAGAAAATTTCAGCAAACATTATTGAATTCCATCATTTTAACCATATATTTTAGCAAAAATTCATTTTAGTAACTATACATTTCCTTACCTGGATTTATCCTCCCCAAAGAGCCCTTCCGGATCCTCCAGCACCCACTCACAAAGCTTAGTGAACTCCAAATATATGCATCGGGTGGGAAAATTGGAATGGGAGGAAAGTGAACTAAATCCTATTTTATATATTTAGTGCTCTTTCCACTTAGTCCTCCAAACTCACTCTTAGCCGTGAGATTACAACATGCCAAAAATAAACCATTGCATGCTCATATTAGTGGAATAGCCATAGTGGAATATATTAAATAAATGATATGCTACAATAATATCCATTAACATTACTTTTAATACTCTGTTATATTAATTTAGTTAATTATTATGAACTTAATTGATTAATCTATTACATGAATTTACATATATACACTTATATATAATTTAATAAAATAAGTTAAAATTTAGAGGAAGTTAATGCTTACATTATTTTGAATATTTTGAGGGTATTACAGCCAAGGACAACGGTACCATAGGATCTTGATTGGGCTCATCATCACTCCCCCACCATCAGCTTTAAGTATAAGGTAGTGAAGTTTTAATTATAAATATTAAATTTCCACATACCAACCAATGCTGCTACAATACGGTGGATATCATGCATCTATGGATACGACATGTTCATTTAACGACTATCCTTAATCGAAAGTTCTCTCTTGTGATCGGGAGGGGTAATTAACAATAGGGGCTTGCGCCTATAAGAAACCAGAACTCGGATCATAAACTCCTCACAAATGAGGGAAAAATCTTTGGGTAGTGTCTTATCTACAAACACAGTTTGCCTTATGAAAATTTACCCCAGAACCTAGCTCGTTAAAACTCAAGAGAAAGAAGGGGAGGCTATGGCGCAAATTTTCGGAGCCCATAGTTGCTTAAGAAACACATTTCCCCATTCAATAGAGGGGCTTCCATCTTGTGAATGAAGACTATTGTGTTCACCATTCACACCAACCTGAATCGAATTATCAATAAGAAAGTTTCAATGTTGATGGTACTGATTACAGAATAAACAAGAGAATAAACGACCTAATAAGTCCATTGCTGATGAGAAAGGTCTCAATTTCCTTCATTGGGGACACTTAGGATCACTGGACCAAAAATCCCAATATTACTGGTATTAAAATAAGGACCAACATTCCAAATATTCAAAATTTTCATTAGCATAAATATATTATATCTTTAAGAAACTTTGGTGGTATTTGAATAGCAAAAAATTGATATGAAAAGAGTATACTGGTAGACCAATAGCTACACTCAATACAGAGATCTTATTGCTTCGAGCCCTCATATTCACTTCACCACTATATTAAAATTTTGAATTGTTGAGACAACCGTAAGCATTCACTAAAACCAAAATGAAATATAAAAATAATTGATTACATAAGAAGTTCTTATCATTATCAGGAGCTACTACGGAACTTTCATTCTACCTGCATATTTTCTATTGACAAAAACATGCTTTGTTAGATTTAGTAGATAATTAATTGCAACCAGTAGAATGATAACTAATCCAAGTAATAAGGGTTGCTGATTTTGCCGCGGTAATGATCTCTGGGGATAAGAGGATGATCGTAAGAGAAGAAGGGTTAGTGTTCAACATTATATATATATATATATATAATCCAATTAATAATATAGTTTGATAAAATGTGGGTAGACAACAATGATGTAAAAAATTATATTAAGAAACTGATGCAAACAAAAATAAATATCTAACATGAATATCAATTTAAGCGGTAAAAAAAAGTTTCATCGGAAAAGATTGAAATGAACTTTCCGCTATTTTACATGTAATTTAAGGTGTCCATTGCGATTTAAGAGTTCAGCATGCCCGATGTTTCGCCTTCCAGTGATCACAGTAGATGAATAGTTTGGGATGCATTGGGTAAGAGCAGTATATACCCTGTAGAGCGAAGAAAACTTACCAAGAAGTCGAACAGGGTAAAGTGAAATCACAAGAGCCGTAATTACCGTATAACAGTAGGAAATTTAAGATGAAGGCAAGCAGAACAATTATAGTAGAAGTGAGGAGGCCTATAATTAAAGAAGAAACATATCAGAGGATGGCAGGAGGATGAAGAATGTTAGGATAAGCCGAAGACAAAATGCCTCAAGAATAGGTAACGGAGGTTAACGACTATTAATTGGGTTAGATGAAAATCAATTACTATGCATTTAAGTTGAAGTGAGGCAAATCATGAATATTCAATCGCGAAACTCAGAAATTTGAAACAGGGATATAATGCAGAATTTGATAGGAAAGAAAATTCAAGAGGTTTTTAAAATAATAATATATATTCTGTAAATGCAATTAAGAGAATACAATAATAGTTATAATAAGAAAGCATTTAAATTTATTGATTATTAAAATTATTTAAAGCTGTTAAGAGACGTTTTTGTGAATTCAGTAATAGCAATTGGAAGTATCTTAATTAAATACAATTAAGAGAATACAATAATAATTATAATAAGAAATTAATAAAAAAATATAATACAATAAAATTAATGGAGGTGTATGTAACAGACATTAATTTACATAATTATTGTATATGTTTAGATTTATTATTTATTTATAATATAATGAAGGGACAAATTAGTTTTAGAAAAAAATAAAATATATAATCAAAATTTGATAGGGAAAAAAATTCAAAAGAATTTTATAATAATAATATAGATTTATTCATAAAATATTACTTATCATCATGAAAAATGCCCGGAAAAAAAAAAAAAAAAACAAGCGCCAAACCGATCCTAATATAACCCGAACGCACTTTTGGTCACGTGGCAGACGATTAACCTCGTCTTTCTGCACACCCGCCGCCGCACCTTCAAATCCGATCGTATCCACGGTTGGTCATTTCTTCCGATAGTATTGGCCGGAGAAATCGCGTCGCAAGAATGTCAAAAATTATCCTTCTAAAACCGTCCCATGGATTCCAAGTCCTGAGCCGGGGCAGGCAGTTCTCTACTCTCTTTCTCCAAACCGCCTCTCTTCCCGCCCTTCACATTTCATGTCTTCCTACCCTACTCCCCGCCACTCCTCGCACCGCCCTTCGCGCTCCCAACTCCGATCGTCGCCTCCTCTTCCCCATCCGCGCGATCGAGTCATCTCCGACCAAGGAAGGCGAGGATGAGAAGGTGCTCAGCGAGAATGGGGTGGAGGATGGAGCTCCTTCTTCTCCTCTTCTTCCGTCTTCTCCTTCTTCTGATTCGAAAAATGAAATGGCCGGCAAGGCGGGGGAGTACCCTACGGGGGAATTCGAGATGGTGGAGTTCGGTTGGTGGATGAAGGCCATGGTGAAGTTGCGGATGCTGTTTGCTCTTCCATGGGAACGGGTGAAGAAGGGCAGTGTGCTCTCAATGAAGCTCCGCGGTCGGGTTGGTTTCTATTTTTTGCTAAATAAATTAGCAATTGCCAGTGCATGAGATGAACAACTTGATACTACTTTGTATAAGGCCAGCTTGTGTTTATATATATATATATATATTTAAAATTCAAATATACCCGAACAGTTTAAATATTGATCCAATTGTTCATTTATGTTCATGAAAATGTTTATTTACTATTCAATATGTAGCTTATTAAGGGTTAGATAAAATGCTCATTTAATAATGACTTAATGTATACTAATGACTTATTCTATATTATTGTATTAGATTTTTGATATCCTATAATGTTTAATAGTTAGGTATAGAATAAAACATATAAATATGATTGAACTATTGATCAAATTGCTAGATGGATTTTCTAAAACCTAATTTAATTTTTTATAATATTTAAGCTTCACAAAACATTAAAAAAAAAAGCTTCACAAAACATTACAAATAATATGGAGTGGTTTATGCCAAATTTGATGAAAAATTCCTAGAAAATTATATTTTCATTATTCAATATGGATCTTTTATTAGTTCTACGACTTAGCTACATAAAGAAAGCGAGGAGCATGATGATATTTCTTTGATAGCTTGGGATTCTGGTGCTCTTGAAATATGAGCCTCGATTTTAATGATTTTAATGAAATTATTGAATTTGTATTAATAATTAGTTTTTTCTCTTAGCATTTTTAATTGATTTTTGTTGGGATGAATGTAATTTGGTGCAGATAACGGATCAACTTAGCAGCCGCTTTTCCTCTGGTTTGTCCTTGCCTCAAATTTGTGAAAATTTAGTAAAAGCAGCATATGATCCTCGCATTTCTGGTATATACCTCCATATAGAACCACTTAGTTGTGGTTGGGGCAAAATAGATGAAATACGAAGGCACATACTAAACTTCAAGAAGTCAGGTAAATACGTAATAATACAACTTTATTTTCAATTAAATTCCATGTTTATCATTTGCATCTTCTCCTTTTTCTTTGAATTTCTTGGAGCCATCTACATATTTGGAAACTTATCCTTTAAAGTTCATAATTTATGCGTTTATTCTTTATTGGAAACTATAGTTGAATCTTTTTATTTCTTTAATCTCCTCCAAGGATTTGGAGAACTAAAACTAAACCCTCCTTTATTTTATTGGAATATTTAATCATTGTTTTGTATAGAGGTGTTGTATGTTATGATATAGTGTCTTTTATTTGTACGGCAATGCAAACAAGTTAACTCAAGGAATGGACTTGACAAGGTAATAGTTTCTTGAGAGAAGAAGGTTTGATGGAATAAACATACGTTTTCATGATGAATGATTTATTGGATGATTAGAATATTTGGTTGAGAAGTTTTTCTGCAGGGTAATGATAAGATGTGATGTAGGCCACATCCATGAATTGAGTGTGGGATGCATGCTTATGCATTTTATGCACCATTCCAATACCAATACATGCATGGAAGGAAGAAATGGCTAGAGGAGAGGGAGGAAATGACTTCCATTGTGTTTTTCCCTTTGTTTCATAGGAGGTTGGTGAGGTGGAGGTGCTGTTACATGCTGTTGGCTAGATTTTAGGATAAGTAGAGGAGATTAGTGATAAAGAAGAGGAGTTAGAGGGCAATGTAAGAGGGGAAGGAGGGACTTGGCCAACATTGAGCCCTCAGTAACCCTTCCTCTTCTATTTATAGGAGAGGGACTTTTTAATGCATGCTAATGGTATGAAGATCTTAAAATAATCAAAACTAAATATAATGCATAAAAAAAGCACCATGACCATCATTGATACATCACATCATGTTAGGTGTTATGATTGAATAGATTATTCAATCCTTGATCCTTTTACACCATTTTCCATACCTAAAAAGAATCTTCTTCTAATGAGTTGATGGTGGCAACTATGTTAGAGAAGGAAAGGGGTAGGGGGTGATTAACTTTAAGGAGCTCTGGCGTAGGCTTGCGTGTTGGATGATGATTTCCTTGGTGAGATTCTAATATCAGATTAAAAGGTTTTGAACTCAGGACAATATTGAAGTGCCTGTGGCACAATAGTCTTAGCATGACTGGCGGCAAGTGACAACTTTGGAGGTAGCATGAGCTCTATGTGGAGAAGCTTAGAGGAAAAAATAACTGGAATGACTCGTATGGGATGGGTGGTATAGTTCAATAAAGGATATGTTGGGGAGTTTGAGGTTTGGAAGGTGGCGGTGAGGGCGTTTTTGGCTATGTATAGTATTTAAGGTTTTGAAAGTGGTGTTTGAATTGGTAGGATAATTTTAGTTTGTTCTTTGGGAAGGGTTGTACGGGGCTATTTCTTCTTCAATTGAGCACATGACTAGGAATTCTATAACATTGTTCCACATCCTTCCTAGGAAATTGCTTCCTGCATGTCATTCTGAAATGATATTTCAACCAGAGAGTATGGCGCTAATGACGTCAGTAAGAATTGTGAAAGTACTCGAACAAGATGATGCTCCACTAACTATTACTTAGGATATACCTATTATTAAATCCTCTGTTGCTAAAATGATCACTCCAGTTTCTCTCGTTAGAGAAGGCTCTGTAAGGTAAGTATGGGAAGTTCTTTATAATTTTAGTGGTTCAAAGTCTGTTTTGATTCCTATAGGTTATTGTAGGTCTATATCTTCTTTTGTGATTTCTTTAGCAATGAAATATCAACAAGGGCTTTCAAAGGGTACCAAGTTATCTTACAATGCATCATGTCTAATTTCATTATAATCAATAAGGTGGAGATTAATCCAATCCCCTCTTAATGTATTATTTTTTAGACCAATCATGGTACTAGGAAGAAAGGCATACATTGTTACTTGATGTCTTATATGCCTTTTCTCTCCTTATATAATCATGCTTACTGAAAGTTGATTAAAGGTTGTTTTAGAGTCCATGATTGAAACTATTTGTGATTTTGATTAGAGATTTTTTATTATATCATCACACACATTTTGTCACACCCCATTTTGACCCCCCTACAGTCAACCTGGAGTGTAATAGAAAAGGAAAATCTAAATAGAACTCTTCTTACTGACACCTATTCTAAACTATTTCTATCAGAGTCATATGAGCAAAAAAATAATCTATTCAGACTCTCCTAACAGTACAACAACTGCTAATGAGCTAAGGTTCAATGAAATACGCAAGCAATGTATAAGAAATAATAATAACATTTTGACAATTAATTTAAAACACATTGAAATTCTATATTGTATAAGAATGCATAACATTACTTTTTATCTTATTTACTATTCAATACCTTTAGACAAGTCATATGATGACTATAAGTTTTTGCACCCTTTTAGCTTTCCAATTCAAAGTTGGGTCCGAATTCTTAACTTTTAGAATTGAAGCTACTCTCTCATTTAAGGTTGGGTTCGAATTCTCAACTTTTAGAATTTAGAGAGTGATGAGGACATCGAAGATTAACGGCTATGATCTGGAGTTTATTTTTTATGTGTTTTATGTACTAGTTTATTTTATATTTCTGTTTTTCCCATTGTACCCCTATGAGGGGAGTTTAGTGAGTTGTAGCCCGGGGGGCATGCTAGTCTTTTGAGTTTTCTTATTTGTGGAGGCCTATATATAGAGGCCTTAGGCTTTGTATGGTTAATGATGAATTATTAATGAAATTTCAGATTTCTTTTCTTGATCTCTTAGTGAGTTCTTGAGAGGAGACATCCTAGGTTGGTAATTGCAATACCTGTCAGCCTTTGGAAGAGTCCAAGGCTCGCGGTTCATCTTTTCCTTCCCTTCCGTACATCCGGCCTCCTCCCCACCTCCCTACACCCGCCGGTTCCTTCCCCTACATCCCCACCCATCGGCGCCATCCCTCCTCCTCCTTAAACCGCCGCCTCCTTTGGGCACCCAACCCGCCGGACCCCCTAGCGTCCCCTCGTCCTCCACCCGTCCCCCACCTTAGCGCCACCACCACTTCCCCTACCCACCCCCATACCGCCGGCCACCATCCCTCATCCCTTCCCCTAGCCTCCCATTAATTGCTTTGAATACCTTCCTAATTTAGGAGGACAAAATTTGGAGGGATTTTAAATTCAAATTTAAATAGATTTGAGTTAATCCCTTTCCTAATTAGGTATTTTTTTGAATCCCTCAAATCTGAAATCAATTTCAGATTTCTTCTTTAATTTATTTAATTGCTTGGCGCCCACAATTCCAAGTAATTAAATCCCTCAAATCCCCCCCACCATAGGGCCGGCCACCCCCTCTCTCTCCAATCACATTAATTGGACTCCAATTAAGGATCTAATTAATTAAATCTCTTGGCCTAATTCTCTCACAGTCTCCTTAAATTTCAAATTTCAAATTTGAAATTCCCCTAAACCTACACTAACTAAAATCTGAATATATTTTTAGATTTTGTAATCAATTTCCCCCCACACGTCACCACTGCCTCAATTTCTTTCCCAAACCTGGTGTCCATCAAGGAGAACTAATTCCTTGAGTCTTCCCCTTTCCTCTTCCCTCTCTCTAGTCATCACCCCCACTAAAACCTAGCCTCTACAACCCGCCCACTTGCTGTCCCGAAGCCCTCCAAGGGCTGTTACAGGTTTCTCTGCCATTACAACTGCTGTCCAGTGAATTGGAGAGATCCCCATTGCTGTCCACTGTCCAATAATATCAAAATCAGCAAGCATAATTGTTCAGGATGACGGCGTAGCTGCTGTCCAGCAATTCCGCAGGCTTCCTTGCACTACACCCTCACCCGGGAGGCCCCAACCGCTATCCAGAACTCCATACTTATTCCAGACTACTGTCCAGATCTCGCAGATTAAAGAAGTGGCTGATTTGAGGCCATCCACCGTTGGTTACCGCTTGAAATTGGTGGACTCTTTCCCTAATCCTTTATTTCCTTAGTTACTCTATTTTGTGGTTTAATTGATTCATAAGAAATCATGTAAACTTTTCTCCGCTTAATCCTAGAGTTTAATAAGTTGAGTGAGAGGACTTTATCAAGAGTGACTAATCTTATTGTTAGCATTGGGATTTATTGTTGAAAACCATTCATGTATGCAACGTTAGATTAAATTGACTATTTTACGATCTTAACTCCTATGCATGTGATTTAGCCTAAGCTTGCGTCACCGCTCTGTGTGTTTTACGTTGTCGTTCAAAATCACTATAATGATATAATTATTGTGTTCTAAATGTTAAGCGTGCAAATTTATTAAGCAACTCATCCATGCATGTACGTTCTACATCAGAGAGTTTAGGCTTATCTCGTCAGGTCTTTCGCCTTTACCTGTGCGGGCCTATCCCCCATATATGACTTATTTCACTTTTCTACTCTTTCATTTTCATGTCCATTTTCATAATCATACCGTACTAATGTAATTGCTACTACTTAGTGATTCAACAATTCACATATATGAATAAAGTGGAATATATTGAAATAAATTCTTTCATAAACGTAACAAATATGAATTTGCAAATGTTTAAAATTTTACTATTTTTTATGCATCATTTGGGTATCTCATCTCGTTCTCTAAAGTAGTCGGGTGATGCTCTCTTAAACCCCGACCAATTTTTTGTTTATAAACAACCTCAGAAGCACTCTTCCTCATTCAACCCAAAATCTTTCTTATTCTCCTCCCTAATCTCCTCCTTTTCATTTCTTTTCCGACTGAATTCAGCAATTGGTTTCAGCATATAAGAATTTCAGCAATTAGTAACATTTAGCATTTAGAAATTGCATTATTTTAGAAATTCTTTACAGAATTATCAAATTCCGGCCATTAATTTCAGCACATACACACTAATTTCAGCAACTACAGCAGCATACAACATATCCAGTTGTTCTTACTAATTGCAGAATTCCTAATCATAAACACACTCTGTTGTCTTACCAAATTCCAGCAACCAGTTGCAGAATTCAGCTCCACACAACAGCCCGCATCCTTCAGCTCCCAGCTATCCCACGGCCTGCACAGCAGGTGCTTCTCTCGCTTGAATTGGGAGGGAAGACATGAACAAATGGCTGAGATCTAATGCTTCAGGAAATATCTTAATGTAATATTATCACTAGGTGCACTAAGGCTCCACTAACAGCCTTCTATCTTCTCCCAGCCGCATGATTTAATCCATCCATTGCATGTTAAGTGATTTCAGCTACAGTGATAATAATAATATAAAATTTAAAGTAGTTGTTGACTGTTAATTAACTTTTACTAGCTATAATGTAATAGTTATTTAACTTAGTTTAACTTAGTTTTAAAGTAGTTGTTATAGAAATTTAATAATTATGCATATATTAGATTAGTAATTTACATATACTTCTATATGTCAAAATGCTCGGAATTACAAGTAGAATTTAATGAAATGAAATGAACATTTAGAGAAAGTTTATGCATACATTATTTTGAGCATTTTTGGGTATTATACATTTTGGGGTGTAGGTATTAGTTTTTGAAAGATGTCTGATTTATAGTGAATTTTATTTGGATGAATTGTCAATTGTTTTGTGGCATTATCTCTATCAGAGAGAAGTTAGTATGGTTTCTTATCGGAATTTATACTAGTATAGCTAGAGTGACGGTCACTTTATACCCTAGTACATAATTTAAAGACTGCCGGGCTTTTTTTTTTTTAGTTGCTTATTTTATTGTATATGCTCACAAAAAATAGGTGCAAGAATGTTTATGATTGACTGAGATACCTTTGATTTTCAAGCTTTTATTCAAGGTAATGATTTTTATAATTTTAATTTTGTGGGATCTTCATTCACTCGGTGTAATAATATGGAAGGCTTGAGACAGGTTTAGGTTAGTAGGATAAAGTTTTGACTTTTCTGCTTGGCTTAATGTATATCCAATTGTTGTTATTTGTCATCTTCAATGCATGTCCTCGGAACCTTTTCTATTATTATTATCTAACCTAAACCTTAGAACACCATATGTTAGATTACCAACAATGTGATAATAAATTTTTTTTGTTGGAGAATGTTTGGCTTTCTTTGGCTTCTTCATGTGAAGTGATCACTCAAAGCTTAGAACACCATATGTAAAGGAAATCTAGTTGAAAAACTCCCTTAAAAACTTGTTAGCACTAATTATGCTAAGAAGAGATGATACATTAACCCAGAAAATATACAGCTCCAGTTTTAGTCTCTTGAGAAATTTTTTTCCGAATTACAGATGTTGGAGCTGAGGATGATACTTTTGCCATTTTGATATCCATAGCTCTTTCCTGCTCTCAATGTTTATGTATCAAGTTTGAGATTATGTGGATGCAGCAATTGTGTTTGAGGTGGTTGAAGGATGGGGATTACAATATTGTTTTGTTATTCGAGTGTTACAGCTCATCAGCGACATAATCAAAATTTAAAACTGTTAAGGTTGATGCAGAAAAACTCTAATTCTATCGACAAATTCTATTATTTTGAACTTCATTCAAGAGAAGTGGTTTTATGATGAACCAACTAATCTTTTTCAGTTATCATTTTTGCCTTAAATAATGGATGAAAGTTGGAATAATAAACTTACAATTGATGTAAGATCATAAATTGAGCATTGTATTCGAGGTATGGCTCTTGATTGGGCACCAAAACTAGATAGATTTCTGACATCTTTTTTCCAACCTTATTGGTCTATTATTTATGAGGAGGTTTGAACTTTTCTTTTTTCATTCTTCTTTTTGATCCATATGCATACCAATTGACGTCATACTTATATTGTTGTCTTTCTAAAGTGTCCAAGCCTTCAAAGAATGGTCATTTTTTCCGATTAGCTTATGAAATTCCATTTATAAAGTAATGGCAATGCTTTTAGTTAACAGTTTGAAGACATTTTATGTCGCTCTTTTTTTCCCGAGCAAGGAGCATTTGCTCTACATCGTTGTATGCCCAACAACATTCTTAAGTTCAAAGTCAGCTCATGTGTTACACTGGGCTCGACGAAGCAATGTGATGTAGAACGACATGATCATGTGATGCTTTTAACTTTGAATTACACGTTTGTGAATGAGCAATGGCAATTATAAAACTCCCTACGATTTAAACAACAGATTGAAACCAATAAAGAGATGATTAGCTTAGGCAATTGATTACATCATTTAAGAGCACAAAGTAATCTATTCAAATCAAGCTTTGCATTATGTGGAGGTTTTCAAAAGAAATCCCTAGATTAACAGTTAGACTAGTTACCATGAAGATCCCTCACTCCACTCTTGATAATTGGTTAGGCGGAGAAAGCGTACATAATCTTCATGATGTCACAATTTGAGGAAAGCTGAGAAGAAATAAGATTCGGGAGAGACTTCACCTTTGTCAGGAGTCAGACGAAAGTTGCCACTGAACGGGAGGTTGCCATTGATCAATAGCGGTTGCAAGGGAGAAGAGATTCGTTCCACGTATTCTTCGACGGAATGACCATTCTCAAGATCGATGTCGAAGAACGGAGATTGGAGGATGTTGATTAATTCTTGATCATTAAAAACAAAGCCGTGATCATGTTCTGGATCAGCCATGCACGAGTGGACAACAAACTAACAGGTTTTGGATGTTGGACGACAAGCTAATTTGTGCTGGAAACTTCGGACAACAAACAGGAATGTTCCGGGCATCAACTAAGAGTGTTTGGGCAGCGGGACAACAAGTTTATAAGCTTGCTGAAATCTCTGAACAACAGCCTTAGAATACCTAGGAATTCTGAACAGCAGTTTGGGGAGATCAAAATCTTGTAATAGAAGCTATTTGGGAAGGGAGCACTAGATGATTTACTTGGGGAAGCAAGGGACCAGCAGTTAGGTTGATTGGGGATTTAATTGGAGGAATTTATGGCTAGTTGCAAAGAAAGAAAGAGGGGAGAGAGAGGGAGAAAGAGGGGAGAGAGAGGGAGAGGGTGCGACACCTTGATGAGGGGAGTTGATTGGAGGGAAATTAGGAAAGGTGTAAATATGGAGAGGAGGGGAGGAGGGGACGGCTAGATATGATAGAGAATTGATTTGGGGATTGAATGCCTTTCCAATCTTGGTAATCTTAATTTAGGAAAGAGGATTTAAATCAAGTCTCTTTTTAAATTCAAATTCAAATAATTTGAAAAATCTAAATTAAAACCTTCATAATATATGTCGTCTTATTTTAAGAAAGCAATTCAAATTCAAATTGAATTAAAATTTGAATTTTGAAAGCTTTCCTAATTTAAGATGCTTCTAATAAGGAAAGTAATGATTGATTGGTTTGAAATTTGGAGGCCAAGGGAAAGGGTTGGGTGGCCGGCAGCTAGGAGGGGAAGGGAGGGGTTTGGGCCGGAAGCTAGGAGGAGGGAGGGGTAGCCTTGGGGAGTTGGCGGCTAGGAGGAGGAGGGGGCTTCTTGGACCGGCTGCTAAGGAGGGGTTTTGGGGTTATGGGCCGGCGATTAGAAGGAGGAGAGGGGTTGTGGGCCGGTGGTTTAGGGAGGAGGAAGTGGAAGAGGAGGTGGATCACGAGCCCGGACGCTTCCTGCGGCTGATGGGTAGTACATTGCCCTCACCTAGGGACTTAAACTCTCACAAGAGCTTTCAAACTCACTCAAAACACAAGTGCAGAATTTTTTTTTATCATAATATTCATCATCCCTCTCCAAAGAAGAGGAGAGGCTATAAATAGGCAAATACACTATAAAATCCAAAAGACAAAAGTGCCCCCCGGGGTCACATGAACCTACTCCCTCAAGTGAGGGTAAAATCAGAAAAGATACAATAATAAATCAAATACAAATAATATCTCAGAAATAAAGCGGTGTAATCGTGGCCGTAGATCTCTGGCCTCTTCTCTGGTAAACTCTCCACTGCCGGATGTCCTCATCACAATGACTACATGGCGATTATCTTGACAAATGTACAGCTTATGATTGGATAAATTGGATTTCCTTCTTGAGGTCCTTCATAGGTTTGATAGATGTAGAGCTTAGATTTGATTAATGTGGTTGAGCTTCGTGCAACATTAGAGGGAATGATTTGGCTATTTCACTGCGACTATCATAAAATCTCGGCTAGAATGAGACTTGGTATGATGATATCTTGTAAAAATGAATGCCTCGAGTTGAATATATTTAAGAGTTCAATAATTAAGGATATAAAGTTTTGCATGTCACATATCTAACGTAAGTGTTAAACCAGCTTATTGGCTCGTTGCTTCTGGTGTTCATACATGTAATTGTTTTTTTAATGAAAGTGATCTTTCATGGACATTACGTAATCATCGGCTCAGGCCAATCAACTTGTATCTACTACCTTAGTATCTTCTAATAAGTAGGCTTTGCTGGCCTTTCTCTAAAAAAATCCATTTTTATATATTTATTGAAAATAATTTGACCTGGTTAACCATTGTATTTAACAAATGTCATCGCACGTAGATACCATGTACAAAAATTCTCGTGCAACTCTTTCCATAATTAAAAAAAAAGGATAATTTTCCTGTGACTCGTGGAATAAGAAACATGGAAATGGGATATGGTACCAAATAGTCAAGATCTGTTTCATTCATGTGCCCGTAGGTTGTTGACCAATGCTTTGAATACGGATGGACACTTGATTCTATAAAGCTGATAATAATTGCTGTAGCATTGACTTGGTGATGAATTTCTCAGCCTTTCTATCATATTCATATGGTTTATAACTTCACATGACTCTTTGCAGGTAAGTTCACAGTAAGCTACATTCCAATTTGTGGAGAGAAAGAATATTATCTTGCTTGTGCATGTGGAGAGGTGTACACGCCACCTAGTGCTTATGTCGCATTGTATGGTTTGACTGTGCAAGCTTCATTCCTTGGTGGTAAGCATAACTTTTTTATTTTTGTGCCTGATCAGTAAAAATAGTGGTGTATACTCAGAAAAAAAAGAGGATGCTCTTGATTAGCTATGTGGATCATTATGAGATTGGAGGTTGGGATGGGTGTGGTTAGGTTACTCTCAAGTCATGAGCACTAATAACACACAATTTCCCTATCAAGGCAGCTCTAAAACTGCCTGCATCAAGCCATCCTTAAATCTCATGCTCCTACCTATTGATTGTGATGGACTTGACACTTAACTATTTTTTACTTTCTCATTTCAATTCAAATTTTGTAAGTCTGTATGATTAGCTTAAAGGAAGTAATCAAATTTTATATTATGAATCTCATAACATGACATTATTAGAATCACCATTCACTGCAGGTAAATATATGTTGACTCATTGTCGGTGCTAACTGTCTTGTTATTTGAGTCATTTATATCCATTGGACCTCATTCATGCATGTTATTATGTTTTTGGGTTATTTCAGCCATTTGTTGATAAGTTTATTAGTTCTTATTAGGAACCTTACCTTATAAATGGGATCCTTAGGACATTGTTTAGTATGTTATCGAATCATTTATAATGAAAGCAATTTCTCTGTTACTTGGACGTGTTGTCCTCTATCAAATGTAACAGTAAAACTTGAATTCCTCTGAGAGCCGATGTCTTTTTTCAAATGGGTGACTTGAGAGTTATCTTGCATCAGTTATTCTTGTAGTCCTTAGCTCTATATAACTCAGGATCGGGCTTGTCACAACAATTTACTTGGTCATGTCCAGACAATCTACCCTTAAAACGTAATTGGTTACTTGGTTTTAGCTGCCTGCTGGGCTTATGGTTTCACAGAACCTAGGATAATGTAAATCATGTAACTTGTCTATGGATTGAGTTTAGTTCGTATATTTAACTGCATATTGACACCTCAAAGTGAAATGGAAAATTTATATTCATATAGTTTATTTATTTTCTTTTTCAGTTTCAGGCTAGGACAGATTCATATGGTTTATTTATTTCCAAATCAGATGCCAATCCAGATGTCAAGCCTTACACTTAGAACCAGAATAAGTTAAGTTGATGAATGGGGTGGATGAGACATCTAGAATAATTTCTAGAAGTGTGGAGGAGATTTAGTCATCAAAAAAAGAAGAGAAATAGTAGATGCCATTTCAGATTTTCAGGCATCAAAGGCATAGAAAGACTTCTCCCATTTTAAAGATAATGGCAAAGCTGGAGTTGCCCTGTCATGATTATACCGTCGATATGAAGATAAAAATAACTGGATTGAGCAAGTTGAAGCATTGTTCTCTATCTATTATTATTTTCATGTTAAAAGAATTGCTTTTGCTAGCCTCAAACTGCCCCCGCCTCTTTTTGTTTATATATACTCTCATTTAAAATATGCAGCCATTATATTAACTAATTTAGGGTTTAGGGAAAATTCTATAAGATGGTGGTGAGACCTGCAATGCTTTATGGTGCTGAATGTTGGCCATTAAAAGAGAAGCATAATTCTAAGTTAAGTGTTGCAGAGATGAGGATGCTCAGGTGGATGAGTGGCTTTACCCTTAGAGATAGGATACGAAATGAGCATATTCGTGAAAAGGTTGGAGTAGCTCGAGTGGAAGATAAGATTAGAGAGAGTCGCCTTAGATGGTTTGGTCACGTAAAACGGCGGCCTCCCGATGACCCGGTTAGGAAAGTAGAGGTCTTAGATTTGACTTATGTTAAGAAAGGTAGAGGTAGACCTAAAAAGACTTGGTTAGAAAATATTAGAAATGATCTTTCTTTATTAGATTTAAACGAGAATTTGACTTTTAATAGGACACAATGGAGAAAAAGGATTCATGTAGCCGACCCCACGTAGTGGGATAAAGGCTTGATGTTGTTGTTGTTGTTGTATATTAACTAATTTCTATTTTTAAACATTAAAATTTCAACTTTAATATTTTCTAAATTAAACAATAATTTCTCAGAAAAAATAAATTATAATTATCTTTTATTCTTCTTCTCCCATTAAAACTCTAATACCAATTTCTAAAAAAGTTCATTAAAAGAGCGAACCTCGCCTCAAGTCGAAATGAATCTCGTCGTTACGATGCCATGCTCATGTAATGCCCTAAGACCTAAGGGAAGAATTTACCCTAACTTATCAACAGAGCTTCAAACCACAATTGTTCTTTTCGCTTCCAGAGCCGTCTCATCATAAAAAAATATAAAAAATGTATGTATGAAAAGTATGCAAACTCTTTTTCAAAATTTTATACATTTAAAGATTCAGAACAATAGTTCAGAATATAGTGATTTCGACAAAATGCCTAAAAAAATTCTGACCTAACAAAATGTTGCACGTACCTTACAGACCCAAAACTCTTCTCTATCAGAATCAACGTACTCAGCAAGATCTTTCTCTTTTCTTGAAATATTTTAAACAACAATATAAGTACAAAACTCAGTAGGCCAACTTATCTTCATAACTAAGTTCAATTCACAGCTCATAATTGAAATAAGCAAAATAATAGAGAATTTTCATTTTTATTCTAATTTATAACAGAACATGATTTATACTTTGTAGAGCATAGAAATAGGATAAGTTAAACTCATATGCTAATATAGATGCAAAAATGCACATGATTAAATGTCTGCTTATAACTCCCTTTATCACCTCCCACTTATCCTAGGCAGGTGCAGAGCAGAGTATTTCCATCACAGAGCTAATTTAGTGGTCAGAACAGAACATAGTAGTATATAACTTGCATTGGCCCCACACACATAATTCATAGTGCACTTTCTTTTCCATAACAGAACTCCAGAATGTCATGAACTGCATAATGATGCATGTGCAGTGTATAACTAAAGAATTAAAACAAAGTGTTTAAGCCGTCTAGTTTTATAAAAATCTCCAGCCCCCCAATTTAAAATACCTACTCAAATATTCTAGAATAGTATTAAATTCACAGACAATATATTAAATATTAGTTTAACATATTTTGTCAATTGCATAGGTTCATAAACGGTACATTTATCCAGAATTTTAAAAAATTCATACAGAGTAAATCAACAGGTGAAAATTTGCATTCTTATAGACAACTTGTTCAGAATAGAGTATAGAGTATTATACTAAAAGTAATATGGTGAATCTTTCCCCAAATTTAAGAAAAGCACATTTTAAGTTTATAATTTATAAAAACTTCAAAATTTAAATAAAAAATAGAGCGTAAGTTGCCAACCTCGAGCCAGACAATCTCCTTAACCAGATCAATGGATGATTGCCAAGTTCTGGCCTCCGAAACCTGTTCTCCTCTTTCTCTCTCCTCTCCTTTTCTCCTACAAAAGTGACTGTGAGGGGTGGTGCTTAACATATGGATTAAGATATTTATTATTTTAAAAACACTTATTTTGGCCTAGTGTCACGGCACTCTCCACCCGACGCCACAGTGCTCCCAAAGAATCTTCTAAAATTTCCTAAAATCTCATAAATAGTGAGCTGGGCACGGTGACGACGTATTCCTAAAAATAGCCCCCAAACAGAGCTCAATGCCGTAGTGCCGGTGTCCCTAGCACCATGGCGCTCCTCTGATCATTTTGGTGACTTGCATTCTATCTCTCTCAGATGAAATTCTGGAATTCTCTAGAGTTAATTTAACCCCACATGACTCATAAACAAATAACTAAATAAAAGTTAAGTCGATTACCAAAATTTTGGAACAACGGGCATTACAGCTCACGCCCGTCTTTGTCACCCTCGATCTTGTTTTTGTCACGCTCCTCTCTATCTCTGAATCTCCCTCTCCATCAATCGCATCCTCGCGTGCCTTTAAGGAGACAAAATCCCCCACGACGATGAACCCTTCACCACCTCAGTGAGAGTGAACCGACACAATCTCTTTGTCTTCTCGCACGGGAGTAGAACCTCTTGCAAATGAGCCCTTTGCCTTCTCAGGTTCGACTCCATGCAACATAAATGGCATTTATTAGTTCAACTTCTTCATTTTTCCCTATCGTGATTCTTCGTGTTTGTTTCCTTCATGATTCCAACGAGTAAAAGCTCAAAATAGTCCCCCGATTATTAGTAAATGTCCAATTTAGTCTTAGACTTTCATAATAATCCAATTTAATCCCCCAACTATTAGGAATTGTTCCAATTTGATCCCAAGGCCAAAAGTATTGGTGAAAATTAACCCCAATAGGTAATGTGAGGGTATTTTGGGTATTATGGTGTATATGATATTATATATATGTTTTATCATATTAAAATAAATTTAAAAATCATAATAAAAATTAACCAACTAAATAATAAGAGTGAATAATTAATAAACATGATTAACTTCCATTATGATTTTTATATTTATTTTAATATGATAAATAATCAAATATATAAAATATTAATATAATATCACATGCACCCTAATACCCAAAATATCCTAATATTTAAGTATTCGGGTTAACTTTAACTGTTACTTTTATCTTTAGGACTAAATTGAGATATTTTCTAATAGTCGGGTGACTAAATTGAGGCATTATGAAAGTTTGAGACTAAATTGGGCATTTACTAATAGTCGGGGGACTATTTTGGTTTTTAACTTTGATTCCAGCTAACTGAATCGATGATCGTCGGTTCGGGTGTGGGTATTCGCTGATTCGGGATATTACAAATGGTTTGCAAGAGTCGTGTTTAAAGTATTTGTTTTTTATCATATTAAGCTTGTCCATGACTTCTTCAAGATGCTTCGATTGCGGGAGGCTTAATATAATTATGCCCTTGTCATGTTTTATTCTTATACTGAGAAATTTTTTGCTCCTCTAAAATTTTCATGTCAATGCTTTTGTCAGTTGTTTCTTTTGATCATTATTCATTAGCAACACCCTCCTCCCCCCCATAAAATTAGCAAAAGAAAAAGAAAAAAAAAACAATTTTTAACTAGCAACAATCAAATAGTTAGTTTAACTATAGGAGAAAACATCTTCATAGTGTTCATAGCTTTTTTTATGATGAAAGCCGTTAACTGTAATTTTATAGTTTCATTTGTTTTGAGTGCTTTCTAGTCTCTGATCATTTTTGTATTGTCTAGATCTTATTTTTATGAAGGAAATCCGTCTTCATCTTTGTAGCAAGCCCAACTAAATGAATCTGATGCGTCTTGAAAGTAAAAATAGCAAATAGAGAAAAAGAAAATTGCTAGAACACAAAGACAATGGCTGATTTTTGATTATCTCTTCAGCATGAATAAAAGATACAAGTTGTCTATTATTCGAGAGGTAGATCTGCTCTTCCACAAACCCTAAAAGTTGCTAGGAACAACTCCTAAGAAAACTACAACAAACATAAATCACATTCTTAAAAAAAAACCAAATTACCCTTAAATAAACCATTATATTTCCCTCTCAAATCTGAATCTAAATCAGCCCTCTTTCCTTTAATAAAACCTTCTTAATTCCCTCCCAAATCTAAATTCAAATCAGCCATCTTTCCCTAAATAAGACCTTCATAATTTCCTCCCAAATATGAATTCAAATCAACCACCTTTTCTTAATCAACCACCTTTTCTTAAATAAACATTTCCTAATTACCACCCCAATTTAAATGCAAATCATCCATCTTTCCCTAAATAAACTTTTCAAATTATTTCTCCTCCTTACATAATGAATATTAACTCCCTTGGGCCCCACAAGATGAGCCCCCCTTGGCGCATTAATACTCCCCCCTAAAAAAGCACCTTGTCCTCAAGGTGGAAGGATGAGAACTATTTCTTGATCATCTCATATGGATCATACGCGACTTCATATTACGGTAGATCATTCCACTTAATTAGTACCTCCTGTGCTCTTATTTTCCCTCGACGCATAGGTACTGATAGAGCTGCCAGTTGTGGCTCGTCCATCTTTCTCGATAGTGCATTCGTGGCCTTGTTGTCCAGTCTTGGGAGATACTAAATCTCACAATCATATCCAAGTTACTTGGATAATTACCCTTGACGCTCATTAGTCCCCATTCTCTGTTCCAGCAGACACTTCAGATTGCTATGGTCTGTCCTGACAATAGAGTGTTGCCCAAACCAATATGGTCGCCACTTATGGATAGCTAAGACAATCGTCATCAACTCCTGCTCGTATACGAACTTGAGCCTTGCCCTGGTCGCGAGCATCTGATTAAGGTAAGCAATGGGTCGTTGATCTTGCATGAGCACTGCCCCTAGTCCGTATCCTGATGCATCTGTCTCCACCATAAATGGTCTGCTGAAGTCAGGAAGTGCTAATATGGGCACGCTGGTCATGTCTCTCTAATTGCTCGAAGACCCATGTTGTCGCTTCCCCTCAATTAAAACTTCCCTTCCTCCTTGCTCCATTAGTGACCATGCTATCATGCCATACCCTCGCACAAACTTCCGGTAGTACCTGATGAGACTTAAGAACTCTCTCAACTTCTTCAGGTTCTATAGCTCCACCAAATAGCCCAGTTCTGCTCCCCGTATCGTTGTGGTCATGATTTTGAGTGAAACCAGGATTCTACACATGCTGCATCTCCTCGCAGCACCACCCTCTTCCTCTCCTCCTGTATCTCAATAGTCAAAGATTTCCAGTTCAACTTTTTTCTCCCTGATCGTCTGTAACCACTTCATCCCCAGAATTACATCAGTGCTCCCCAAATGCAAGGAAAGAAAATCCTCCATTAGATGCGTCACGACCCGGCCTGGAGGCTCAAATTAACGAGATGGGAACAGATGGTCGGACGATTGATTAAATTTTCTAAAACTATCACCAATAAATTGAAAGGGCCACTAAATCCTCAAAATTTGAAACAAAGTTAAATATTATAAATACCTTTCTTCTGGTGCGCCGTGCCTATAATATACATTATCTTCTCTTCTATTCATTTTAAGCTTTGAATAATACCAGTTCATTTATAAATTGAGTGAGTCAATAAAAGAAGTCAGTAAGTAAATCATGCTTCTAAACTACAGTAACTCAAGGTATTTAGAA